>VWYH01007339.1:0-154975 GCA_013399365.1 Pampusana beccarii | reverse complement strand
CCCGCGATGAAGTCACTGCGCCCGCCCGCGCCTCTTTGTTCATCGGCCGCTCGCAGCGCCCATTGTTCGCGCCGCAGCTGACCCCCGCCGCGGGAAGGCGGGCGAAGGCCGCGGGCACGGCGCTGCGCCGCACGCCCCCGCCGCCCTTCGGCCCCGCGCGGCGGAGGACGGCCCTGTCAGCAGCTCCCCGCGCAGCCGGCCGCTCCGTCTCTCTTTCCGTGTGAAACCGGCGGACGCAACCGGGCGCTCGTGCGACCCTCGCCCCCGCCTCCTCCTCCTCGTTCTCCGGTCGCTGTCCCCGACCTCAGAAACAGCCCAGTCTCCGCTCGGGGCGTCCTTCCGCCCGCTGCCAGCAGCGCGCCCGGCCCCTGGTGCGGGCCGGCAAACCGCCTTCGCACAGCGCACCCCGTCCACCCCTGCCGCCGTCGATTACTTCATGCTACCTAAAAATACCTCCCCACCCTTTCATCGCTCCTGTCACCCTCCTCGAGTAATTTCTGCTCGGAGTTTCCACCCCTCCGGGCCAAGTGGGAGTAACGCAAAGGTTAACGTGCCCTGGGCCGGGCGGAAAGTACCTCGCCGTGCGGGCCAGGAAAGCCCCGCCGGGGCTAGGTGCGTTCTCCTGCCCGCCCAGCCGCGCTCCGCTCCCCGGCTATCCTGTCGTTCTTTTTATTGCTTTCCCCCCGGGGCTCTGCTCCCACAGGAGGCGGTGGGTGGCGTTTTCCCGGCAGCTGAGACGCACCTGGGCACCTCGTCCTGTCACACCGGCTTATGGGCCCCACCGCCGCGGTAGGTGTGCCGGCCTCGGGGCCTCTGGGCTGGGCACAGAGCCAGCGATAGCCATCGCTGTGTCATCATTTCTGTCACTACCGAACAGATGTCAGTGCGCGCAGGATCCCAAAATAATATCTTGACGTGGCGTTCAAGTTTGCCTGTGCAGGGTATGGCATCCATAAATCATGCAAATGTAGGCAGTGTAAATACTGTGCTGTTTCACAGTCTTTACGAATGAAACTGCTTTGGTTCCAGACCCCGTGTTAAGCCTCTCAGAGCTGAGATAAGGATGGTTTATAATCTGCATGTGAAACATCAGAAACTGAACTCACAAGGGGTTGTTCAAGGTCGCTGAGGAAGAGATGACAAGGGAGCAGTCCTATACTCACACGGGTTTTTAAACACTGTATCATCTTCCTGCTTCATCTTGGAAAATATCCCCCATTTCAGACATTTCAGTGTCATTCTTAGGTGGCCACCACCCAAATAGGGATATAGGGTATGAGAAAGCCATATGCAGTGATGGTAAAAAAAGGGTGGCATTCACATGACTTCAAATATGATGGCACTGTTAGCTTAAAAGCCCTATGATTTCAGAGGTCACGGTTTCAGACTATGTTAAGTGGTGAGCTGCATGTCCCCTGAGAGCTCAATTGGGCACTATACTTTGAAATGAGGTGCACTCGTGACAGGTGAACTAAACTCAGTTTACTCCTACTTGACACTATGTCTTAACTCCTGGGTTATGAAATTGCAAATTCATGGTTGTTCAA
Source organism: Pampusana beccarii (assembly GCA_013399365.1). Lineage (NCBI taxonomy): Eukaryota > Metazoa > Chordata > Aves > Columbiformes > Columbidae > Pampusana > Pampusana beccarii. The sequence goes on along the minus strand of VWYH01007339.1, from coordinate 153,428 downwards.
ATGTAGCTCGGAAAAAAGGGTTCAGGGTGAGACATAAAGAAATTCAATTAAGTACATTTGAACAAAATCCCAGTGGAAGCAAAAGTTGCTGAAATGGAGATCTCTCTACTTCGTGATTTTCACCTGCATAGTCTAAGTAGTACTGATGGAGGAAGAATACAGCTAATACTTCATATGGATACATTCTGTATGAATCTCTCCATCAGATCAGAACTTGACTTGTCATAAGCATCACAAAGAAAATGGCTCTGTTCTCAACAGTATTAATTATCTTTTAAATTCCTGAGCATAAACTGTTCACTGTACAAACAGGAGACAGAGTCCTTATACACACTACTGATCAGAACGACGTCCAAGGATTTGGCATTCTGGGCAGAAAGACAATACCTATTGACTCATATGGGGGGAAAAAAAGGATAATTTTCCTATAAAATCTCAGAGTAAGGTAACCAGAACAAACACACTCTAGTCATTAATTTAAACACCATGAACACAATAAAAAGGATGTCTGACTTGGTGAGAACTATGCACCCTGAATAGCAAGTCACCAGTATCAGCAGTAGCAAAGAAGTCAAGAGCTGAAAGAGCCAATAGTTGAGGCCTCTATCAATTAAGGCCACCATAACTGTTCAAAGTATTCTGCTGGTTTATGTAAAATGTAAAATATGCAATAAGTCTCATCTCGAAGAACATTATGCAGGAGATTAGAATAACTACTCCGTTTTTACAAATGGAGGTGCTGAATAATCAAAGAGACTGGTAACAAGGAGTTTAAGACCACTAGAACTGGGTTTAAGTCTCAGTCTGTTGTCTTATCCACAGGGCTATGAATGCTTCAAGTAATGTGCTTGTGGAATCTCCATCCTTGGAGATATTTGAAAATCAGCAGCAGAGTCCCTGAGCAGTCAGATCTAACTGGACCTGTTTTGAGCAGAGAGCTGGGTGGGTCTTGGGGAGGCTTTATCCAACCTAAGTTATTCTATGAATTTTTATGGCAGAAAGTGTGTAGTTCTCTGTTCTTACATTACATGTATACCTCATTTCTTGGAGTGTTACACCTGAGGTTTCTTTCCAGTATTTGCATTTGCTTTATTGCAAAGAAAGTATAAGTGTCTATCCTAGTGTTAGCGAATAGGCTCTCTTTTGAGGAAACAGTTTTGAAAATGTTGCATCTGCTGGTCAAATGCTGGTCAAAAAACCCAAAGCATTTCTTACAAAAACCATGTTCCTTTTTTTGGTTGAAAAAGGAATCTTTGATGTGCCATTTCATGGGGGAGAGTCCAAACCAAGTTTGGAAGTTTACAACTTCTAATACCAAAACTTAAAAAAAATGGTTTATGTGTTTATTAGGTTGTCACTTGATTTCTTACATTATCACGGCATCTTAGAGAGGATTCAAATCCCCATATAAAGCATTTTTGTATGCTTAAATTAATTGCAATTTCCTCCAACTTCCCTATTTTAAAAATGTAAAATCTTGCTGGAGTACAGTAATTATTTTGGATTTGGTTGCTTCACTCGATCCCACTGACGTGAATTGTATTTCTTTGCTATGTAACTAGATAGAAGTATCCCATGCTTGTCTGTCAGATACAATTGTATTTGCTATAGCTTGGGTTATTTTTTTACACAATATTTGAATCTAGACTTGTGTCTGTTTCATATAAAGAATTCAGTGTATTTTGCAAATCTTTCATAACTGATCAATTTAAAATGATGGAACAATTCAAATTCAATAGGTGTTCCCAAGAAACAGATTGCCAGGGGTCATAGGCTTTTCCCTCAGTAGTGTGGACTATGAACAATGCACCAACTGTTTTTTATATCCAGTAAAGTTCTATATAAAATTCCAACTGTCCAATACCATATAAAAAATCTTTAGCAAAATGGAATTTTTTAAATTCTGACGAAGTTGTGATGCATTTCCATATGAGATAGTAAAACTATGTACTTTGTTTCTAATTTCTAGGCTCAGTTCTCACTGTGAGAACTAGTACCATCAACTTACAGAATGGAATATTTGCTCCCCACAATAGTATTTTTCATTTTTTTTTTCATGAATGCCTACCTTAGTTACCACAGGATTCTGAACTTCCTGATGCACATAGCACAAAGAGAAAATTGTGCATTTTATTGAAAAACAATAATCCAAACTGACCAATACCCTAGAGTTTTTAATGAAGGCTTCCATTGATTTCACAAGGGCATTTTCACATGGGGTTACAAATCTTACTTGGGTTTGGAACTCCAGTGGCTCCAGAGGCCTGCATGAAACAATCTGGCAACATCTGAAGCATTATCTTTTTGCATTTACCTTCTTGACTCTAACAGTTTGGTCGATGTTATGTAAAGACAGGTGGAATAACACCTTTTATATTCCATACATTCCAGCCTAGTGACATTTGTGTATATTGTGTCTAACTGTTGTTCTTATTCACCATTTATTTGTATAGGTTTAGATATAAGATGAAGCTTTTTCTGGTCTAAGAGCCAGCAATATTCCCTCCTTGTAGTTTTCTGTACAGAATTACTTGCAAAACCCCAACAGTACACTTCTCTTCCTTTCTTATATAACCCATTGCATTCTAGAATTTGTATATTAAAAATAGAGTATGTAGTCCTCTAGATATTCCAGATCTTGATCTTTTGTGCTTTAGTACTTGCCAGAAGCCCACTGAAGAAGTGTGTGTTATAGGACAATAAACCTAAGATATTCCACACCATGAGAAAAAAGTTGCGATTCAGACGGACTCTCAACTGAAAGAGTCAGCATGAGGTTGTTATCTCATCTTACACCGTTTAAGACAGAGACAGCAGTGCCTTCTTGGGTGAAAAGGTAAAATATCAGTCTGTTTAGGGTTTACTAGATCAAAACCAGGGCTTTAATGTCTGTGCAGACACTAATTTTCTAGTACCTCTGCCATATAGACAGCTGATCTGTAAATTAGCATTGAGAGGGGCCTTGGTGAAGGTGCCCTTGTCCTCTGTTTAAGAAAGAGTAGGATGATATTTCTAGAAATGAGCAAGCAGAAGAAATTATCCATATAGTCCAACAAAGATGCTCAAAAGCATAAAAACATGTATTGTAACAAGTTGTCAGATTTTAGGATTATTTAGTGAAATGCTCAATCTCTTTCTGGAAGTATTTACTGAAAAAAAAACCCAGCAGTATATTCATCTGAACAGATCTGTTCCGAAAGAAGAACATTTTAATTGTTGCCACATGCAACATTTTAAAGAACACCATTACACTAAGATTTTTCGGTACTTCCGCGATGCTTTTTTATATGACGGAACTGGTATTTCAGATAGAAGTGTTTTCTTCCTTTTGACAGATAAAATGTGTGCTATGTGTGCTATGACAGCCTTTCTGATTTCAGACAGAAGAGCTCCCCTGTGTCTTGTCTTTAAAGTATAAAACTTAACCAGGGTTCTTATAAATGTTGTCATTATTATTTTACTGATATTAAATAATACAGATACTGCAGCTTGATTTCTGGAAGGAATTGGTTAGATGGGCAGTAAGCTGGATAAATTATTTTATTAACCTAATTTCAGTGGGACTTTTGCCTGAAGATCAGACCCCATGTTACTCATCTTTGTGCCATTTTCCTGTTTTCCTTCATTGACTTAACAGAAAACGAAGAGCATATAATTTTACTTAGTTTTATATTCATGGAGGACTGCAGCCCACCCCAAAACATTATAATTTTGATGCTAACTGTGTGGTTTTCCAGCTCCGTGGAGGATGCGTGAAGGCCAGGTTTCCTCTTGACAGATGTAGGTGTAGATCCACAGACACTAAGGCCGCTGAACTCTTCTGAAAATATACATTTCAAATGATAGTTTATGACACAAACAGTACTTTTTTTCCTACAGAGGAGCAGCAGCCGCTGTGAAATTCAGCAACAGTCACACACTTCTATCAGATTTTTTTTGGTATTATTGCAAGCTGAAACTATCCACATTGCGGTGGCACTCCATGTGTTTTCCCTTCTTTTGCCTCCACCCATTTTCTTCTGTTCTTGTTGCCTGTCTCCTACCTTTCTCTCTGGTACTTGAAAAAGGTATGTAATCTCCACTTACTGCTGAGAGGCAGCTTAGGTGCCAATCAAGTGACTATTACATCTCGTGTTGTTTCATTTTCTTCTTCCTCAAGATTTAGTTTTTTTCTTTGAAGACTATTACTCCCACTCTGCCTCCCTCCTCACCTGAATTAAAATTACTTTTTTACTCTTCTCATTTCTTTTTTTTTTCTTTCACTTCAGATGGATGCTCAGATGCTTTACAGGCCTCTTGCTTTCCCCATCTCCCCCCTCTCTGCTTCTTTCACTTCTCTAATGGAGTCTCAAGGTCTCTCTCAAGCAGCACTGCAATTTCTCCCTCATCCTCTTTCCATGGTGGTTTCACCCTTTCTCTATCACCCGGATCTAAGATATTGAGTTACCAAAGGCGGAGATTAAATATTCCATGACAATACAGCAGGCCTGACAATACTTTGTAAAGTTTTCAGAGAAAATTCCCAGGTAAACCCCTGTCACCATTAGCTCACTTGTATTTCCCAGAGATTTCCTATGTAATGTTTTACAAGGAAATGGTAGAAAAGAGGTAGAATTTAGTGGACAAATAGCAGGAAATATATCTTGGGACTTCTGAAAGATTGAGGTTCCTCCTGAGAAACTATTGAGGAAATCAAGTGTTAGAGGTTGAAAGGGAAAGTTAAGTTGTGGTCTAGAAATAGTACTAGTGTTGTTTAACAGAAATTAAAGTTTATTTTTAGCACGGTAGGGCCTCTATAGATCAGGGTCAAATGTATCCAACAGTTACAATGCAGAAGTTTGTAACTGGGTGATGGATGAGTACAAATCATTGCCCTTGTCCATGGTTAAGCTGCTCATTCTGGTACATTGAGCAGTGGTCAGTGAGTGGAAAAATCCCACAGGCAAACTCTGTATGTGTGTGTGGCAGAGGGGGGAACTGGGAGGGGTGGGGAACAGGGACAGGGATGGTGTATTTTTCCAGAATTATCAAAGGTTTTGAGCCTCTCTGATAGGATTTCATCTGTTCTTGTCCCCAGCCTTGAAATGTAGTGTGCACATTACAGCCAGGATGCTCTCTGTGGGGTATTTATCTGCATAGCCCATCCCCTTTCTCACGAGATTGCTGCTCAAGACTCACTGCTAATGTGACATCTAAAATAAATCAAGAAATGTTTAATAGTGAAATTGATAAAGAATGTAAGCAGATGAGGACATTCAGAAATAAGAAAAAAGACTATTACTTACTGATTTTTGTAATTGTTTCAAATATGTGTCTGTATATATGTCTCCTCACCTCTCACATCCTGCTTATCCTTAGATTGTTATCACTTTGGCATAGGAGCATGTGTGTTTGGGCAGCACCTCACACAACTTCATTCCTCCTTCTGAAAGAGATCCCTACTTCTGATTTTTTTTCTAATTCATATCAATAAATCTTCCCTTGTCCAATTCCAGGATCCAGTAGAGCTGTAGTTATTGGTTTTACTGTTTTTCCTTCATGCTATGATAAAGCTAAGATTCTTTTAAAAATAGTATATAATTAAATTGTGGAATTCATTGGCTCCAGATGAGAACTTTGTAGGATTTAGAGATAGATGAGGTATTTATATGCATTTTATGTGCCTTTACACTAGCCAGGATAGAAGTACATAACAGAGGTAAGCTTTCATACTTCAGAACAAGAACCAACCACTGTCTGGGGCCACAGAGAAATTTCCCCTGCAGCCATATAGTGATGTGGTCCTTTGAAGATGATTTCTACCTTTGCTGAAGCATCTGGTACCGATTGTTGCTGAGAGGGACTGAGGGATCCATGTGTTGCTAAGGGACAGTTATCACTTTGTTAGGGACAAGCACTTCTAGCCCAAGTTGAGGCAGTCTAGAAGTAATTGAATTGTTGAACAGTATTTGAAGAGTCAGTATAAGCTGAGGACCAAAATTAAGGTCACGCTGTTAGCATATATTTGATTAGAGTACACAGCTACCTTAGGGTTTGCCAGGCCTTGTCCTTTAATCTCAAATGGAAAATATTTTACATAACTAAGTTACAGCAAAACTAGTAATTTGTTCCTTTCGGATTTGGTTAATGTGATACTTTAACAGCAAATAATTCTTGTGTGACATGACACACTAATGAACACTGGAAGGTGAGGGGAAATAGAGGTTACGAAATAATTTAGTAAGCCTAACTGTGTTTGAAGAAAAATATTTCTAATTAAACTTCTTCTTTGGCACCATTTACCATCATGCATGGTCTTTAATTCAAGATCAAACAGTTGTATGAGACAGACTATAGGTCAAACAGAAGTGTTAGGGTTAATGGAGAAATTGCTAGGTGAAGTTGTATAGCCTGTACAACACAGAAGGTCAGAAAAGATGATCATTATAATTCTTTCTTGATTTAAATTCTATCAATCTTCTAAGTGTCCACACTTCTATAGATAATTAAAAAAGCTGTATGACTTGACCTTGGAAGAAAATGAAACACAAAATATTAATTTGAAGAAGATGTGTCCTGGCTGACTCTGAAACCAGTAAGGATTACATTATGTCAAATTAAACTAAAATTTCATGATGCTCAACAGGAAAATGCAGATTCAATACTGAAGTAAAAGAGAGAACAGCTGTCACCGTAAGCAGTACAAATACCAGTGACATGCACCTTACCTGTGCACAAACCATCATCACAGTAACTGCCATGGAAGGTTATGATCTCAAGAGGTGTGATCAATGTAATAAACTCAAATATAACTGTGTGTTCCACTGAAGACAGACACATGGACCCCTCAAAAGGACAGAAGAGAACGGCTAGAGCTTTCGCTCTTAGCCATTAACTGTCTCCCAGGGAATACTGTAAATATGCTATGATCATAGCTTGAAAATGCACAGTTATGGATTTACTGATTACTTGTGGGTTTTCATTTTTGCAGTGGGGGCCAAAATGATGCTGTCACTAAGCTTCTTCCCATGTGTGGGTGGAAACCGCTAGTTCTCTGTAGACTCTTGGTTTGTTTGTTAGTGCGTTGTTGTCAGTTGCCCAGTCCCCTTCCCTATAAGAACATGAGAGGTGTAATTCCTGTAGGAGGAGAGGGTAAACTGAAAATAAAACAGATCAGATCTGGTTTGGAGTCAAAGTGGAGTTGGATGTATAAATCAGGATTAAACTTCAAAATCAAAACCAGAAGAAACATACTTCTTTGTTGCCCAGAAATTCTTTGAGACTATGATAGTATAGTTGTTCTTTTCTCTTGAAATATCTCCTGCTTAATTTGTTGTTTTGTTCGCTGTTTGTGCTCCAGGATGTAAGACAAACATGATAAACATATCACAGAAATGATAAAAAGAATCTGCATTAATATTACTCTAACACTAAAAAGTTGAGCACAACTACATTTCAAAGTATGGGTTGATTCTCTGGTAGTTTTACATTTATACTACATGGCCACACCACTTCAGAGCCCTGTTTCTCCTTATTCAGATCCTCACTCTATGTTTGATTGCCTACCAAAAGGTTTTGAGAAGATCCACTTATATAAGGATGAAAACATAACATTCATTTCATAATGTTATCAATTCTCGATACACAGATACATTTGTAAAAGGTTTCCCAATGTATTATTTCATTATGTAAAATTAGTAGTTCATTGCAATTGAAAATTTTTCTAGTAGATTCAAACTATCTGTGAAAGAAGTCAGTATTACCCATCTAGTACAGACACTAGGTATAAGAATGATTTTGAGTCAATTGATGAAAATCACAGATAGTGGTAGCTAGATAGAGTGCTAGCTAGATAGTGTCGAGGCAGAATTCTGTCTGTTGGTGCAAAAAGGAGTCAGTGGCCAGGGTTTTCTTTTCGATCTGAGCTCCTCCTATTTTCAAGTAGCTTGAATTTCTGAAGAGTGCCCAGAGAGAGAAATCTCTTCTCTGTGGAGAGCATGAGACCTGCACAACCTGCCTGCTGTCCCTGTTGTGTTACCCAGATGATGGCTGGCCACACCACCCCCTTTTGCTCCTGAGCCATGCATTGTTGAGTAGTTTATGCTTTCTTTTATATTATTTCTTTGTTCTAGCTTTCTTCTCTTACCAAAACCAAGTAATGCATACAATTTATTTTTTTTTTTTCCTATTTTTTACATTGTTTTTCAAATCCAAAGTCTATGCAGAGAGATCATTCTTTCTGGAGCACTGTTGGAGTAATAGGTTTTTTTTCTTTTTTTTTTTTTTTTTTTTTTTTTTTTTTTTTTTTTTTTTTTTTTTTTTTTTTTTTTTTTTTTTTTTTTTTTTTTCCTTCCAGAGCATTTTTTCCCCTTTAATCTCTTTCAGCAATAGTGGCTGTAGAGGCTGCCTGTAACAATAGTAGGCAAGCATTTTTCCATTCCAAATGCAGGAATGGAGTCTCATAGTATTCCTCTAAAAGAGTATATCAAACCTTTAGGTGGCAGTCAAGGGCTACTGTTTGAATCCCTAGATTTATTAGTTGTGTGGTTTATGGTCTCTGTTTCTGGTGGCAAAGAGGATATGATGAAGAAGAATTTCTAATCCATCCAAAAGTAAAGCACAAGAAGTTTCACACAGGTGAAACAATTTTTAAAGAGCTAGATATGTCCCGATATATAGGAATGCACCTGGGAGCTCTCCGTAGTCTGTTGCCCTTCTGCCACCCTCTGTCTCCTTCAAAGTAGTCTTAAAGACACACCCGAATGCCTAACATTTTACACCTATCGATAAATCTGTTAAAAAAAAAGGGCAATCAATCTACTGCTTTTGTGTTTCATTCAGATAATGAATTATAATGTGGTTTTGGACCTGGGAGGAGGTTGGAAGCACTTGGTGGTCCATTGGCACATACCTCCTCTGTCCCATGGCCCATCACAGCAGGGCGGTAGGGGCTGCTGGTCCCCATGCCACCCTGGCACTGCAATGCCTCTGCAAGTCTGCTGGGCAATGTGGGGCATGCCATGGGACAATGTGTCTCCAAAGGTGGTCATTCAAATGATACCTTCAGGCTTATTATCCCCATACCACTTTGAAACAGAGCTTTGTGATTTTTTTTTTTTTTAATCATAAAAAGGACTTGTCAAAATCATGAGGTTAGATTGCTGTAGTTATGCAGTAAATGTTTTGAAGTTCTGCTGAAATATGTTCTTACAATATGTTATTAAGTGATCCAGAGATGTCAAAATATTTGTTAATGAAGATGAAACTATTTGAAAGAAACTGTAGACTCCAGAGACTTTCTCTTAGGGAAGAAAATGCATCTTTGTCTTTACAAATAACTGCACAACGATGCATTTGCATATAGAACTTTTTTTTTTTTTTTTTTTAAACTTACTGTCATTTTCATGCAAGAAAACATGACCACATTTGTGTTATATATTTTGGGAGTTAAAACCAGGAAATGAGAGATTTCCAAATAACCATCTGTTTACTGTACCATTCCCAAAGCTTTTCTTTGTGTAATTAACCATCACATGCAGCTACAAATCACGTCGTTTACCTCTGCAGTCTAATGCAGCATGTATTGTCTCACCATCCCACAGACAGGCTGAAGTATTTCAACATAATGGTGTCAGAAACCTGTATAAGTGGAGAACAGATATCCAAATTCATCAGTGAGACCAGTAATTGTACTCTTATTACAAACCAGATGTTAAAAATAAAGCAGTTTAACTTAAATGACTAGTGATTCAATGACTAACAAGATTGGCTTACACTGAGATTTGCACTGGAAAATATAACTTTCTTTCGAACAGCTTGGAAATATAGAATGTCTGTCTGGATGTGTGGGTATTTATTAGATAAGATTTGGGTTTTCTCCCGTTCTGTTTTTTCTCTCACATTCTCTATTGTGTGTGAACCCATATGAATGACGGGAGACATATGTAAGCCCCATTTTCAGTATTTCTGAATCTTCGAGTACAAGCAAAGGGCTCTCCAGAAGATTAGGGCAGTTTGAACACACACCTGGTCTGGGACTGATATGTCTTCCTCCCTGCAGATGCCATTAACTGGTTTGTGTTTAGTTAGCTCTGAGTGACAGCAGAGTGGATGCAAAGAGGTAAGTAAGCCTGGCTTTTCCCACCTATGGAGAGGTGCCATGGTTTTTTTATTAATGCTGTTATCCCCTTACTACCCTGTGTTGCTGCATGCTGCTTCACCTCCTGTTGCATGAAAAGGCCAGCTTTACAAATTCTTTGCATTTTAATTGTTCACTCCGATTATCTGTTCAAAACGGATCTCTTATTCAAGTCCCTGCTTGACTGGCTACAAGGTGTCTGCATTCATCTCCAGGAAGCAAAGAATAAGGCAGCTAATTCACATGGTTGAAATTACTTAGTAAGCACAATAGTCTGAGCTGATGTGGAATACAGCCAAGGTACTATAAAAGATGCCCTTGTTATTCAAGAGACACCAATAGATGTTTACATGATAAAGAAAGGTAAAGACAAAAGTCTTCAACCCAAAAGACACCCATTCCTCTCAAATGTGTATTGCTTATTACTGGCATTTTGTTTGTTCGTATAACAAAATGTTGGAGGCTGACTTAATAGAAACAGAGTTAGTAAATGTTCCACTTACTTTTTAGTTAAATAATTTATTACTGCAAAAAAATTTTCTTCAATTTAAAAATGCCCATCCACCTCCTATTCAGCTGTGCAGTCTCTCCAGAGGTAAAATTTCTTTGGAGGCTCTGCCTCATAATAGTGGTTTTCTAAGCGACAGTGACCTGCTGGGCATTTATGCTCTGTCTTGTGCTGAGCTACGCTAAGTTTTGTGATACATTTCCCTGCCAGGGAAATATGCAGGATACAGGGATTGTTTTAAAATGTTTGTCTGGATGAGACGAAAAACGATCTCTCAAATTGCTGGAAAGACGGGGCTTAGTGCAATGGGAGGTATGAGAGAACGTGTCCAGTGTGGTGAAGAAGGAATTACACATTAGCTCATATAAATAATAATAGCAGGTGCGGGTAATTGCACTTTAGTAGAACTGTATCTGAAAACAGTTAAGTTGTAGTTTCTTAGCAACTGCTGCTCACAGCCACGTTTTAAGTGGCCAAAGCTTTCAAATTAGGCAACACCCATAGACTGCTATACAGCAGCGTTGAACGGAGAGAAACACTAAAGCACAAGTGTTTTTATTCTCTAAACAGAAACACAATGGAGGGCCAGAGCCATAGAGGAGGAGATTAAATATATAAAGCACAAATTATGTCTACATCTCCATGAAAGCCTTTTCAGGAAGAGCTGCTTAGGAAGAACTGTCATGGCGAAAGGCACGACCCGTAGCCTACTCAATGCAATGTGTAGGCTTCAGGGAGTGTTGGCAGGGACGTAATTTGTATTTATGTAACTTTGTTATTTTGTTAGCACTTTTTGTTATGTCTTTTTCTGCATTTGTCATGTAAAATCTGTGTGTGTGTGTATAAGGATGCATGTAAGGGATTTTTTTTTTTTAATGGGAATGAGTGTATCTATGTTTAGTGTGAAACATAAATGTTATAATTATCTGTAGAGCCAGCAAAAAAGATTTTAACCATATTTTTTTTTTCCTGTTTTGAAACCAGAACATTTTCTGACAATACATAGGCTTGGATACATTGTCCTGGGGAAATTTCTCCCAACTCAAGACGGAAAAGCTAATATATTAGTTAAGGCACTCCCTGGATTAACAAGCTTTAAATTCAGGGGAAGCGCCTTAACTTCTGGTTTACTGATTCGGTGAGTGGGAATGGCAGTCTGTCTCTTACATGTATGGTGTGGCATACTGTACCCTTATTCCATCTCTGTAAAACAGTTCTTACTTTTTTAAAGCAAAACTTATGTGTGTAAAAGAGCAGTGAAATTGCCTTCTACATGTTTTAAAATGCCTTAGATATTTCCATATTTTCTTCCTAGTGCAAAGCATATTTCTCTGGCCTGACCTTCTTTGACATAGAAAAGACATTTGTGAAAATAACCTATTCTAACATAACATGCCCCTGTGTCCTTCGTGAGGACAGCATAGTGTTTATTTAGAATGAGACGAGGCTATACAAAATATATACAGTATCAAAGACAGATAAATAGTAATATGGTTCATTTTGTTCAGTTCGCTAGCTGTTTAACTTTTATCCTATGTATCCTCATACAACCCCTAGTATGACATAGATTCCAGTCTAACCACAGTTAAAAGTCATTTAGTTGTTATGTGATCCAAAACACAGACAGTATTCCCGGGGGCTTCCTACGATGTCTCCAGACACTTAGAGACAGTGTTGGATTTGAAAAGAAGAACTTATTTGTCCATGACTGTTTGCCATTAAATGGCAAGTCTCCAAATATTGTCAGGAAGAGGCTTTTAGCCTTTTAATAACATCTCATTGAAATATCTGTCCACCAGCTTTTAAAAAAACTGCGTGTAACACTTGCTGATCACTTTAATTTATTGAAATGAATCTGATGGGTTTTTTTTCTTCTCACATTTCAGTGTTTTATTCCTGACTTGCATATTAATTCTCCTATTTCTTCATGTGACACAGAAAACATCTTTCAGTACTTCACTGTCTTGGTTTTTTAAATTTTTGTTCCACAGAGTTGATGAACGCCCATGATTTTCACTGTGGGATGGTACACAGATGTTACACTGCAGGATTTATCAGCTTGAGTTTTAGGACAGAAAACATTAAAACTGCATGAACCTGAGTAATAAGTAAAGTTGTGTTCAGTACCTTTAATTCTGATGAACATGCTCCTCTGTCTTTCTGCAAGTGTTCATAGATTTTTCAAGCAGAACTACTGAATAACAAATATGAGTGAACTCTGCAAGTCAATATAGCCTGCTATACACTGAACCCAAATTATAAAAAATGCCTTGCAATTCAAAGTACCTTGGAACTGAGCAACACAATTTTGGGTATCTCATTTAGGCAGTAGCTGATATGCCTTTTTATTTCACAGCTGAAATAGGAAAGGTTGGTTTAAATGATTATCAACAAATGATCACAGAGACTGCCTAATTTTATTTTTTTTTTTTTTTTACCTTGCAGGATAGGAATGTTATTAAAAATGAATGATACCATCTTTTTTTTTTTAACTCAGTAGCTGTTTCTCAGCTATTTTTTTATCATTCAAGTATATTGTTCTGAGTGATATCCAGAACCCACTTCCATAATTGTCTGTCTTGTTTGCTTACACCATGTAGACTTTTAAATCTGTCTTTGTTGGCTGATGGCAGTGCACCTATCCTGTAAATAAACGTGTTTTTGTAGTTTAAAAGAAATAATGTTGTCTATATACAGCCTTTGCCTATTACTGCCAATTAAATCATTGACACTTCATTTCTCTTTTATTGTCTGTGGTCTATGATTGAAATGCAGCAGTGACTCACTGTTATATAAAACAGGTCCATATTTTGCTTCTTAACTTCATGCTTCTTTTCAAAGTATGAGTGCGCCAGCTCTAATGTGCATGTGGCATCATTGGGAAGGAATTTGGAGACAGAATAAAAGTATTCATTCCTTTCACCAGAATATTCCACCTATTTGGAGATCTTAAAGCAGGCAGATGGGAAATGCTTACAAAAATACAAACCCAGGGGAAGCAGAAAAGGAGTGGGTTGGAATGGACCATCTGTGAAAACTTTTTGAGTATCAGATATAAGACTTGAATAGCTGGCATAGAGAATGAAAGCCTCATTACCTCCAGATGATGCATATGCTGAGTCTGCCTTAAATATTGCAGAACTGTTCAAACTTCACAGCAGTAATTCTGGTAAGTTGGATGAATGGCATTATCTGAGCTGGATTCAATAAGCTGACACCACCTGAGCAATTAAACGAAACAAGGCCCCTTCTTTTCATGCCAGCTTATACACAGGATTTTCAGTCTTGCTGTATTGTGCAATTCAGGAAAGCTGACTTTGGTCAGGCAAATTTGGCAGGTCCATGAGAATTCCTGAAGTTATTTAAGTGAAAAACTAGCTGGATCATTTTACTACTAGGTTTAAAAGACCTGTTGGTCTATGAAAACTCATGATACAAAAGCATACTATATGCTTAAGGACAATTTTTCATCAGGTTTTTTTTTTTCCTTTTTTTTTTTTCTACTTGCTTTATTCTGATGGAAATATCCTCCCCTTTTTTGTAGATTTCTCTGGGTGCATACATTTGAAAAAATGAAGAAACAATTGCTTCGTTAGTGTTAATGCTGAAGAGCCGTATTTTTTTTTTTAAACTATATTTAACACTTATTTTGTATCAATAAATAGTTCTCAGCCATAGAATCTTTCTCTGCGGTGAAAGAGAGAACAGCTACAAATATGAGCAGGAAGTGATACTGGCTGTAAATTAAAGACCACCTCTAAAATGACCTACATTGTTTTGAAAGTAATTTTTAAGTCATCTTGCCTTATTCTCTCCCTCCCTATCCTCCTGAGATCTTTGTTGGGGTTTTTTTTAAGTGAAGATCCCAGTTTCTGACTAAAAGCTTGGAATATGTGTATATAACTACATAATTAGTGAATACAGTACGTGAACCATTCAAACTGGAATGAAAAATTCCCCACCAGATTTTATAACAGCTGCTGAAGTCATGTGGAAAAGCCTACTCCCAGTCTGAACATCACGGGAAAGAAAGATCAAAGGATTGTTCAGACTTAACCATGTCTAGAGTAGCGTAAAATAAACAAGGGCAAAAGTATGTTTATTTTTTGAGGTTTCTTAAAATCGCTTTTGTCCATAATTATTTTATAGAGAACAGAAACCTTGTTTTAAAAATTTCAGGCTCAATTTGAGATTGTTCACCCAGATTCTCCATAGGAACAAACATGTTGCTATGGAGATGGACCAGAGCAAAGACAAAATATAGATACAGATAGATTCCCCAGAGGAATGTAATCTGAGGCATAAGTACACTGCTTAAACAGTATAAACACTGTCCTGGTATGCCTTGTTTTCTCCATCAAAAATACGCTTAATCCTAAATGATCTGTTGTTGTTCTAGGAATAGCTTTTAAAAGATTAGTCATTCTTCTAATATTTCTTTTACTTTTTTTCTTCCATGAAGGACAATACAGAAACTTTTTTGTTATTGCCTAACAGAAAAACCATTTAAAATAATAGAAGTCAGCAATAAAACGCATAAAACTTCGCAGAAAAAAGCAGTGGCGTGGACTTTGCTGATATAAAGAGATCTTGCTTGCTACAAGTTCAATATTTGTAACAAATGTGTAAAAGTATATTCCTTTTTCTTCATTGCTATAAAATATGCTGAGCCTATGTGGAACTTCTGAGAGGGAAGGGGATGAAACCCATGCATCTGCCTCTTGGCACAAGCAAAAAGTCATCATTAAACTTCTGGATAAGAGGCCCTCTCAATAGTGATTCACCAAGGTGAAAACTCATGCCAAGGTCAGTGCCACGTCTATTTTAGATTAAATATCTCATTGTTTATCACTTTCCTTTAGCTCTCTGTAAAAATACTAAGAATCCTAGCACATTGTATCCAAAAGGACTGGTTAAAACCACCCCTGTATTTTTTTTCTCATAAGCATTATTTTCACAGGTCTCATTTTCTGCAAGTAGCTTGTGGGATTCAATATACATGTCCTTTTATAGCATTTCATCTCTGTGTAGTACCACAACATGAAGAAGAAAATATTCAAGCTATAAATTAAATAGACCTCCTTCATGGATACCCCATGCTTGACATTACATCTGGAAGGTATTAAAGCAAGTGGACTTCAGGGATGTTTTAGAGACAATAAGGCACAGATTTCTAAGTATTTCTCTACATCTGTGACCACCAACTAGGTTTTTGAGTGAACTTGACTGTGTTTTATTATATTTCCTCTATATCGTATCTATGATGTAATATAGATGTGTGTCTATTCTCGGAATTAATCTTGTTAGAGAACTGAAATACTTGGAAGGCCTTCCAAATAACTGCTGGATCAAATAGGAAGTAGGCACCAAATTCCCTCCTCCTTCTGTATATGCACAAATACCTCTTCTTTAATAAGTTCCAGTTCCTTGAGGACTTAATGGTTAATATGAGTTTTCTGGATCTCTTACGTTTCAATTTCTAAAAATATGGTTTTGGAACACATCGACGCCATTTTAAAAATGGTCACTAATGTTTGATTGAGATGGACTGTTGCCTCCTCATTCAATTCTGTAGGTATGTTGTTAAAATAATGCCCTTAGAAGTTCAGAAATATAATTTGAGCCTACTCTTTACCTAAACACTAGCTGGGCTGTTAGGGGCTCACACTTATGAAGTCTCTCACTAGTAAAGGCAGGTTTAAAAGAAATATATGTATGTTTGTGAAGGCTAGTAATAGCGAAAGCTTAATTTCCAAGAAAAACAAATGTTCCCACTACCTTCTGAAACAGGCTAACTTATGCATGTGACGTAAATGGTTTGGTCCATGGAAACAGAGAAAGAATTGACCGAAGTTTTGGTGAAGTTTAAAGGGTAACTAAGTTTCTGCAACCAGGGTATAACTAAGAGCTTAAACAGGAGGGGAAAACATTAATGCTGTGTAAAAGATAATTAGTTTGAAAGTTTTGCCTTTATTGAAAAAGATATATATATGCCACAGACAGACAGACAAGAAAAACAGGGATCAAAAAGTGGCAAGTCTAACACCTGTGAACTGGTAAGAGTCACAGCTATATTAAAATCCCATCAAGCAATGTATGCTCCACACTACATAAGTGACAAATCAGTGTGTGGTTACAAGGTACTTTGGGCAGAAGCAATGCATTAAAATGATGGCACTCAGGCAAGCTGAGCTACTATGTTCAGAATAAATGCACTTTCAGTGTGAGCAAGAAAGACATTAAAACCAGATGCTTATTTCTAAATGAACTGTGGCAACACCATGTATTCCAGAGCATGTCAAATTTTTTGGTGGCAGTAGAGCATAGCACAAAAATGAGATATTGGGGTTATTGACAACATAGAACAATGTAACTGAACGCCCGGGAGCCAGGACCGAGAACGTAAGAGGTGATGCTGGAACTTCTCTTGCATTGCAGAGAGTGAGCTCCCCTTTTGATTACTCTGCTGTCACTGGTGGCACTGGTCTCCCAGTCAGCGGTGAGGTCTCCTGGGCTGATCCTGGGTGCTGCCAGGGTGCAAGAGGAGCCTGCCAGGTGTTTGCACAGTGGCCCAGCTGGATTTCTTGTGGTGTTTCGGCAGGGCCAGGATAGTTCCTTAACTGGGTAGTCTCAAGGTAGAGGCTTTTGGAATAGATGGTCCTGCATCCCTCTTAGGCAGATGTGTATAGACAACTGTAAGCTGGCATACTCCCTTCAAAGCAGACTTTAGAGGCCAGTCTGGCTTTTGTTGAAAACTAGAACATGAGAAGCATAGTGATGGCTGCCTTTCTGCTCTTGCGTATTCGTTGTCTGCTGCCTCTAAAAAGTTTCAGCAAAACATGTAGTTTGGTACACATGAAACCTGAAGCAGGTTTCTCAGAAATCCAGGTATGAATAGTCTCTCTACATATTCTCAACATGGAGAGAGTTTTTAGTATTTTAATGTTAAAAAGTGCATGAAGCTACCACAAATGGAGGTTCTTATGTTACTTGGAGTATGTGAAAACAAAATACTTTTTAAAAACAAACCCACAAGAAGGCTTTAACTGCCCCCACACACAGTTATGCGCCACGACCGAAAAAGCTCCCCCGCACTGAAGTGTGCAGCACAGTTGTTTGCACACAGCGTTGGTGATAAGCAAAGCAATCGTAGGAGACAAAGTCATATCTGGAGATGAAATCTAAACTAATGAAATACAAACGTCTTACCAAATGGAAAGCAATTAAGTAGAATCTTTGAAAAGGAAATTACAGTTGAGTGACATCTAGTGATATTAATGCTTGTCTAGATTTTTCCGTCAAAATATGATGTCAAATATTGGTTTGGGGGAATCCACATTATACTTTAAAGGAAAATTGGGTTTGTGCAGGTGTTCAGATTTCTACTGGGAAAATCCAAATGATATATATAATGTTGGGATTTAGCAGTTTAAAATTTACTTAAAATTAAAAGTGCATTGCAAGCAAATTTTGGTTCACCTTGGAAAAACAGAAGTGAACAAAACTGAGCAAAGCAACATGTAGTCAAATACGAAAAATGAAAAATGTAACTGGAGCACCATTTTACCGTTAAATAAATCCCAAGGGGAACCTTCTGCTCTTAAGCTTGTTGGAATTTGATTACTTTAGATGTTCAAATATTTTATAAAGGCAAGTACACATGCTCTCTACTTTCTAGTTGTAAATACTGAAGTCCTGAACTGACTATGGCACATTTTTATGTTAGCGACAGAGTCATGAAACAAACATATTTTTATTCTCTGTATCCAGAGCCCCAGGGACTAGACACTATAATGAAAACTCTGAAGAAATTAAGTGGTATCACTTTTCTTTAAGACTGAGCTTTTGCTAGAGTGATGAAAGCATAACAAGATCATTTAATCTAATTAAAAAAACAAAACAAAACAAACAACAACAACAAAACAAACAAGCACCAGAATTTAAAATACTGCCAAATAATAATTAGAAGACCTTGTTTTCCTACAACTGCACTTTCACTTGCATGGCTTTCTTACAGCTGCACCTCCTCTTACATGGGAGCATTAGTCAAAAAAAAACCCCACTGTAAAATACCTGAAGTCATATAATGAAGTATTATTTCAAGGCAAAGGTCCAATGTCAGAACAGATTTGACTCAAAGCAAGCAGTGTAACTTCTGATACCATAAAAGGGATGTGAGATTGAAGTCACTGAGAATATTATTCCAGCCATATCAAACAGAAGACAATAGATGTATCAACAGGTATTTCATAATTAGATGTCCTATATGCAAATGTCAGATTGAAGTGTAAAAATATGAGAATCTGGAGCAATCAAGTAGACTCTTCACATTATGAGTAATTCTGACAGCAGATGACCACTCAAATAACCAGTCGGTCTCCCCAGAACTTTCACATCTCTCCCACGTTTTTGTTTTCAGCTTTTCGGTTCCCTGTCTACCTCAGTTATAACCTTTTCTACTTGTCTTTTTAAGGTTTTAACAGTTTGACATGTTACAATTTCTCTATTAACCAGGTACAATACTGCCTTGAAACTTTGACGCCAATAAAAAATTTCAGTTTGTGTTAAACCAAGGGGAAAAACATGGTTCTTTAATACTAAGCCATAACTTCCCTATTCCAGAGGACACTCATTACTCTACTGCTGAGGAACAAACATGTGGTAACTACACAAGAAAACTGAACAGGTCTTCTCTACTTCTTAAGCTGCACTTTTTTGTTTTGTTTTGTTTCATTTTGTTTGGTAAAGGGGTAAGTGTTGTGGGTTTTTTTTGGTCTTTCATTTAATCTAATGCGAAGCTGTCACCATGCACCACAGGGCATGACACCCTTTCCTGTGATACATAACATGAGCTAATGATGTCCTGCCTAAATAATTTCTTGGAAAGAGCAAACTGTCAACGTGATTACTGAATGCCTGCTTCACAACGTTTTGACTGTGAAAAGCTCGTGTTTCCTTATATTAGTATAAAACATAAACCATCTAAATCAAGGACTATTGCAGAAATTGGAAGTGTTCATGTCTGTTATAATAAAATTTGCTTCCAAACTGTCTAGAAAGGTAAATGCAGATTTGGCTGTGGGAATTGGTCAATGTATGATCGGTGAAGCTGGAAGCTGGAGCCATGATGAAATGCCATATTTTGTGTATACATGCCTTTTGTGCAAAAACGCAAATAAGGTGAGAAGGACAGCTGGACATTTTCTGTTGTGAAGTTTTTCTGTTGGGGAAACCTAATCTGCTGAAAACTGAAACATTCTAGGAATCTGTAGACACTTGTTTGGCTTTTTTACAAAGTGGGTTTTATACCGTGGCAGTTGACCTAGGCAACAGGATCCCAGAGTTTTCATCAGTTGGTTCTTCAGAAACTTGTGGCTTCCTGAGTCCCAGGACCTTAGTCCTTCCAGGCCACTGCAATGCAGGGTGCGAAAGGACTGGGAAGCTCAGAGCCCCTGGGAACTCACTGTCCAAACACCCACCCACTTAGGAGCCAGGCATCATAGGCGTAGACATAGCCCAGACTTCAGAAGTGTGGACTCAGCCGTTGGAATGTTTTGCCTTTTTAAAAATTACAGCTTCTAGACTTCCATTTAAAAAGAAATCAGCAGCTTTCGGAATTTCATCTTGATTTGTGATTCTTGAAAAGTATTGATTTTTATAAATATATAAATTTATAAACAAAATTAAATATATAAATATTATATATATTTATAATATCTTATAAATATAGTCATCCTAGGGTGCGTCTAAAGATTATCAGCTTTTTGGAACCAAACCCAGGGGTGAAATTCTGGCTTGATTTATATCAGTGACTATTATTTTTAACGTGACTATTATTGCATTCTATTTTCTCGAGCGTCATCCAGACCTATGAAATTAATTAGTCATCTTATCCTCTTTTGGAATCAGCAAATCTCATTCATTACCTTCAAGGCAACCACAGTTTCAGTTCTTTCTCTTCTTTCCCATGATTTCTTTAAACTTTTATATTTTTTTCTGTTTTAGCCATGATGCAGTTTTTCATCCCACACAGTTTTTTCTGTGAGAGGGGTTCCCTAGACTGTGATTATAATTTTTCTCCATGTCTGCCCTTTTATGCAGAACTCTCCTGAGAAATCCCATTTTCATTCTATGCAGCTTCATTCTTGTGCTCTCCTTGCTGGCCACCAATTTGACATGTACTTTGTGACTTGCTTAGTCATCGTCTAATTCACTCGACATTGCAGTTTATTTAGCATATTCCTGTTGTGGGGATTTTCCAATATCTCAGTCTATTCCTTCTGACCACTAACATTTAAAATAACATTGTTATTCACAGTCATTATCCATCAGCTGAAGTATTCCAATTCTTGTATGATCTTTTAAACAGCAACTGAGGTATTTGAATGCTTGTGTGATCTTTATATAACTGAATTTT
The DNA here is from genome assembly GCA_013399365.1 of Pampusana beccarii. Lineage (NCBI taxonomy): Eukaryota > Metazoa > Chordata > Aves > Columbiformes > Columbidae > Pampusana > Pampusana beccarii. Next base: position 132,386 of record VWYH01007339.1, on the reverse strand, counting down.
ACTGGGCTTTTTTTGTTTTTCTCATCATAATATATAATTCTTCTGCCAACCAATTTTTAAATCATTTTTTTCTCATGTAGATTTCTATCAGTCTAAATAATTTTTCAGTTATTTACTTTCACAGAATAGTATAATCATAGCCTTGCAGAGAGTTCTGCTGGAACGAAGCCTCAGGAGACATCTAGTCCATCTTCCTGCTCACAGCAGCTACAAGGACCAGGTTGCTCTGGGCTTTGTCGTCATCTTGAGAACAAAGGATGGAGACAAAAAATTCTCCTCATAACCACGCAATCTGTTCCAACTGCCTGTCTGTCCTCATGGTGAAAGTTTTCCCTGATATCTAGTCTGAACTTTTATTGTTTCAATTTCAATTTTTTCACTGTCTTTCATCTTCCCTCCACCCATTTCTATGAAGAGCATGGCTCTATCTTCTAATTTCCACTCTCTCTTCTCATAGGTAGTCCCTTCAAAATCATCTCAGCAGGATATCTCCCTTTTATTTGGCCACAGGTGGACTCTGAACTGAAAACTTTGTGTTATTTTGTCATTGACCACCATCTTAAAAACATAAACTAGTGCCAGTATGTGTGATTTTTCTATTGCTTTACCCTTACTGCAGTCGCATTGTGTCCTTAGCTAGCCTTTTCACACAGAAGTCAATTAATGTACTCCAGTCTCTCACAGGATTGCTTTGCCATGTTTTAGACCATTTTCTCTTATTAGGAGGTAGTTGGATTGGGAAATAATAGCGCTGTTGTTGCGTTTAATTAAGCACTCACCTCTAGCATTCCAATGTGTCTTTTGGCAATAGTCAGGTGCTGGACCCTGACTTTCTGTGGGCAGCCTCCTTTCTGGTTCTGAAGCCAAGTACAGACTGTGCTGTGTTTTCCTCAGCAGCCCATTCAGGCCTCGGGATGCTGAACCTCTGGGATTTTAGCACTCTTTTAGTTCAGCTGTGTCTTCAATTCTTCCTCTTTCTTTTCAATATTATGTATTTTTGACATTTTGTTTTGATTTTTTTTTCCCACATAACTTCAGATAAAGATTGAGATATCATGTGTAATGTGAACTTCATCAACTAACCAAACATAATATTTTTGTTTGGAAATCGTAGTTTTTCTTCTCTTAGGCAGACAATGTGCTGTACCTGATGTGTCACAGCTGCTCAGATCTGGTTATAGAGCACCACATTTTTATAACTTCACCTTAGTTTAGAACACATTCCCATAACAGGGAAAGTACTAGAAAAGCAGTTTCTCAACACAGTTTGCAACGTTTTCTATACATAAAATTGTTCCTTAACATTATCATTCCTTAGGCCAGCCTTCTGAGGCATATCTAAGAGATTAAATAGCTAAGAAAATGTAAAACGATTTATAAAATTAATCTTCTCTGATGTCCCCAGCTAAGAAAAAAGTCTTCCTTCCTTGGTCTGTGCTGTAAGTCTCCTCACTTTAGGAATTCTGGAGTCAGGATTAACAGAGTGATACGTGCACACATATAAAATACATTGCTCAGAAAAGTTTGATCTGTCTCATCCATTGTCTCTTGACTGCTATACTGAATGAACCATAGAAAATTACTTCAGGATTTTCAGGAGGACTCAGAATATCCTGTTGCTGACTTTGGTATGTGTGGATGTGAGACCTCATCAATAGCTGATGGACAGTTCTTTCTTCTCCTTTGTGTATAAATACAACAGTATTGTACCTTAGAATCAAACCCTGAGATGTCTGAGAGATTTAGCATGCAGGTAGGTTCTGCATGCTGTCTGGTTTTGCGCATAAAGAGGGCAAGTTATGGTGAGCTCTACAAATTGTTGACCAGCATGCCAGAAAGGGATTACTAAAAGTGGCAGCGAGCTGGTCATGGAACTGTAGGGGAGCTACTTTAAATGCAGTTTGTCCTTCTCATCAGGTCTGATTAGCTGCTTCATTAATTTTAGGCCCTTGCTGTGTTTTTGCTCTGTATAAATTCCTGTTAAAACTCTCTTAAATCATAAGATAATGACTTCATTTCAGAAGGTCACCCAGTAGGTGGCACTCCCCCTCTGACTTAAACTGAACCAGGAGCCAAGAGGGGAGAGCTCATGGCAGACACAGGACAGGGCCGACATGTCAAGCCTCACATCCTGGGTGAAAGACCCGAGCCGCCTTCTCCATCCCTGCTTTCCCACACAGCACATCAGGGCACCTTTCATGCCTTTTCTGTTGCCCCATTTGCAGAAGAACCTTTCCAGATTTATGTCCCTCTCTAGCAGCTTTATGCTGTGGTTTCTTCCCCATCGCATGGTCTGCTGCATAGTCTAGAAAAAAAAAGGCTGAAAAGTCAGACTGGCACAAAGAAAACTGGAAGTAGCACTGACCAGAAAAGAGCTGGTGAACTTAGCTGAAGTGCAACGTGGAAGTCTGTAAAGTGCGTGCCTGAAGAAGGCTAGATAAACTTGGCATTTGAGTGAGTACAGATAGATTGACATGCATACACATCTGTCCCAAGATGTATAATTTACGTCTCACTCTTTGGCAGGTTTTTGTGACCTTTTCAATATTTCAGGTTTTGTATAATTAACATATTTCTTCTGGTTAAGAGGTTGAAAGGTTAGAAGGGTTGAAACCAAAGATAAACTAATCTTTCCAATGAGTCAACTGATTGAAAATGCACAGTGCGACACAAATTAAAATTATAATTAATGGAAAATACAAGGCAGAAAAAAGCGTCCAATACAAAACAAAATGTCAAGTACTTAGAAAAGTTGACTGTGAGGTTACTTCTTCTCAGCCCCAGAGTTTCTCTGTATTTTGGTGACTTTTATCCTTCCACCTTTCATTTTTCCCATTGGGAAACACCTCAACTGTCTTCTACATTCTTCATCTCACCACGAGTTCTGTTATTTCTGCACGTCTGGCAACTTTACTATTGCCAGCTCCCAAAGGAATGTCCTGATGGAAGACCAAGGCAACCAAAAGTTGTCTGCCATGTGAAAAAGTGAAGTTTTAGGTTTTGGGAGACAGACTGGATGACAGTAGCATGCATTATACAATTAATCTAATAGTATATAATTTCTTCATCAAGGCATGTTTGAAGAAACAAAAAATGATGCTTCAGTACAAGCTCTTGTTTCTTCACAGCGAACCCCATCACAATAAGCTTGTCTTCAGCTCCCATGTAGATATTGTTAGAGGCCTCCTCTGCCCTTTCCTTGCTTAATTTTACTCCCTACTTCCTTTCACCATGCACCCTTCCATAGCCTTTTGCAAAAGAAACCATACCTGGCCAAATCATACAGGAGTTTTTAATTTAAGCTAGGCTTTTAGGTATTCATCTTCTACATCGGCACACATCAGAGGAAATTATCTTTGATGTAGCAGAGTGAATATTCCTTACAGCCTCAGTAGAGCTACCATTTTGTTTTCAGAATTGAAGATATACTTCAGAATAAAAGGATACAATTCTTCATTCCTGAACACAAATTTTAAAGTCTAATGACTAACCATGCAGCTGAATGTTCGTATCATGATAGGGCATTCTAGTAATGTTTTTATTCTCTTGATTGTTCTAGATTGTTCTTCCTTACCTGTGTGTGTTCAATAAATTGGTGCCTGACATTGTTTTGCAGTTTATTTAATGCATGGAAAACCAGGCTTACGAAACACAGAAGCCCTGCATTTGATAAAGACGCATCAGACATTGCCATATTAGAGACTTAAAGCCACTGTCTAGGGTTAAAGGACTGACAGTTTGAGTAGTACAACAGGATTTTATTTTCTCGTAAGATTCTGGTGAAGTGCTGAAGCAGTGTGTGTATATGTAAGAGTATACGTTTTCTGTTACTAGAATCAGAAATCCTTATTTCTGATGGACAGTAATTACTCTTTTACCATTCGTTGATAGGCTTTTAGGGCAACAACATGTGTGTCCTTTATCACAGTCACCAAGAAAAATGAATAAGCAAACTGTGGTGTGGCTGACAGCTATGAAGCAAGGGATCAATTGTAGCACATTTTCTGCTTGCTAAGTATTACATACATACATGTCATATGTTTGTGCATGTGTATATGCCCCAGTCCTTTCAGTATGTAAACTCTAAATGAATTCTAAATCCATGCTAAATAAAAATAAGAAAATGCTGCCACAATCTGCAGATTCCAGAATTATTCTGTCCGAGGTAATATGCCAAAAACCAGAGAACTACTGGTGTTGTTTCTATTAGAGAGTCATTACTGTCAAACTCAAGCTCTCAAAATAATAAGCCATAGCTCATTTTCCTGGAATTGTGAAATTATATGTTCTTAATTTGCCTGTCATTTTTTAATCTTTCACATTTTTTAAAGTTTTTCTCAATCTGTGTAAACTGGATACACACACCTTTTGGTACTTTTGCATATTTACGTCTAAGTATGTGAAAGTCTGTTCATAGTTCTTTTTCCACATATATATATTCATTCCAGAGGAAAATCACTCCCAGTTGCACACACCCAAAATGTCTGTTTTCCATAGCTTGTCTGGCAGAAAATACTTTGTTCTGTTGGGACCATGATAACAGGGAGCTATATGAACTCTTTCAAGTCTGCATGCATATTCGCAGTTTTCCATTTATAATGACCTATCTTGTATTTTAGTTCTTTCAAAATTTTCTGATGAAACAGGTTTGTCATGACAATTAAAAGTAGCCTAATTTTTAGTGGTTATCTTATATTAAATTCCAAGTTAGTGTTTTAACTCAATTTATGGGCAGTGTCTTCAAGGATAAAGAGTTACAAATCTATAATTATAGTTTGTATAATTTCATCATTTTTTTCCCAGCAAGAACAAATATGCAGATTACATGTATAATGCTTCATTAACAGTCTTAAAAAAAAAACCTCCAAACCTTCAGGATCTGACTGCATTATTTTTTTTTAATTTATTTTTTAGTATGATCTGTAACATAGAAAAGTCTTGTTATCTCCAGTTTACACACTGCAAAATGGTAGAAAACTTAGAGAAGAGAGATTAAGGTCTGACCTTCAAAAGGTTTTAGTTTCTTGAAAAAAATATTTTAAAAGTCTGACTTGTTCAAGGTCATATGGGAAATATAGAGCAAAGTAAGGTCTCAGATTCCAGGGTAGGGTACTTAGCACATTGTATAATAGGCTAGGTAATATGCTGCTAGAAGAGACAGCTGAAATCCCCTTAGGGCAAGGGGAAAAAAAAAAGAAAAAAGGAACCATATCCTTTTCAAAAAGTTGTTAGCCGTATGAAGGTTTGAACTTGCATTCAGTTCCTACTGATTTTTTTTTTGAGAATTGAAAGTACACAGTATTTTGCAGGACTGGTCACCTAGAAGAGTACTTCAATGTTTCACTCCTTGTGCTGGTGCTCAGAAATGTGTGAGCACTTTTTATTCTGCCAAATAAATGCATGCTACAGGGTGCAAGCACTCTTCCAAGCAGTCTTTATTGAAGAATTACACCTTTTTTATCTGAATAAACTGAGTTCTCTACCCAGATTTTTCCTAACTCCTTTCTGAGAATTTGGAAAGTCACTTGATGAAAGATCAATTTTTCAAAGCATCCCTGTCCCAAAGCTTCCTCAGGTCTTAGACTCACCTTTTTCATAAGTACATGTTTGAGTCTGTTTCCAACAAAGAAATGCAGACTTTGCATTTTTGCTTTCTTAAATTAAAATCAAACATAGGAAACAACAAACACAAATGCTGAATTCAAGGTTTTGAAAAAGAATAATACTAAAAGAATTCTTACAGTAATCTTATGAACTATTCAGAAGGTTGTATTGTTCCAGGGACTGCAGATCATCAAAATAAAAATAAAGCATGTAAGTCCTGTACATTCTTACTAGGGTGCTGGCTAAATGAGAAATATGCAGAAGTATTACCAGCCTTTTATTTGACAAAGTTTCCTTCTCAGGACCAGAATGACACCACTATTTGCTACCTTTGTTTTTCTCCACCTGTTAGAGAAATCAAAGCTTTCCATAACCCAAACAAGAAAAAATAAAAAGGAACCTATCAGTCCATTTCTTATATGAGTCTGATATCCTGATGATGGGTGAAAGTTCGAAATCTAATGTGCGGAGAGCCTGTAGTCTCTTGGTTGTTACTATTTCTAGGGCTAAAAATTACAAAATAGTATTTTATATTCTGCACATAACCTATATGGCAAACATTAATTCACCAGGTGAATAACACATTTACTTTCTATTCTGCTCTAACATAACAAAATTCCCAATATACAACATTACCTTTCTAAGTGTTTAACTGCATCTTAGTTATTTCGTTATAACACATGGTCCTTTAAATCCTGTGAGAGATTATTGCCACTTTTGAACCTGCAGAACTAAAGAAGTAGTAGTGGTTGTACAATGTGCTCTGTGGTGTACAGATGACTATAGCATCTTTCGCTTTCATTTTGTATCTAGGTTGTGCTTTGGAGGGGCAGCCTATGAATTATACATTGCATTGACAGTCACACATTAGGTAGGCATGACTGTAAACTATTACTCATAGGTATTCTCATGATTACAACGCATTTTTCTCCTTTTGCTGTATTGCAGGATGAGCAGCCAGGCAGGCAGCTGGGGATAGCTGCTCCTCCTCTGAGTGCCAGGGAGTTTGAGCAGCAAAAAGCTTCTCTCTAAAGTAAAGCAGCTCTGCGTTATTTTACATCCTAATGACAAAAGTAAGCTGGAATTTAGTTCATTTTTGAAAGCCTCTTTCGTATATTACATCCTTTGATGGAGTCTTGAGAAGGAAAGTAAGAATTTTATTCAAAGTGGTTTTAATGCAATTTTACTTTATCCATGGGCTGATCTGTAAACAGTAAGGAGAGCAGCACAGTGTCCTTCTCATACAAAACAGTATTACTATACTTCAGTGGGAGATCCGCCTTCAAAACCTGTGACAATTCTGGCTGACAACTGTGACATTTTTTTTTTGGAACTGAGACCTCTGATGACTGCAAAAGAAGTCCAGGAGTGGAATTGTTTTACTGTAAATGGAGAAGTGCTAATCATGCTGAAAAAAAAAGACATTTTAATGGAACACCTAACTTGTTACAATTAGTTCCTGAGACCAATGCTTTCTCTTTCAAAGTGACAAACTCTCCCTAGTAAACCTTTAAAAAAAACAAAAAACAAAAACCAAAACAACCCAAACAAACAAACAAAAAAATGCCACTTTTTTTACTGCCAATAGTTATGAGAGACCTTCCAAAGCTTTCCTGTTCTGTTTAATTTAGCTAGTATTTTAAAGCACAGATTCCAGGACTGTGGTCTGCAGACCATTGGTGGCCAATAGGTGGTTACACTGAACATTGAAGTATATACCCAAGTCAAATTTTGATGCTAAGAGGTTTTCTGCGAGAAACTTCGAAGACTGATAGCAGTCACTTGTTCTGATCAGCACTAAAGAGCTTTAGTCATCCAGAGTTACTGGATAACCAGGAACCAAACATACATTAAAGCCACCTTAACTGTTTTCCTGAGTATTGACTTGTAGACTGAAAGTGATAATTTCCTCCCAACATTCATTAGAACATGGAAAAGGTGCTACAATTAACATCCCACAGAGGCCTGGCAAATATGCCATTAAACTTGAGAAACTTCTGTTCTCTCCACCAAATTAAGACCATAGAGAGGTGGTCTGCATACCCACTCCTCTCTACCATTCCCGGCTCCATTGAAAATGTATGTCACAGTATCAAGGGCTCAGAAGTTGGGAAACATTGCAGCTAAGATTCTTCTTGTGCATGGTTACATGATTTCAAAGTATTTTTACCTCTGTTTCAGAAGGCAATTTCTTTCCAGATCCTGATGACCCATAGGATTAGCAGGTCTCAAATTCCTTTCAGATCCCATTACAACTCTTTCAGCAAGGGGCATTTCAGGTAACTCCAAGTGTCCTCATTTCCTCCCCTCCCCGCCTTTTTCTGTGGGTTTCTTCTGGAATATAATTATTATTAGACAACAGAGCAGATGCAGATCTGAAACATGTATCCCCCGTATATTTGTAGGCTTTCTGGAACAACACTAGCATCTTTTTGCAGTCTATCTGGCAACAATCAAGTATGCACCTTGAGTTTTATCTTTAGTCAGTATTATGAAAACACAGAAAATCTGCTCTGGAGCAAGAAGAAAGTTTTTCTTTCTCCCTTAAGACAACATGCAGTCTGAACATCAAAGACAACGATTGAAAAAGAAGCAAAAGGATGCATAAACTCTGCTAACTTAAAGATGTTTAACAATGTTTCAACTGGATAACTGGGCAACATAACTTACAAACCCCAGGGAATATTTCCATTTGATGGGAAGGGGTACCATGGCAACAGAGACTCTGCTCTTGTCATCCTTGGCTCCTGAAGCAGGTGAGGTTACTACAGCTAGTCAGCACTGCTGTGAGCCCCTGGAGTATCCTACTTTGCCCATGATGGTGTCATGACTTGCGAGGAAGTACTGTGGTGTGCCTTCTGCATTCACCACATTTAGTAAATAATGTTATTATAGGCGAGTGCGTGACAAATTATCCTTAACACGATACTAATGCAAAAAAATCAGCCTTCATGTATTTGTAAGAGCTCTTAAGCCTGATGGGATTTAAAGTGGGTCGTCAGGTCTTTTTAAAAAGGAAAAAAGTAATTTTAAATCTGCCTTACTCTTAATCATTGCCTGAAAAGTGTATTGTCAAGAGAAGCCTCCGTAACAAGCATTTTTTGGATGCACCTCACTCAGTTATCATGCAGCCCTACCAAGCCTTTCTACATTTTTCATCCCATTAAAAATTCCAGAGTCGATTTATTTCAGCCCTTTCTCCCAAACTCTTCAGCTGTGTTAGCACAGTGTTGTCTGTACAAACCATCCCTGGCCTGCCCTTTGTTGCTGTAGTATATCAGGCCCATCTCGGTGCTATAAATTCTTTTCTTCACAGGCTTTATATTTTTGTCTCAAATACTCTTCTGGCATTTATGTGATCCTTCATTTTTCATAGATCATAAAGGTAGAAGGGACTGTTGTGATCATCTGTTTTGCCCTCCCAGACAAAACATTCCAGATTTTTTTTTTTTTAAAAAGGACTGCACTTAAACCATAAAACTTTGCTTGTGCTGTAGGATCTGTCCCAGACCTCTCTGGTAGCTCTTGGTAGGCTTCTTGTCCAGGAATGCCAGGCAAATATTTGGATATAATACTTTCCTCACTTTCTGGATACTTGTCTGTCAGCACTGTTTCTGATAGTACTTCACTAGTAAAGATCTGCATAGCAAATGGTATGGTTTATCACAGGTGGCCAGGTGCCAGGCCTGCTGAGTACTCTTCAGGTCATCACCTCCTAGAAATCGTAGTGTGCAGCATCTCTCTGCTGTGCTTTCAAAAATCTCTGTTCCTGGAACAAATGCTCCTAGGCAAAAACACGCCTGATTTACATCTGCTTGCGTAAGTTCATGTCTAGTTGAAATACGTAAGCCAATGATAGATCGTCTCTGTTTTTCAAGTATATTAATTAGTGATCCAGAATGTAAGTTTTAAAATAATTTTATGTAAACTAAAGCAGAACTTCATTAGGGTTTGAAAATACGAAGTTTTTAGAAAATGCTTTATAAACTTCTTTTTCACTTCTGTTTTCCTCATCAATAATATTTAATTCTACTTCTAATGATAAACATAACTTCTTCATTTGAAATATGAGTTCGCTGACTGAAATATAAATAAAAGCAAAATATGCTTTTATTTCTAATTGTATTACCCTGTTACAAGGAGACTCTATGAAAACGCACACACTTTTCTGGTGATTGAGTACACTATGTTTCCAGCCTTGTATTTCATGGGGAAAGAACTGCTGTTTCCATAGGAAAATAATAATTAAAAAAAAAAAGTTGGCAGAAGAACATGTTCTGGGATAGAATTATTCCACTATTCAACTAATGTGAGTTTCCAACCGTTTTTGTGTGTGCGTGTGGAATACAGCCTTGTTATAGCAGCTTTTTTATTGCAAAGCTTTTAAAATATGACTCATGGGTGTTGCCCACAGAAACGTTTGTAAAAGATGTTAGAGTATTTTTTTGTTTTCAAGTTGTCTGTTAACCCTGATTTCAAATGTCTATGTACAGATCACATTCAATCATATCTTGATTCAAATAATCTGAAAGTAAGTTGATGTGGATAAAAATCACTTCATAATCACATTTTTGTTCAGCTTTCCATATGACATCTGTTACAGAATAGAGACCATTTTTAAAATTAATGCATGTTACTGTAGAAATTTAATTTTAAACACTTTTTTGTTTAAATAGCTGACATAAGAAAAACATGTAAATGCATACTTCAATTAAATACAAACATTTCAAGTTACACATATAGCTAAAAACTTCTATTCCCCAGAGGTTAAATTAATGATAATTCACAGTACCACTGTGAATTTAATGGTCACTGACTAACTGGGAGAAGGTCTTACAGAAAACGTAACCAAACTTAGAAAAAGTTCATAATATTAAGAAAGTTGTTAAGGTATACATAAAGCCATTATGCATGCTGAAACGACCATTTATTTTATTAAGAAACATGTCAGTAACAGCCAAATACTCAAAATCAAAACTTGAGCTGCTATTGACTCCTGAACTTACAGACCAATGCAAATTTTTTTTATCTTTTGTAAGTGGGCTACTGCTGGTCTTCATGGTGAATATTGACTAAGTAAAGGATAGTTTAAAAGGAAATCAGAAGGTGAAGGAAAGAGACGGGGAGAAAAATATACCTTTCATACTTCGTAGATGTAACTAGATTTTCTGTTTAGACCAGAAAACCCTGAGATGTGGCTCCTGGCTTTTTAGTTTTTTGAGCCATTGTGTTCCTGGAAATGGAAGGACAAAGAAAAGACAGGTCATTTCTTAGTCTGCTAATTTGTTAAAATAGTGTTTTATCTCTAACAAAGTGTTCACTTAAAGAAACAAGAAAAATTTCTGTTGAAATTATGATTTGGCAGCATACTTCTGCCTCTCTGATTCATCAGTGTTTTGCTGACGTTTAGAACCACAAAGACATATTTCAGTTCTAGTAATGTTGCTCTTTCTCATGAAAATGAACCTGAAGCATTTGGCAGTACATCTCCAAAAGTAAGTAAATAGTAAGGTTGTTTCTTTTACCAGACATAGCTCTTTTTCTGGTTTCCTGCTTTTCAAAAAGTGATAAAAAGTGAGAGCAAGTAGGAATTACAGCAAGGATGGCACTTAGTGAAAATTTGGCCTATGTCATTTGGGAACTTTACATGAAGCACTGAGATAAAGGTGGATCTTGTGGTGAGGTTAGACTATTATTAAAAAATCTGCATCAGTCTTTTGCAAAATCTATATGTGACTTCAGGGAGATTTTTAAATAGAAGAAAAAAATCAAAAGCTTTTTGTCAAAACCTCTGCTTAGTTACTTTTCGCTATTTGAAATAGTTTTAAACAAACGTATTTTTATTCCCAGACTTTCTGAAGAAAAAAAAAGTTAACACAAAATGTTTTTCAGTCTTCCTTCCTTCCTTCCTTCCCTCCTTCCTTCCTTCCTTCCTTCCTTCCTTCCTTCCTTCCTTCCTTCCTTCCTTCCTTCCTTCCTTCCTTTCTTCCTTCCCTTCTCTTTAAAATTTTATTTTAATAAACTGGCTATAACTAGTTATCTCAGAACCAGGAAACAATACTTCTTCTCTGGAGAAACAGGAACTTAACTGTCTAACTTTCCCTTCATTATTCTGCTGTATTTCAAGTTGTAGTGGCCTATACTTATCAGCACCTGAAACAAGAACAATCAGTGCTTGATACCAGGAAAACATCTGAAACATTTCATCAGAGGCCACTGGAGCCTCTCCTTCTGTGCAACTCTGGGAAACGAAACCCTTCCTTTGCTCACTGTGATTTGAAGATTTTCAGGGTTTCTATTTTGAAGTCTGTGACAATGTATGCCGTTTCTGTGCTCATGCAGTTTTTAATTGTGAATAACTTCTGATTAACTACTCAGAAGAAACACTTACTTAGCCTGGGTCCTCTAATCAGAAAATAAATTTGAGGCATCAAAGATCTTACTCTTCAAGCAACCACAAAGAATGCCAGTGACTTGGTAAGTTTTCAGTATTCATGGAAGAAAGAAGGAAAAAGGCAAATGGCAACAAAATTCTTAGTTGTATTCATCATCTTGCAAGACAAAGATTTGCACCAAAAGATCACTATAATGAATAAGCTGAAGACATGCCTGCCTCTCAGAAGCTGAGTGCAACTTGATTCAACTGCTTTCTGCAAGCAAATGTGATCCTGGGACATTACAACAACTGAAAAAAGGTCAAAACAAATGCACAATTCCAGTTACTCAAGATAGCAGAAATCACGAATCTTAAATCTGTAAGGGCTATTTTCACACTGGTTTATTGTAGACAGTGTCCAGCCATGGTTGACGAAACAGCAAACTTCCCCAAGAAAAAGCAACTGACTTTACTCAAGAATATATGGATAATGACAGAAGATTCATATAAAGTCTGCAAGATTACTCAATGTGGAGAAGTAGTTGTAATGGTAAAGTTACAATATTTTATTCAGTCCTGGGGCTCAAGAGTTATCATGGAAACTTCTGCAAGGATGACAATACTTTGGAAAGCTTGGTACCATATGTAGAAAAATGGACTTGGCAGGGGCTCTGTTTGCTCATTACAATGACTGTGCTTGGAATTTGGCACGGCTTCACACTGTAAAATACTACTATTGTATGTGATATCCCTGCATTTTTTTAGCAAACTATCAAATTTAATTTAAATGACACAAAGATGGTATTTTTCAGATCAAATGAAGAAGAGTCATGATGACATCATAAGGAATTTGACCAAAAGGATAGCATACGTTTGAAGGAGCACTGGTTTTAATTTCTGAACTGACTAGAACATGATGCAATAGGAAAATGGAGATACGCAAATAAAGAATTTTAAATGACTGTTTGAACTGATTGCAAAGAGTTGTGAGATTTTAAAATCACCCTATTTCATACTATGGAAAAATTCCAAACAGGGTAGACCTTCTTTCCAACACAAGTTGCAGCAAAAGCAGGAAAATTATATTTCTGTCCACTCACATTTCTGAAATCTAGAAATAAGATATCAAGCAAAGCTTAGCACCTTGTAATTCAAATGACAGAATGGGGCTGCAGTAGGACGTTTTTCATGGTACAGTTTCATATTATATATGCAATGAGGAGCACTCACCTCATATGTTATGCCAGAAGAGCTCTAGCGACAGAATCCCTGGCAGAGAAGCAAGGATAAAAATCTGTGAAGGGTGTAATTTCTGAACTGACACAGACATTTTGTCAGGAATGATCTGCCAAGGGTTATATTCTAGGACAAATCCACCAAAAAGATGTAAAGTTAGAAATTCTTGGAGGTGCCTGAGATTCCAGGGAAGGGGAAAGTTCCAAAGAAAGAATGGCTGACAAATAAAACTAGACACTCAAATTCATCAAATTATTTTATGACTTTTGCATTGGCTCATAAATGCATTTCCCAATGTCCAGCACTCATTCAAACTTTGAACAGAAGAGGCACCAATTATGTAAGATCTGGAAATTCATAATGATGTCAGCCTTAATAGAAACATGCATGCACATGTGCTTTGCATGAATGGTTGTAATTGCAACTATGATTGGCTTATTTTCTAACTTTATTAGTAAGTTTCCTTTCACGATTCATCTACTTCAAAGCACGAGGGAGATTCTGGATGATAAAAACAGGAATGTGAGGTTGAGAGCCAAGTTGAAGGGGCATAGAAGTAACACTGTTTTAACCAAAGAAATGAGTCCTGGAAGAAGTCCTCCCAGATGTGGCAAGCCAACACACTCCCCTACTCTGTAACCAAGCTCTCCAGGTGCAGCTGGTCAGCAAACAACCAGCAGTAAAGGCACCTGAGCGAAGGTGCTGCATGGCCAGTGTGTGAGATTTGGTCCTAGCTACAGAGAAGCAGGAGGCTGGAGTCACCAGCATGAGCCTTGACCTCTCAGTGTGCGAGGCAGTGTCAGCTCACAACAAGATTGTTAAAGTCATAGAACTGTAGAATCATAGAATGTCCTGAGTTGGAAGGGACCCACAAGAAGCATAGGGTCCAACTCCTATCCCTGCATAGGACAACCCCAAAATTCACATTATGTGTTTGAGGGTGTTGTCTAGTCACTTCTTGAACACTGTCAGGCTTGGGGCCATGACTACCTCCCTGGGGACCTTGTTCCAGTGCTCTATCACCTTCTGGGTGAAGAACTTATTTCTAATGTCTAATCTAAGTCTCCCTTGGCACATCTACCATTCCCTTGTGTTCGCCAGAGGGATCAGCGCTTGCCCCTCCTCCTCCCCTTGTGAGGAAGCTGTAGATGGCGATAAGTTCTCCTCTTGGTCTCCTCTTCTCCGGGCTGAACAAACCAAATGACTTTAGAAGCTCCTTATATGGTTTCCCCTCCAAACCCTTCATCAACTTCGTGGCCTCTTCTGGATACTCCCCAGTAGCTTTATATCCTTTTTATCCTGTGGCACCCAGAACTGCACACAGTGCTCCAGGTGAGGCCACACCAGTGCAGAGCAGAGCGGGACAATCCCCTCCCTTGCCCAGCTGGCAATGCTGTGCTGGATGCACCCAGGACGTGGTTGGCCCTCTTGGCTGCCAGGGACACTGTTGGCTCGTGTTCAGCTTGCCATTGAGCAGAACCTCCAGATCCCTCTCCATGGAGCTGCTCTCCAGCCTGTCGTTCCCCAGTCTGTATGTACAGCCAGGGTTGCCATGTCCCAGGTGCAAAATCTGGCACTTGCCTTTGCTAAACTTCATGCGGTTGGTGATTGCCCAGTTCTCCAATTTGTCCAGATCCCTTTGCAGGGTCTCTCTGCCCTCGAGAGTGTCAGCAGCTCCTCCTAGTTTTGTGTCATCAGTGAATTTACTTAGCGTTCCATCAAGTCCTGCATCCAAGTCATTTATGAAGACATTAAAGAGTGCTGGCCCTAAGACAGATCCCTGCAGAACCCCACTAGTAACTGGCCACCAGGCTGACATAACCCCGTTTACTAGAACCCTTTGAGCCCGGCCTGTCAGCCAATTGCTCACCCACTGTATTGTGTGTTTATCCAGCTGTGTGCTGGACATCTTGTCCAGGAGGATTCTGTGAGAGGCAGTATGGAAGGCTTTACTGAAATCCAAAAAGATCACATCAACAGGCATCCCTTGATCAACTAAGTGGGTAACCTTGTCGTAGAGATAAATTAAGTTGATCAAGCAGGACTTAACCTTCATGAACCCATGCTGGCTGTGACCAACGACTGTGTTGTTGTACAGGTGTTTTTTGGTAACTCTCAGAATAATCTTTTCCATAATTTTGCCAGGCACAGAAGTGAGGCTGACAGGCCTGTAGTTGCCAGTGTCATCCCTATTGCCCTTCTTGTAGATTGGGACAACATTTGCCAGCTTCCAGTCAACTGGGACCTCTCCAGATTCCCAGGAGCACTGAAAAATTGTGGAGACAAATCTGACTATGACATCAGCCAGCTCTTTAAGTACCTTTGGATGAATCGCATCAGGCCCTATCAACTTGCAGAGAGATCAGAAAGGTGTATATTTATTCAATCAAACACCTATACCATCTGTTTTCAAATGCAGTAAAGGCAGTAACAACAGGCCTGGTGGCACTGATAATGAATGCTGTTCGTGGGTGTATTTAAGTACTTTCTTCATCGTAATGAACTGTGGCTTTGATCCACAATTTAACAGTCATGACTGAACTTGTATATGATTCTACACGTTTAAGAGTGGAAAAAAATGATGACTTACAGTTTGTAGATGCTGCTGCAGATTTTATTTCAAGAAGCTCATCAGGAAGCTCTCTGGACCTTTTGTAGATTTCTAAGTTGTTCTTTTTCTCACATTTAAAAGATTAATATTTTAATGAATAGTTTTTACTATGATTAAATTTGTCCACTAAGCTGGTGAAAAGAATAGCTTATAGTATGAAAGCAAAAATGTAGGTTTTTATATAGGCAGGTGTTTATGAGCACTTCTTATGTGTTTTTGCATTTGCATTACTGTAGCCCAGAAGTTTTACTGTAGGATGCCAGCATCACTGTCCAATTTGTGTCTGTTTTTGAACTTGGCCTTCAGCAAGAAGTGTATGCAAAGGCAATCCTCATGAGTCCTCTACAATCCAAACTGTTATTTCAAACCATCTTACTTCATAGACCGATTAATTTTTGTGTGTGTGTTTACTGAAATACAACTGGGTTTTTTTTTTCGTTACTTTTTGAGACATCTTTACAGCCCATTTTTTTTTGTTGTTCCTACCTGAACTTCCACCCACAGAGCAGTGTCACTACTGGTCTAAACTCAAAGTTGTGTGAAGTCAGCGAAGTCGCAGCTGTTAACACCACAATCAGCTCTGGTGCAGAACTGCAGTTTCATTACCCCTGAATAGTCAGAGCTTCCTCACTGCATTTATTTTAGAAGCCAAATAGAATTGTGTATGACACTGAAGGATGCCAGGATAAGCACCCGTTGTATTATTTTGCTGAAAAGTGTTTCCTGAAAACACCCATGTCATTTAAAGAAGTTTAAAGAAGTCAGTTGTTTGATCTTATCTTGCTCCTGTAGATGTCAACAAAGAGAAATCATTACATTCAAAATGAAAGCAACAGGAAGAAACCTTGCAAGATTTCTGAGTGAGTACTCCCTTGAGCCAGTCAGCACTGAACATACTCAGTGCATTGCAGGAACCTGCCTTCCAGAACAGGTCCCATAAAGGCCTTGAAACCAAATATGCTCCTATTTCAGAGCTTTCAATAAACAGGGACCCAGTGTGCTGAAGGGGTGTTCCATGTTTAACAGCTTTGGTGGTAAACGTAGGAATCAGATTCTCAGTAGATCTAAAATGGAATTACTCCCTTTGCTTCAACAGAGTTGTTCTGATTAATAGTAGCTGAAGATGTGGTATTATTTCTTTTTTACAACTGCATTCTCAGCATACACTGCACTTAAATCATACTATTTATCACTCCTTGCAGGTTTTCTCTAAGCTCGCAAGTAATTTTTAGTTGGAACCTTTGAAAGCCTTAAAAGACAACTTAAAACGAAGAGAAACAGGATATTAACAGAAGAGGAGGTCAGAATATTGTCTTCTTGCGATACTGTTATTCCCATGTTAGCAGCCTCAATGCCGAAAATGTCAGTATATGCAGGGAGTAGGCAGCTGCTGCTGCCTCGGATGCTGTGGGGAATGGCTGGGGGTGCTGGCAGTGGGTGGAGAGCTGCTGTACAAGCACACACTGCTCTGTTAGCGTAGGCATTAATTACAGTCATTATGGTAATAAGAAGCAATTTGGCAGTATTTCTGAAGAAGAAGATCTCTTTTAAGTACCATGGGCCCAGAGGTGACAGCAGCTATTCCAGGAGCTAGCCAGGTCTGGGAGTGGCTCTTTGTCTGAAATGCTCTTGGGTTCCAGCCCTATTGCTCCTAAGGCAGCCAGAAATTATCTTCCCTTTTGGTAGGACCTGTTAAAGATCATCTAGGAAGGTCTCAGGGCCATTATGTGTGCTTCACGTTAGCCATGTGAGGTCACTTGGGAACTAAAGCCAGGTCCTGTTTTTCCTTTGCAAGGATGATGATGCCAGGCCTTTTCTGAGAGGAGCGGGGTCAGTCTGCATTAGGAACAAATAGCATTTGCTCATAGTGCACTAGAAATCTCTTGTTATAGGAAAAAGATTTCAGTTCCAGAAATAGAGTTTTGCAGATCAGGTGAGTGCTTGTAGAGCTTTCGGAAAATTACATTTCCGTTATTAAAAGGTGAGATGGTATTACCAGGATGGTGACAGTGTCTGGTTAGTATCCGTTGCTTGTGAAGCTGAGAGATGTGTACTCTACAGCTTAGATTCTAGCTCAGAAAAAAAACCAAACATATACATATGCAATGTAAGTATGATAATTCTGTTCCTAAAGAGCAAAACACCAAAATACACTGCTAAATATGGATCTGCATTACATCAACAACAAGATTAACTGATGTCTTGCTGACTCAGAAACCTAATTGAACACCTGAGTGATTGCATAGCTGAATAGTTTCTTTATCAGTGATGTGAGTTTTCTTTGTATTGTTGAAAGGTTTTTCCCTTGCTGGATGTACCTGGTGGTGAGAAACAGAGTGCCTTTTTCCGGGCAATGAGTACATGGAAAGTGAGAGTTCAGATCCACAGTATCTTTTATCTCAGATCTGTGACAAAGCCATAGTAGAATTTAACTGATTAGAGTCACTATAAAAATAAATATAATCAAATTATCTAAGGAAAATAGATGAAAAATGCAGCAAAAATGTGTACATTTTAAATCTGCATAAATGATGTGTAACTGATGAATAAAACCTGATCAGTCCAGTCTCTCAGACAATTCTATGATATTTTTACAGATAAATTGTTTTTTCATGCTACAGACATTTTCCAAATCCTGACTTCTATTTCTAGTTGTACATAGCATTTGAAAGAAATTCTTTACACTTCTTTATCTGATACACCACACAGTAAACATGACTAATGAATACTTAAGGTATTAGACGTGAAGTATGATAGGTCAAAAATGTAGGAGACCTAGACTATTGCTTCAGTTACTGTAGAAATATGCAGTCATTTGGCTTTTTGAAGTAGACCACATTTCAAGGAAATGTCACAGTAAGCAACACTATGCTGTGATTAAGGATGCCAGGTGACTGCAGGAAGGGCCTAGAAGTCAGCCTCCAGCCCTATTCACAGCTTCGCTGCTGAATAGCTACTTAGCTAATTTTTAGACCACAGTTCAGAAAATCAGTTACATTTGTGTTTATTTTTAAACACAGGGTAAAGCATTATTATACTGGAAATACAAGAAATATGTTCTACTAAACTGAGGAAATGTTCTCAACTGGAGAAAAAACATAAACAAGAAACCAAACAAAACAAACCAACCCACCCTTACTTTACTGTGAAGACAAATCTGAATTTGTGGTCCTAAGTTTTTAGGGCTTATTAACTCCTATATTAGTGAAGATCCAATCTGTGCTAAAGGCATGAATAGATAAAAAGTTATAATTATGCTGTAATTGATAGATATTTAGAAAATAATTATTCTAATTATTCAAGTTGGTAATGAGGTATAACACAAAAATTTTAATGTGTTTGAGCCTTTCCAAAATTGCATTTTTATCAACCTGAAGTAAAAGGAAGAAACCACAGCCAGTGAATACTTACTTTCAGCTTTAAACGGAATAAAGAACACAAAACTCCTATTATTTATGCCAATGGTCAACCCCTATCTAACATGGACACAATCAGTTTTTAGTTTGTTGTGATGCTAGAATACATTTCTGAGGTCTTACCCTAGTAGTTTAAATTTCATTTTCAGAAGCACACACTTTCCATTTAGGCACCTAAACAAAGGTTCGATTTTCAAAAGCATCTGGCCTTTCCTGACTCCCAGTGAGGCACCTGTAGCCAGACTTTCAAGTTCTTAACATAGTTGTTGCTGAAAAACTGGTCCATGTTGACAATCCGTATGGTTAAAGCTAGCCACCTACTGTGGCTAGCAGAGATGCTTGGGATCTACACTGAGATCAGATTGTGATTCTTTACGTCTGGTTGTATCAATGCGTGTACCCTGTTTCCCTGAAAATAAGACAGGGTCTTATATTAATTTTTGCTCTAGAACTTATTACTTTTTTACATTTATAGCTGCCTGGACACTATTTAAATTGACTTTTTTAACGAACTGTAACTAGGGCTTATTTTTGGAATAGGGCTTGTATTTCAAGCATCCTCAAAAATCCTGAAAAATCTTGCTAGGGCTTATTTGTGGGCCAGGTCTTATTTTTGAGGAAACAGGGTATTTTTTTTTTTTTTTCTGGATGGATATCAACCAACCAAAATAAAAATAAACTGCATCTTTAACTGTTGAAAAATGAAACCTTCTCTGGATTTTGTGCTTTCATAGCAGTGCTTTTTTTTTCTTTTTCTTTTTTGATTTTCTGTGTCTAATAATATGGTAACTTTCCCCCCATAGGCATGATCAGCTTTCTCTTTTACTTGGATGAGCCTTTTCATGAAACTTGCGGCATTCTACCTATTTTGAGATCTCTGTCCCTGCATTGAGCTGAACTTGCTCATGGGTTCACGAACTAGTGCTGAGGAGGATCAACTGGAGTCTTAGACAGACACAGCATGATTGTATAGATCTTTTTTCCTGAGGAAATCAGACTAAAAACAGCAACCAAAAAAAAAAAATCTTATTCACGTCATCTCTAGTAGTCAGTTATTTTCTACCCAAGTGCAGCTGAGTACAATGTGTGAATCATTTCTAGAAACACAATATAAAAAAATCTTCCGAGATGGAACAGCATTTTTCTTGCCTCGCTGCTCATTACTCTTTAAGACACAAATTTTTTGGCGTTGACCCTGTTCTTTTGCCTTGTTGCTTCTGCCTGCAGAATTTTTTTTTACTGTCACATGGAACATTTTCCTTGACAACATGCAATGTAAGTGAAGTGATCCACTGTAACAAATCTGTGGTATTTAATGAGGAACTAGGACAAAAATAGGATTTTCCTAACCTGAAAAATTTTATTATTTTGCTCAGCCTGTTGCTATAGAAGTAAGTGCATTGTGGCCCTGTTTACTACTGCCCCTGCCTTGGATCCAGAGGCATCACTGCAAGCACCTCTCTAGGATGAGTCTCTGCAAAGCATTGCCTGGACCCTAGAGGTCTTTGCCTGTGCCATATTGGCTGAGGTGCTAGGCTTGCACCCTATAGGCAAACCTGTTTTCCTTCTTTCAAGGTCACCTGGTGCCTTTTTGCTGTGGGAATGGAGTGAGTGAACCTTCCCTGCAGAGCACAGCAGATTTGGCTGGCAGGGAGAGAGATTTGGCAGCAACAGAGTGAAAACTGTGTAAACACGGAAAGAAATTGTTTGTTTAATGGACACACTTTGTATAAAGCAATCTAGCAACTAACAAAGCTAAACAGCTTTAGTTACAGAGAGGAAACACAAATGTTTTCATGGTACAAAAGACATCTTGTGAGTCCTTCCCTAGGGCACAAGTTCCAACCCGCTTGCTATTTCAAGAGGGAAAGAGATCTTTCTCTACCACTTTCAGAGACCTTCTTCGAAGTCCCTTTTGGCAAACATATACTCATTGTGCAGGAAAGTTCTCGCCCTGATACTCTTCAGTCTAATTTGCCAGCTACCTATTCATATTAATGTTTCGATTGGATAATCCACTTTAGAGTTTTGTCTTCATTAGAAAAAAACAATATCTTTTAAAATAAAGTTCAATCAGCATAAAGGCATATTATACTTATTCTTTCATTAAGATAAATACTAGAGGAAAGCAATTATTTCACTTGAGTTGTTGATGCATGCAAATCAGAACAACTGTGTTTTCACTAGGACTTTCTGGGTGATATTTTTCCCTCTTAAACCAAACCAAACCAAACCAAACCAAACCAAACCAAACCAAACCAAACCAAACCAAACCAAGCCAAACCAAACCCAAACTCAAACTCAAACCAAACCAAACCAAACCAAACCAATCAACAAATTTCAGTTCTTGGTCCAGCTCGCCATGGAGAACTGATTCAATTTTTTTTTTTTCCCATAGCACAAGCAGGTATAGTAAATACAGATACAGCTTCTGCTGCTCAATATAGCATCTTCCTTACTAACTTCCATGCTGCACAGTGTTGTTTCAGTTTGGTTTATTGCCTGCAGCAGTTTCAGTACATATTTTTGCTGCAGACTTTGGCTGTAGTTTCTCATTCTGTGTTACTGTTGCCCCAAGTTCTATGTGTTCATTAAAATGCAATGTCACATATTTTTTTAAACAAGTCTTCACCTTTACTAGAGTCTGAGAGATAGCCCACTGAGGATACAACACGCTTTAAGAGTTGTTTTTCTGATGTTTAACATTGCACAGAACTATATGCTGCCCTTCAGAAACCAGGTGAAAGCTTCCTGATTGCTTTGGTTCACTGTTTATCAGGAAAGGTGGTTTTGCCTGCCTGGGTGGACTGTTCGTTAGTATTTGTAAAGCCTGCTTTGTATTAGAAACTTTTGTTAGTATAAGTAATGTCCCTTAGGAATGTGATTTCTGGCAATGTTTGATACTGGCAACAGCCCTAATGTGGACACAGAACTGGCAGAAGAAGTGCTTTTGCTGGTATAGATTATACTCAGGGTTCTGGAATCAGTAAAACCAGCCCAAACTGCTTTTACCAGCATAACTATACTATAAAACGTTTTCTAGCACAGACCTGGCAGAAACCCAACTTTCACCCCCACACCACTCTTGGTTACTAAATATCATTTCATTGGGAGGTATAGTCAAGCTGCTATCTCACGTGTAAACATCTTCGGCCAGCGCATTCTCTGCCATGGAAGTTTTTCTTTCACTGATGGAGATGGGGGAGAGAAAAAAGTAAATATTTTACCATTTCTGAGTGGCTTCTTTATATCCAGAATGGCCTGACATTGCACCTTTGTTTCCTCTCACATGTGCATGCATAAATCATGGTGTAGTGACCACAGCTAATTTTCGTTGGAAATCATTGTACAGGTAACTGTCATGGAGCCTGGGGTTTGTGGTGTTCCTCTTCTAATGGTTTGATGGGCAAGGGGGTTCATATTTGTTTTCTCATGAGCTTTAGGAATGACCAAAACAAATGGGAAGAGAACAATATGTAACGTACACTGAAGCCCTGGTGTTTATCATTCTTCTGATGAGAACTGCAGCAAAACTGAGATCAGATCCAAAAAGATATGCTACTTTCCACCCCAGCTGCTCAATCTGTTGCGGGCAAATTAAATATGTTTACAGAGAGATCCAAAGTGCATCCTTTGACTCTGCAGTCATTGCTATGTTTAACTGTCAAAATATGTAGTTATTTAAACAAACAAAATGCAAAAAATCAGTGAAGTGGAAAGCACATACTGTAATCAAATGAAAAGTGACGACACAGCTGCCACTTCCCATGCATGTTATGTTATATCAGGCCAGAATGTGACTGTTCACATTCCCAAGATTTCCAGGATCCTGCCACCACTACCAGTAAGGTTGCAAAAGCGAAAGGATGTGGTTTGCTGGCATTCACTCACTTCCAAAGTGAGGTAAGATCCATGACGCTCCTTGTGCCCTGGAGTTGGCAGCCCTAGTTCCTGCAGACCAACTCTCCTGCTCCTGCTACACTAGTCACCACATTCATATGCTCTGACCCATCATGCCCAGATTTCATCCAGGACTTCCTACGTACATGTGCTATCAGCTTCTAAATTTCCTGTGTCAAAATTAACCTCATAGGCCCCACTTCTGTCTCAAAATATTCCTCCCCAAATTCCATTGATTTCAATGACAGAAATATATCTGAGAAATTAGTTGAGCTTAGCAAAAAAAAAAAAAAAGTGAAAAGTGTATTGCCAAATGAGCCTGCGAGCATCTGCTATTGCTTTTGTCTGCATGTACAGCATGTGGGTTTCCCCTGTACACAAACAGTGAAGTTAATTAAACGCATGAAATTGCTTATTAACTCTCCAGGTCATGCTTAGCATTCCTAAGACCTAACAGTCTAAATCTGCTTTCTGAAAGTCTTTGTCTTGAAAACGAGTCAAAATGCAGAAAGCCGCACTGTCTTACCAAACGATGTTCAAAGAAAAGTTGTTACGGAGTATGAGTTTCAGTGGAGGATGGAAACAAGCTGATTGATCAGATATATTTTTGGAGGGGTAAACAGGGTATGCAATGCTGTCTTTTAAACACCTACTTGAGATACCCTCAAGGTAAACTCCATTATGCAACAAGACAGAAGTGGTAGAGTTTGGTAAAAATGTGGGAACTAATAATTGGTCACCCTTGTACAGAAAACCCTGGCAGACCCTCTTAGTACTCAAGCCCTTTCCTGAGGCCCAGAGGTGAACTGAAATAACGTAGATAACTTACGTGCATCAGCAGGATCCCACAAATCTACTGGTACAAATATCCTCTATAGTGATTTTTCTAGCCAAGAAACAGTTGAGAAGCATCTTAGATTTAATTAATTTTGATTCATCTCTCTGAAAAGTCTGAACTTAAGTCTTCCTGTTTAAGGTAAAATACCACTGCTATTTTTAAAATTATGTTTTCAGTCAAAAGAATGGATTGTCAAAAACATCTGGCTCTGAAAATACTTCTACTGGGAACAAACATTTCTGTTATGAGCTAATGGTCCATTCAGAGAAATGAAGTCTAGGGAAAAGTATCTTATCTAAATGGAAATTTTAAGGAGTAGTCTAAGATCACAGGAAAGAAGTTGAAATCTGGAATTTAAGATACTATGATCTTAGTTTATTATTAAATTATAATAGCGTAACAGTGAGTTTCAACTGGTTTGGGATATCATTGTCATTAGCATTACAGACACAAGATAGATGGTACCTACCTCAAAAAACCAACAAAACCCAGAAAATTAAATATATGACAAAAATTAAATAGTTGCTTTTTTAATAGCACTGAGTAAGCCACTAAGTGTCTTTGGAAATGTTTTCCTCCTCCTCCTCATGTCTAACAGGGCTTTATCTGCCCTACATATTCTATTTTCAGATCTTGAATTTATAAACTAGACATTTAGAGAGGCAGTGGGAGCAGAAATTACATGATTTTTCTGTAACAGGTAATTATAGTACAAAAGTGAATAACCCTGCTGTGTTACTCTAACCTCTGGCTTCCAATAACAGCACAGAGCTCTCTCAACAGCATATCTAGTTGGTTAAAGCATTTGGAGATAAGGCACCTCTTATCTTTTTCACAGTCAAGGCCCTACTTTATTATACAAAATAGAAGAGATTACCATCTCCAAATCACATATGGTCAGGTGTGAAAGGCTGTTTTCTGTATTGTCAGTTGGGGAGGGAAAGTGTGCAGTTCTCTGAAGGAACTGAGTGGACTGGCCATTTAGTTGAAATGGTGTTGGCACCCTTTCAACTTCATTTTTTTTCCAGATAAAACCACTTGCTGAGTTTCACACCACTTTACTACTAGCCCTGGTCAAACAAACCCACTTATTTTGGGAAGTAGCTCATTTAGTAGAAATTGTACAGCAGGATTGACATTACCTGCTCCATAAACAATCCATATTCTGCCTTTCTCCACATTTTTATCCTGTTTGATTTATACTTCAGCTTTTTGGAGACAGGCTTAGAAAACCTGTGAAGCCTCTTTTCATCAAAGGGGAGTTTCAGCTGTGAGTCCTAAGTGCCACAAAAACACAGGTAACAAATAACAACAGGACAGGCAAATCATCTCTTCTCCAACTCCCCATGACATTTCTGGTGCAAAGACCATTTGTCTTATCTCCCCGTGGCTATAATCTTTGTCCCTTTAATGTTATTCAATAAACTGCTAAAATCACTGAGAAAAACACCTGCAATATAACGTCTGGGAAAACTTGTTATTTCCTCAAGCCCATGGAGGCAAAAAGGAACTATTTCCCTCCACCCTCCCGAATGTCTCTGCTTTCGTAAAATCATAGAATGGTTTGAGTTGGAAGGGACCTTCAAAGGTCATCTAGCCCAACCACCCCGCAATGAGCAGAGACATCTTCAACTAGATCAGGTTGTTCAGAGCCCCGTTCAGCCTGGCCTTGAAAGTTTCCCTCCTCTGTAGATGCCTTCTCAGGCCGTTGCCACCCCTCCTTTGCTTGCTTCCTCATACCCAGCTGTCTGATTCTCTCACAAGCACAGAGGTGCCCAAACCGGTCATACAGGTTCACACGATTCTGGTCAGTGTATTCATTGCCAGTAAATCTAATTATTTCTAACCTCGATCTTTATTGGAAGGACATCCTTTTTCCCCCTTCCAGCAAGTTCAATATGTTTGCAACATGTCGTGTGAAAGTATTAATTGAAAACCGTAACTCCTTTCCAGCAGTGCAAAAGGAGCACACGCTTCCTTCTTTCCTGACCATGCCTATCTCTCCTCCCTAAGGCGAAACTCCTGCACCACCTCTCCTGGTTTCAGGTGTAATCATAAACCAGCTGAGGGCAATTATGGGTAATGTAGTTCAATTGCTGCCTCCTGTCTGTTTGAACAAGTGGTTCCAGGTACCTGCTAGACTGCACATTCCAGCAGGCATTGCTCAGCACCCCTGAGAGTGAGGCACACCAGGTGTGCTCCTAGCACCTACCTGAGCACACCAGAGTTTTCCAGAGCTGGAACAAAAATAGGTGCTTCTTCAGCAGTGCTGATGTCTTGATCAATGGCATAATTTGGATCTAGGAGAAAGCTCTTAGTTTCCAGAATGGTGAGTTTGTTCTTTTTATTTTTCTTTTCTTTTCTTTTTACAAGTATCTTCTGTAGTTTTGTTTAAAATACTTTGGAAGGGCTGAAGTATCAGAGTACTTTTTTACCTAGTATTAATGCTGCAGTCTGATACTCTCCTTTTGGCCGTAGCTAGTGTCAGGTACCTCTGGAGAAGGCGCAGAACCCATGTATGTTTTAAATTGCACAATATTGTACTCTAGGGTGGTTTGGGATGTGTGGAGAAAGGCACGGAGCTTGCTAAATGCTGTTGGTTGTATTTCCTGAGAGCATAAATGATCAAGTTCCTAATATTTTAAATCAACCAATATTAAGCTGGCTTTCTCTGTCTTTTGTCTTTTGTGAAATAAGCTGCTGTAGTTGTGTATGTGTGTGTGCATGTGTGGGTTTGTTGTTGCTGTTGTTGTTTGGTTGAGGTTTTGTTTGTTTAGTTGTTTTGGTTTTATTGAAGCACTATATGAACTGAAATACTCCTCTTCCCGCATGCAGCGGTTGGACTGGTTCCTGGTTTTGTATGTTAGGGGTTAGATGTGTGCGATAGGATGCTGAACACTGCATAACGAACCTCTCTGCTAACAAGGCAGCTATTAGAAATCAGAAAAAGAGAGTTTAAAGAGCACATATTCTTCTGAACTTTAAAATGTTCATTTGCTATTAAAAGAATACTTGAAAGGTAATATCTCCAGGCTAAATGGAGGCAAGACCTCTGTGGAGGCAAGACCTATCATGCTGACAGACCTTGAACCAACTCCCTTTACGGCTAAAAAATGACAATCAGAACCGGCGGGTCTGTTTAGAAATATAAACATTTAAATGAAAGACAAGAAAGAAACAGCTCTTTTTCTCTTGCCACCTGTTATCACCACTCAGTTAATAACACCTCTTTGTAGTTCTAGATTTCCTTTTTTAAGGAGATAGGTTCAAAACCTTGGGAATAATTTTTTGGCTTTACTAGAAAATTGCAATAGGCATCCTCCTGAGTAAGCGAGAAAGGGAGGGGAGGAGGCAGAGGGTTGCACTGAGTAGAACTTGGGGAGGTGCAAATTGCCACACTGGCAACACTTTCCCTAGCCCAAAACCATGTATTTGACAGCGGTTAATGTGAAATGCTCCAACACAGAACTTACTCTGAAACCAGTTGCACAGTGTCTGTGCTGGGTGGGAGATATACAACGGGATTTAAAAACCAAGTACAAGCTGGTTATTGTCGTGCTAGAAGTCATAAAATAGTATTTACCTTGGGTAAATATCTACAGTTGTATTCACTAAACTGTATAGTACAATATCCTGTGGGAATGTGTTCAACAGGCTAATTATATGTTGCAATAGAAAGCTCATCGAGCATTTAAATGTTTGTTTTAAAATGTTTTGCTGTCTTTCTTGTCCCTCTTTCTCCCCTTATTATGAGAATGGCTAATTGGGTTCAATTGCTCTCTTCTTTGTTATTCAACTTCTTTTTTAACTCTATAATAGTGGCTTTCGGCCTGTGGCCCAGCAATATTTATGTTTGGTGGACTATCTGTGAGAGATTTCTATGAAGTGTATGCAAGTGAAGAAAAAACCTTAGAAATTTATCATTTCTGAAGCTGGACCTTTTCTATTTTCCACAACAGATAAACTCAAACACCTTGAGAAACTACATGTTTATGCTACTGTAAACTTTGGCATAAATTCCTGCAGGGAAGTCTATCCTTGAAATACAAACACAAAGTAGGTGGAAGAAATACCTATATATATATACATACATAAATAGAAATTATGTTCCCGTAAAAACAAAAAAAATGGATTTTTTGGACAGAACAGCCATTTAATCAACATAATCTGATGGTCTCTGAAGGATGTCCTAACTGAAAAGCTGAACTCTGCAGTAGTAGCAGGCGTAGTGTGGCAAATCTCTGCACCACGAATTGTGGTTTGTACTTGCAAAAAAAAAATTTGTAAACCAATAACCATAGCTCTGTCTGGAACTACAGGCTCTTCCATCCCTTCTGCTACAAAATACTATATAGGATCCTAAGTTACCTCCCAGATCCTGCAATGGGAAATGTAACATGATTGGAAGGGAGAAAAGGAGATATTTCAGCATCATTCCTTTCCTGACATTCACATAGTCTGCTGCTACCACAAAAAGATTAGTCTAATTTGACCTTCTGTCTTTTTAACTACTTCTTCTATGGAAGTCTTATCCTCTCTTTTCTTTCTTGAGTTCTTTTCAGTTCATCTCCTTCAGCTTTGTATTTTAAAGAGTAGTTTTTGTTTGTTTGTTTCTTTTTTCTCCAAAACTGAACTCTAGAGAAAAGGTGAGGTCATATCCTCATGAAAAAAAATTATTTGATCTGTAATATTTTACCATATTTTCATCTGCTTCTCTGTACGGACTAGTATCTCATTTGCATTTCTGTACATTGAGCAAACATCTTTTTCTGAGAAACTACAACTAGTTTAGAAATCAACGTGTATGAAGAATTTTAAATTGCTCCTCTGAAAGCACCTCGTCATGTTCTTAGCTACAGCAAATTTAATGTTATGCTGTCCAATTCATTAAGTTTTCCAAGAGCTTTTCATAGTCTGCCCTGGCATTAGTAACCTCAGTAATTTTGGTTTGTGAACAAACACTGCCATATTGCTTTCCAATGACCTTCCCTTCCTACCCACAAGAATTTACTTGGAGTGCCTGTTGTACACTGCAATAAGCTGAAGCACCGGAGCACTTCCCTACCAAGGCGGGGTGGCGAAGTTGCTGATGACTTTGAATCATTTAAAACTTTAAAAACCTAGAAGTTTTATGGCTTGCGACAAGTGGTGTTTTGGGCTCTTGTTTGGTGTCTTCATGGTGGAGAGGAAAAGCTTCTAGGTTTGGATGTATCCAGACGTCCTTTTCAAGGAATTTTATCAGAGGGATATATGGCTTAATTTGTGTAACAGTAGGAGTCCTTTCCTTTTGTAGCTGACTTCACCTCATAAGCCAGCAGGCTCAGGAAGAAGCTGGCTGATTATTTGGTTGAAAGCAGTTTTATGTACCCCTGAATGCTGCTTGCCCCTTGCTATGCGGGTGAATCTGAAAGTTGAAATGCTTGGAAAACCCCGTGAGTATGCTGGCAGCCAAGAAAAGATTCTTCTAGGTCTTCTGCTTGGGTATGTATTTAAAGAAGACTCTGGATGACAATTATTTGAATTGAAAATGTGAACAGTTGAATCTCTGCCATTTTCTTCAGCTTTCTCAATGAGAAAATGATCTTTTTGAATAATTAATAATCTTTGTGTTCTTCTTTACAACATGCCTGTGAGAGGAGCTGCCATTTTACTTTGGGTAAGTCCTTGTGCTACATTTAAGCTGCTGTAATGGCTACCTGCTGCTGAATGGGGCAGTCCCATTTCTTCTACCTTGCCATTACTTCCCATAGGCCAGCACAGGTGAACACTGATTCATCGGTGCCTGGGCCAGCTCCTTCTGGGACCAGATAAGCAGCAATGTTGATGCAAAGCAGATGCAGAACTGCTGCTTTCTGGAGCAGCCAGCCAGCCGCCCAGTCAGATGGCATCCACAAGAGCAGGCTTAGCCTCAAGCACAATACTAGATGATCTTGTCTCTTGCCCAAGATTTTAAAAACTTGGGAGATTTGAGATTTGACCTTAGTTCTATCCCAAGCTTGCTCTGAATTAATTCTTTAATCTCCATCTCTCTATGAAGGCATTAATCATCCCCTGCATGAAATAGAAGTTCACAAGTATTTAAATTGATTCTAAAATGTATTGGCTCATACTTTAATGTGCACTGACCTCTAGTTAGATATAATGGTATTAATCCAGGTTTCGTCTTTACTTACTAATACAAACTGCCAACAGCATTGCTTGTCCATTGTGCCAGTCATCTTGTAATCATGCCAAAGAAAACATCTTCTTTGCCACTAGGTATAATAGCCTATTGACAAAACATTTGTGCAATAACCTGACAGAGTTGTTCAAGCTCCCATCTGACCCTACAGCTGTAAAAAAACAGAAGTTTCACCAGTAGACTTGAAGCTTGTGGCCTATCAGTGGCAGATCCTACAGCCTAATTTTGGTCGTACGATCTCATTTGGACCAAACTTTGGATATATATTTACATGGAGAATAAGCTGTATTTCTGCATGTACTAAGCTGCATAATTAAAAGGAAATTACTTTGTCTGAAATAGCTGGTGGGAGGGGAGGGGCAGCTGGAAAGACTTTTAGGTGGTTGGTTTTTATTCATACATGGCCTCATACAATATCAGCTCTGAGCTCTGAAGAAAAGTCTATGATGTGATGATAACTTTTTTATGAGTTCACTCCCACTGACACGCTAGCCTTAATTTAACAGGATCTCTGTAAAAGTGGGAGGGACACAGTGCAGCCAGGAGACAAGAATTCTCAATTTATTCATAGTCCTGCCCTAATTCCCAAAGCACAAATTGTCACCTGTTTCTCAATGTGAAATTATAATACTTCAAACGTGAGTAAAGCCAGTTTGTTCTTCTGCTCAGTGATTTTTTTTTTTTTAATTCTGTTCTTTAATGTGGACAGCGATTGTTTGCCTCTGGACTAGGCTGTTAATTTGCTTCCAATAAGTTACACCAACCATCAAGTTAAATGAATAATATCAAAAATACATTTGTAAAATCTCACTAGCTTTCCAAGGAAACATCTAATAGTTCTCAGCAGAGGCAGCTTCTGATTGAAGTGTTCGTAGTATCTATCTCAAGGGGTGAGAAGAGGAAAGCTAAAGTCAAACATGCCCCCTCACTTTCCATATACAGGGCAAACAGCCCACTGAAATCTGACAAGGAGCAAAGTTGTGTGCCATCTACAACTAGCTGGTACACATGACACAGGTTACGCTAATTGAACCAAGCTTAGAAGGGTTGAAGCTAAACTCCATATTGTTTTGAGGAGAGTGAGGGCAGGTAGCATGGCTTTCCCACTTAGATAACTGCTTTTTTTTTTTTTTGAGGACTCGGAACCATCTGGTCTCTGAAGTGTGTGTGTGAATCTAGTTGTAAGTGCTTAATGCATGCATCATGCTAACATCAATAACTTAATTTCTTTATCTCATCGCTGGAGAGCAAGAGGTGCATTTAATAGCTCTCAGAGTTACCTTTTTGTCTGCCAGAGCAAAAGTACTTATGCTCTGCCAGCTGGATTCCACCCACAGTTACTTCCCTGGCTTGCACTATTGGGTGGCTGCTGATATAGCTGCTGAGCAGAAAAGTGATACTAATCTGGAAAATATGTGACAGAGACCTTCACATCTTGGAATTCCGTGGCATATTTTTACTGGTAATGATTGTTCTCCAGTCACAAAACACATAAGCAGGAGGTACTGTAGGTACTAGTGACGTGCTCCCCAGAAAAGTAAGAATTTCCCTAGAGGTTTCCTCATCTCATGTAGTATATGGTAGCAGAAACAGAAGGACAATTTGTTTGAAGGTTGAACTTAATGGAAGTTGCATTCAACGTCACGGTGATTTATCTATTTAGTTATTTATTTATTAAAAAAAAAGGTAATGAATGATCTCAGACGCTTAACTTGGGCTGCTGTCCAGTTCTTTTACCAGATAAAAGAAAACATGGGAGAGAGAAAACAGTGTGTGTGGGGAGGCATGTCTCTCTATGTAATGTCAGTAATTTTTTGCTACCTGTTATACATAGCTACAGTTGTCTTGTATCTGATTTTGGTATGTGATTTCTGCTGATAGCTGGAAAGGAAGGCCAAACCCAGCAATGCAAAACCTGTCAGGAGGTGTTATGAATACCTGCCTTGCTCTCAAGTTAATTGCCTTTCCAGGGTGTGAACACTTTGTGGCAGAGAAGGGCTCTTGTGATATTTATGCAGTTGCTTTCAAAGCCTTGATCTTGGTGGCAGTTTTCTTCCCATGGCACTTGCACATCCTGTACTCTGTCACTGATTTCCTGAGTGGTCTGAGACAAGTTGTTTGGAGCCAGATTTTTAAGGGGTTAGCAAGTGTTTACACAATTCTCATGGTTGGGGTGGAAGACACTGGAATGTGGTTATCAGTCTCTTTGCATTTTAGTCTTTCCATCTGTAAACTTGTTTATCTCCATTTTCCCCCTATCCCTGCCCTTCCTTGTGCGTTAAACAATCAGTTCCTTGTCACTGGGCTGTGTTTGCTGTGTATTTGTACAATGCTTAGCAGAGAGATGCTATTCCAGCTAGTTCTACTAGGATATAAATGAAAAAGAAAACCCTGGTTTGAGTCCCAACAGGATACAAACATCATCTCTGGGGCTCAAAATTGCTTTTTCTTTTTCCTAAACATTTTCAGTTCTATAAGAAGTATTCAACTTGGCACAATAACAGATAGGTAAAAGTCTGTGGCCTTGATCCTGCATCAAGGAAGAGTAAAGATGATTGCTTTGTTTCTTTTGGCTTTGAAATCTGTGAATAAATCAAATTTAGTAATTCTGAAACAGTCTGGCAACTATGGAGCTGCCAGGTTTTGAGCTTCTTTGCTTGTGGTGCCAAAATCTGCATGTCTCAAGCCCTGTTCCTCTTGGGACAGGTAGATCTGGGAGGATGAAAAACATTGCTTAGGTGGCAAATCAACTCCTAAAATGGAGAAAGAAGAGTGAAAGCTCACTCTCCCTCCAGGCAAAAAGTTCACATATGGTTATGCATTAAACCTTAGGGGCTTTTTAATGCTAATCTCTAAAGAACTTAAAAATGAAATTACTTGCGTGGACACTAGTGATTAAGCATACTGAATGAAGATGACAGAGATTTACTTACCCTTGTAAAATCTAGCTAAAATCAGCTATGTGAGGTGAATTTGCACTGTAAAATAAAATTATCTGAACTAATTTTCACAACAGAACAAACTGTTTAGCAATGTTTATCAAGTCTGTGTGTAGAGTCATTTCTGCTTGGTGTGAAGTTAAGGCGAAATCTCCTGAAGTTCTGAAGATTAGAACTTGCACCAAATATCTTTACAGGTTCTTACTGATGATCTGCTGACTTATACTTCTCACTTCTGGTGGATATGTCGTATCTCTACAACAGCTAACAGTAAATCACTACATTATAGAAGTTTTTTAGATCATGATTCAAGTTTTGAGCAGAGTTGTACACATTTCTGTTTATTATGGATGAAGAAACCTATACAAATACAACCCTGGACTGTGATCTGTCAGGAGCTGACCTAAATTAACTTCATGCTGGACAACTTTTGGACCATGCATCTCTAAGAATACTTGCCAAATTAAAGTTTAGGTGAAGCTTTGGAAGCAGAGCATATTTAATTTGAGTTTCGATTTTCATACCTTATGCTTTTATTTCACTTTTTGTATCAGACGGCTCTTTGTTAGAGAATCCTATGTTTTACAAATATCTGCTTGTCATCATTAATGACCTGAAACAGAAGAATAATTGCTCTAAAAGGAAGACTGAAAACCTCATCCAATAAATTGCACAGCCAGGACTGCATGTGTCTGTAGCAAACAGAGGTAAGAAGAGTCTCCTGTCTCACTACAGCCACGGAAAAACATCTTCAGCAAAGTAAATTGCCATCACACAACAAGGTGTTGATTTGATGATTTTAAGTTAAATGTTAAAATGATATCTACACATTATGATAGTTCTACACTTTAATCAATGAACCCCTGACAGTGATGGCAAGGATACATGTGTAATGGTAGGAGTGAGCTGCTTGATCTAAACAGTCTTTCAGCTGTGCTGTAAATCTGTTGGGTATGTTGGTCTCTATAGAAAACCCATAAAATAACAAATTTGATTAGAAAAAAAACCCCAAACAATAGAATTTTGCATGTATGATTCACATAACACAGCACATGTTTTGAGCCCTTATCTTGAGAGGCAGGAGCTAGTTAAGGGTGCAAAACTCAAGATTTGTTGCCAAGTAGGTGTGATGGGTAAGGAAATGCTTTGATCTTCAAATTCAGTGACCTTTTGGAAAAGCTGTGAATGCCTCCTCCCACGTTTTGGTACAAATGCAGCAAGGACAGTAAACTTTTGAAGATGAAACCAGAAAAAGTGTTTCTTTAGTGCTGGCATTTGGAAGCTGTTGCTGAATAGGCTGAATTCTCTGAGCTAGCACATGACAGGCGTTTTCAGGTTCCTGACTAGGAAAGTCAAAGTACTAAAAAACTAAAAAACACACTTATAAACATGATCTGAATTTCAGGTTATTTCTTTTGTAACCATGCACCTAGTCTCTTCCTGTCTGAAGCAAAGTTTACCCAGCTATTACTGATCAGACTGAAAGTGGACAGCTAGAGGAACTCTAGCTTCGTAGAAGTATTGATCTCAAATGACATGGCCTGTGCTGGGGCTTTGTGCCCTGGGCTATTTAGTGATATTTGAGATGGTTGCCTGTTCCTTTCAATCTGCTATAGCCAATCTATGGGACACTGTTCATAAGTCCCCGCAGGAGAGATTAGTCTCCCCTCCTGCAAGACCGGCTGTCAGAAAAACCTCAACTCTAGGCAGTGCATGAAAATTTACTTTCAGAGTTAAAGTTGTGAAATTAATGTGGTTTGCACGATGTTTAAATATCCTAGTGGTCTCAAATAAATTTTCTGTAATTTACTTCTGTAGTCTGACAATAGCCTATATAGCAGTTTCACTTCATGTATCAGGTGATTATTCTTTCTAGTGAATGGAGCATCATATGGCTGCAGAGGTGGTTTTGGATGATAAATGATATCCAGGGTTTTTCTGTGTATCAAGCCAGGGAGGTCAAAGAATTGCAGCCTTTTTGTGAACTTAATAGTACAAAATACTGTCTATATGAAATCGGAAGATGACCATGCTCAGTGTCTCTGAAGGGTGAGGGAAAGCAAAAGATTGATATCAGGATCTTCGCAAGGCTGGACAGGGGCCAGGTCTTGCAGAGACTACCATATGAGTGAAAATGAATTTACTGCATATGAAAATGCTTCAAGGAGTGCAGGACTGATTTGACTTGTGGGGACTTTTTTGAGGGGGTGGATGAGGGGGGAGAGAAGTTTGAGATAACATATCGAAATGCTGTGATTATACCTGAGAGTTACTGATCTGTAGTCCTTCACTTCTGCTAGAAAGACAATAAGTTTTGCTGTGGTGAAAAATAGTGAAGCTTGCTGAGGCAGAATAGGTGAAATAAAAAACTAGGCACGCATTTTGAACTGATAGGGTATCTTCCAGAGCATTTCTGAATTGTTTTCCTGAAGATTTTCTGCAGGGCTATCTGAGAGGCACTGTTTAGGAATTTGAAAAGTTTGGTTTTAGTCCAACATTCTGAACGATTTGCATCACTGCAGCATCACTCTAGCCATTATTTTTATTTGAGAGCATCAGCCAGATTTGTTGGGGCAGATGAAAACTTTTCTTCAACTAAACTGACTATTTTTTGTGTATAAAAGGATGAAATCGATGACAATTAAGGGTTTGGGTTTGTGTGGTGTGTGTGTGTGTGGTGGTTTTTTTTTTTCTTCTCTTTGACGTGCAACTTGAGTGGAGAATCTTCCTTACTGTAGAGCTCGACCACTGACGCCTAATTTTCTGTCGTATGCTAATTCCCTCCACATGTCTAGCATAGTGCTGTAGCCAGTGTTAGGGAAAGAAAGAAGGAAGCAAGAGCTTTATTCCTTCTTTCTCTTCTCATTACTGCCATATTAAATGCAAAGAAGAAATATCATTAAGTGATTTCTTCATGGCAATTGGCATGGAAAGCTAGTATATAGCTGAATGGGGAAGATTCTTGAATGGGTAGGCACCTACCTGTATATAGGCCTTGCTCATGCTACTCTTGAGTAATTGCAACTCTCTCAACTTTATCGAATTATGCCCTCAGAAGTCAGTGATGCCGGATCAGAAGGAAGAACTGGAACCAGTGGGGAGGCAGGGTGCCTGTAGTAGCCTGAAGGGTAGGGCTGTTAGGAAGAGCAAGCTGGGGCTGCGCTATTGCTTTTGGGGATGAATGGAGACAATAGTAGATATAGTCAACGTAGGAACGCCTTGGCTAACATGGGGGACTTCTCTGATTTGTTGTACGAGCAATTCCTTGATCAATTTTGGAGGTCAGACAACTGACTGGTGAGAACCTCAGGAATGGTTTCTGCCTCTGAGCTCTTCAGAAAGGCAGGACGAGGGAACACACATCCTTAAAATGTTTCCGCTGCTTACTACTATCCTTCGCAATATAATAGTGTGGTTTTCCTGGGTGGGCAAACTAGCTTTCCACTGAGGTATTGCATCCAGGCTAACGGTACGCATCACCCAAGGGAGAATTGCTGCTGGAAAGGCAGTTGAACACTGTGATGCACCGGAGAGAAGGAAGGTAGATAAAGAATAGAGGGACTGGAGGAAGAGGAGACCTGGAACAAGTCTCTCACACAATTCTAACTTTTACTTCTAAAAAACAAAAGAAGATAAAATCTTTGAAGACTGAGTTTGTCACCGCTGCATAAAGGGACAGGTTATTTTTGTCATATCAAACAGTAAGAAACAAAAGGATAGGTGCCTTCTCAACAGGCAAGAATAGACAGTTCTGTCAATGACCCTGTAAGGCAGCTAGATTTCAGAACTAAATTTAGACACTTAATGGCATGCAATTTGTTGGGAACTCATTGCCTCAAATCTTCTTGAACTTGACCATTCCTTTAGAAGAAGATCCACAGTGGTACTGAAGACTGAGGTTTGTTTGCTTGGGTTTTTTTAAGACAGAATCACTCCTATTTTGTTTATAAAACTACTAGCAATACTGGAAGCANATATCCTGTTAACAATACTATTAATAAGAAGTAGGTAAGAGTAAAATTCAGAGATTCAAATGTGCTTCATTAGTAGAGAAACTATCCATCAAAACATAAATCTGATTTGATAGAAATATAATGGGTTTTGCCCATCAGGAGCGTGTGTAGTTCATATGTAAAGGGAGAGTCTATAATATAATGAGAGATACTGGATTTGGATTTTAGAGAACAAAACACATTTTTATGAATTCCCCTTCCTTCTTCCGTTCAGAATTACAGTTTCAGAAATAACTTCAAAATATTGGCAGGTGTAACTTAATGGACAGCTTAGCCTATTGTTAACAACACAGACACAAATGTTTCAAATGCAATGAAGTCTTGCTGCTTGATAAGAGTTCTGACAAAACTTTGCCATAAAAAAACCCAAACCAAACCAAAAAACAAACAACCCTCCCCCTCCAAAAAAGAAAAACCCCAAACAAACAACAAAGAAAAAGTCTACTTTCTGTCGTATACCTTGGAAAATGTCCCTGTGATTAACACTCCCTCTCTGATGCTCTTTTCACCATGTTCCTAAAGTGCCAAGGACTATTAAACAAGTTCTTCAGTCAAAACAGATCAATACACAAAAAATAGGTTTCAGCCTTTCCTTGTAAATATAATCACAATCTATCAAACATACTATTTGTGCTGTTACATATTCCCTGTGTCTGTTACATGGTCACTCAGGTAGAGAAAAATGTAATTTGTGGATGCACTGAATTATTTTGTTTAGTGTTATCAACTCTCTAACCTAACCTTTAATGATAACCAGAGGAGTACTTGCCAAATAGATTTACTTTCTTCTGCCGTATTTAATGGAATTATTTTCCTAACACAGGTGGCTGCCTGTTTTATTTATTTTTTCCATGTTGAGCTGGTCACGTGTCAGCTATCTGTCATCCTTTCTGCCCTCTGAATATCGATCTCCCTTTATACTCCCCAGAAGAGACGGAGCAAGTGTCTGATTTGAGTCCTGTCCCGTTCCCCTTTCATGTTCCCCATTCATGCCCGACACACTGGTATTTCTTCTTGCCTAGATTATACATTTTGAAAGCTTGCTTGACATAGTTTAGATATTGCAAAACAAAGTCTTCATGTGTATTGCCATGTTAGCTTACTTTTTGGAGGTGGTGCGTGTGTTTTGTGTGTGCTTTTTTTTTTTCCCTCCAAGCTAACCAACACCAAAACAACATGGCTTCATATAAAAAGATCCACCTGAAAGTGCAGGCTTTCTGATGTGTTTTTGCTTTCCCCTGGAGCAACAGTCTGTCATGCTTATGGAAAGAGACCTTTCTAGTCCCATATCTCATCAAATGCACAGCACACCGCGATGCCCCTGGTATCTTTCTCCAGGTGCTCACCTCAGTTTCTTGAAAACAGAACATCGGAAGAGTAAAGGCACCTTGTATATATCTGGATATCAGGTTCAACTTGCCTCAAGTTTCACATTGCATGTTTTTCCCACGCATCTTCAATCTACATCTGTCCAAAATAAAATGTCAGTATCCAGGCAGCGTACTGACAGGCAATTCAGTTCTACAGCTGGATGTTCAAGACTGGTTCCTGGCATAGTGTCAGCAACATTGCTTGGTTAAATAATTTTTAGCAAAAAAAATTCCTACATGTTTGCAACATATCCAGCTGATACAGGTGCTTAAAATCTGTTGTTAATGTTAATTACAATTATAATTTTAAAAAATTTAAGAGCTGTGAACAAATACTGGCCCTTCTCTGCAAGTGGGTTTCTTGGTGTGATGTGCTTTGCCCTGATGCTGTGAAGAGAGCACAGCTCTCATAGGATGTCTGTTATCACATCAGTGGATCAGATGAGACATTTAAACATTGGAAGTCAAGAGGGATTTTTCCCCTGCTTGTGCTCAGGCCCTAATTTTGAAAGTAATTATTTCTAGGAAACCTGTAACACGTAAGTGCCTGTTTGTCAGTTCCTAATGAAGAACTGCTTCACTCTTTGACATGGGTTTGGTTGTCTGGAAACTGTTTTCCTTTACTTGCTTTCTGTATGGGTAGTAGATGTGCCATTTTCTATATGTAATTGGAAGAGTGTTAAACAATAAGTGTTGCAAAATCAAATCTTTGGGACACAGGAAGCCTCTTCCTTTTTTTTCCGCTCCTGACCCCATGACTTTGAGGCATACAGAGGTTTTTCTGTTTTTTTTGTTTGTTTGTTTGGTTTTTTTTTTAAAGAAATTTCCTTTATTATCCTTGAAGTTGGCTCTTAGACTGTAAATCATTCACTACTGTAACGCTACTGCTGCTTCCGTGCCCCCTCCCTGCTTCCTGCCCTCAAAACCCACAGCTCAACTCTGTCCTTCTGCAAAGCTGAATTTTGGCATTAACAGGCAGAGACACGAGACTTTCTCAGGGAAGAGCATAATAAATACTATGCAGAGTTGGGAGTGGTATTTAAGCCAAGGTAATGTGTAGGTGTCTAAGGCTTTATCTCCACTCACCACTAACAGGTAAGCTGCTGAGTTAAAGACCCACTGTGACTTCTGCATGCAGCTTGGATGTGAATAAATCTCTAACTTAACAGAAAGAGAAGAAATCAGAGTAACAAAACAACATATTGAGTACTTTAGAGGTATCCTGTACTTACAAACCTGTGATCACAGCTATAGTTCACAGGGATATGAATAGCTAGCAGAGATTTTGAGATTCCCAGTCATATCCTCTCCTTAGCTTGTTAAGAAATGTTGACACTTGAGGTTTTTGTTTCATCCTAGCAAACACTAAAAGTACCCAAGGATGGGCAGCAGGGCTCTAGTCTGTGTGCAGAACATTGTACGCAGAGGCTTTGCCTTTGCTCTGTAATGTTGCATTTATTATGATGGCACTGAAACACCTGCAGCACCTGGAATTGGAGACTTTTACTGTTTAACAAAACTGCTAAATAAATGGTGTTCCTTATAGAGTGCTTTCAACACTCATTTTTAAGGAATAACTCTGTTGGCATCAGTCATAATTTGTCAGTCATAATTTGTAGTATTGTAATCTCTGTGAAGGAGCCAGAAGTGTTTTCTTAGGACCTCAAAAAGTCAAGAAACTGGCTGTGCTTCCGAAGTATGTATGGTTACATAAAATAGGTGAGAATCCAGTGTGATTTTTAACTATTATTGTTTCTAGAGGCTTTTGAGAGGTGGCAAGGAAATGAATTCATAGAAGAGTTAAGCTAAGAAACTTGCAAAGTTTTGTCTGCTTAGCAAAAAGAAGAAATATTGCAAATAGTACAAAGTTGGATCCTTTAGTTCACTTATTAGAGATCTTTACTTTCCATTTCTTGTTCTTTAAAAAGTTACCTAGTAATGTGAGTAGAAGGCAAAATATTTCTTTTTATAATACTTGAGGCCAAAGAGAAATAATGAAGTATTTCAGAGTGATAGCTGAAATCTGAAAGATAACATCAAAACCTAACTACACATTCTTGAGGCTTCTGGAAAGCAATATTCCCAAATGTAAAGTCTACAACTGAAAACAAATTCTCTAGCCTTTATGCTTTCAACAAGGAACTGTAGAAGTGCAGTTGTATGGAGCAGAAGGAAGGGTGCTTGTCTTGTAGAGGGAGTGTCTGTGATATAGTCATTTTTGCTTGCACAGTGTTCCACAACCGAGTGATAAAGCACTCAGTTCTGGGTCATGCAGAGCTGAGCAGAGGCTGTAAAAACCCACTTGTCAACTTGTGGAAATCTACTGAGAAGATGACCCACTTCAAGTCCTGTTTTTGTTGTGCCAAGACTGCTAGCTCTACCCTTTAATGCTAGCTCAGATGAAGTACTCGGAGCAGCGACTATGTCAGTTACAAGCAGCAGCGTAGACACGTGTGGGTCTGTAGAAAATTTAAACCCTGGCTTCAGGAAGGAGTGTGAATGGCTCTGAAGTTCCCATGGGGTGAGAAATCTTCAGAGCTTTGAACAAGTAGGTACCAAACTTGTCAACTATTTAACAACAGAGTAAATAAGTATCAATTGAAAATGCTTTTCTATCATTATAGGAAAAGTGACAAGTAACACGGTCATACTAAAGCATTGAGATTGTGGCCAAGAATTAGTGATTTATAGGGTTGAGATCTCTCAAAGTTGAACATTAAAAGCCGTTTCCATCTCTGTTCAAGATGAGATACAGCTGTAATTTCTGTGACTGCCTCACGTGTACCAGTCTAAGAGAACAAGGCAGACTTCATAACTTCAACTGAAGCTTTCATTTGCTATCCTTTACTATCACTAGCTACACAGTACCACAGTTCAGACCTGTAATCGAAGATTGATAAACTTGTGTCCAACAACTTGTCAGCAACTTGTGTAAAACTGTTCCATGCCACAAGTGCCAAGGGACTGTTAAAATACAACCTATTACTGTAACTAATGTTCATCCAGAAACATGTTAATCTGCTGAGAACAGGCAGTGTTTTAGATTTGATTATGATGTTTAGTGCCTTCTGAAACCACCTCTCTTCTTTGTATTGCTTTCTCTTTAGAATTCCTTTTCTTCTCTCTGTTTCACAGAATTTAAATAATCCAGCATACTTAGTACTTGATCAAATCAGGAACACTGTATTTAACGTTCTGGTAAATACACCTTACTCCCTTTTTTGAAATAAACTTGTAAAGTAAGTCTTACAACCTAACCTATGTAACTAGCAAGTCGTTTTTCTGCATGACAGCTAAAAGAGAGCCTGAGGAATGAGGCACATCTCCATCACCTGCTTGTGTTGTTTGTCCTGTCTTTGCAAATGCATAAACCTCATCTTCTGGATACAAAGGCCACAAATCACTGTGAATAATGGTATGGCTGAGTAGCACTATCTGTATAAGGTTCATGTAGATGTCCGTGGGGAGACACTGCCACAGGAGATTTCTGCTCTTAACTCAACCTGCTTTTGAAGAGGACTGGACTGGGTCAAGGTTGAATGAAAGGCAAATTGCTAGTGTCTTTCCCTGGGATGTTGATACTCTAAAACCACAAAGGAATGTGTTCTCTCTTATTTTTGAGGGCAAAGGCAGCAGAGAAGTGTTTGCTTTTGAGCTTTTTTTTTAATTTTCTTCCTTACCACTATTTTAAGCACAGCAGGAAATATTTTGTTTTGGTAGCTAGAGTGGAAAGATTAAAAAAATAAAGTGCACTTGAATTTTAAAAGACCTGGAGGAGAATTCTGGAGGCATCACATGCAGTAAAAATACCATTTGCAGCAAATCTGTCTCCTGACTTCGGTGAAACTCAGCTTTCTACTGAGACTTTTCTGTTCCTCTCATGCGTTTTTCTTGCTCTGTGGCAGTGCTGCAACGTGCCTGCCAGCAGCACTCTGTGTCCTGAGTCCTCTGCTCTTATGAGTCAAGCGCTGCATCCCAAGCTTGAACAGCAGAGTGCACCTGGCAAACTGTTTCTTGCCCTCATACAGAAAAAGTGCCACTTCTCTCAGTAGTCACTTGGGTTCACTCACTGGTCACCTCCACAGCTGATCTCTTTCCAGCCTCTTCACTTCCTCATTCCCTGCTCACTTCACACTGTGAGCTGACATATCATCAGTCAAATAATTCTTTGCACCATTAAGCACTTGTCAGTTTATGTCTTTCTTACACAGCAGCTACAGCAAATGAAAAGCTTAGCATTTTACTCTTCTCATGCAGAATTCCTTCTTTTTGCTGCAAAAGAGTTTCATACCTTTCCCCTTCCCCACTGATCAGCATAGCTTTATATCCTATGTGCATTGTCCTCTCTTCTCTTGTGGATGATCATTCTTCTGGATTTGTCCAGGTAAGGTCCTAATTAATAGGGCTGCCCATCAAAATTTTCATTTGGGATGATATTTTACCACAGAATGTACCTATGGAAAAGGGGAGCATCGGGTTTTCTTATTTTCCTAGTCTCCTACGAAGGCACTGGGGATTTATGCATTCCCAGCACTAAGCCTGGAACACAGGAGAGATGGGACCCAGCCCTGGTGTCATACCATGTAAGATCATCAGGCACATTGCCTGGTACTCAATGATGTGTGTACAGCTTGTCCCATCATTTCCCACATCCCTTGACCAGCTGACCAAACGTGGTCATCTTTTGCCCAGGAATGTTTATATTTCCCGCTTTCTCTCATCCTCTTCTTGGCAGGCCTGAGGACATATCTCAATCACAAGGGCTCCCTCATCATGCTCTCACACAAAGGAATGCTTGGGGTAGGGTGGGGCTTAGTTTTGAAAGTGGTTTTCCTTTTCATTACCCTTCTTTTCTGTCTTTGTGCCAGGCTAGTGGTGAAGGTTTTAAGGAGTTCCCACAGGGAACTTTTGGGAAATGGCTTATTCTATTTGCAGAAATTCTTAGTGTTTATAAAACTTCCATATGCCATCTTGTTGTCATGTCTCTGTCAATATACTCCCACTGTGTAAAGATATTGTTTTTCTTTCTCTTTCTCTCTCCTTCCCCCTTCACCATGGGTTTCTTATTTTAGCCCCTGTGCATCCACTTGCATTCTTGTGCTCTTTCCTTATCCTTACTTGCTGCCTCCCACTTCACAGAGATACTGAAATAATTGTTGGTGTTTTAACTATTTAAAGAACTGTTCTTAGATTCATATGTCAACTATCAATAATCAGTCAGAGATTAGTGCTGGCAACAAATACACTGGTTTTGTAAAAAAACACACTTTCTTTTTGTACATTATTGGGATTTTAGACTGCGGATACCTTACTCTGGTGTGATTAAACCTCCCCAATCCCTGAAGTAGAAGTCTGAGATTAAAACCTTGCATGTTTATACAATGTGTTCAACTTTTCAACACTTTGAGATGCAGCAGTAAAGCAAAATATATTTTCTTTGAAGGAATCTGTGCACATTATTAAAGATATTCTCTCTTATGAGAGGCAGAAGGAACAGTGACATTTTTATACAGATGTGGGACATCAAATCTAGGAATTATGGTGCTGGAATTAAGGAGGCATTTT
This sequence comes from Pampusana beccarii, assembly GCA_013399365.1. NCBI lineage: Eukaryota > Metazoa > Chordata > Aves > Columbiformes > Columbidae > Pampusana > Pampusana beccarii. Next base: position 88,337 of record VWYH01007339.1, on the reverse strand, counting down.
AGTTTCCAGTTTAGTTCCAGTGGAATATTAATAGCAGAAGCCACAAAGTATTAGTCTTGGAGATTTTCACTACTATCTGAAATCAGGACTTCTAAGGCCAACAGCTGAGATTTCTGGTAAGAGAGGAACCTGAAAGTCCGTACAGCCCTATGACAGCAGAGCGGTTGGGTGGCAGTCAGTTTTAGCCTGACCTCAGCCATGTGTCCTGCCTGAGTGCAAAGCAGCCCCTGATCAGATTATCATTAACTGGAGGTAGCTCTTGGGGGAAGAATAAAAAGTACCAATTTACGCTTGCAATGAAAAAAACATGTCTTAAACCATGGCATTACACAATGGAAACAGCCAAACGGATTTCAGTTCCTATTCAGTAATGATTTGATATAACTCACCTCTTAGAACTGTAACTGAAAATTCTTTTTTCGTACAGCCACAGTGAAACCAGACCCAATGCTTTTTTTTTTTNTTTTTTTTTTTTTTTTCCTCCATTTTATGTGTGATAAAATGAGATTTGCATAGGCTGCAATTCTGGCTGCAGAAGTAACGGGCCGCAATATTTCATACTCCTGGACGAAACTGACTATTGCATCCTCTTGATGGACCTAAAAATTTTTCTGGTGTTTTAAACATGCTGTTGTTGTTGCTGTGTTTTTTTGTTGTTGGTTTGTTTGTTTGTTTTTATGTTTAATGTTTATGTCTTGCTGTATCTATTGCCCATCAGCATTTATAACCTGCTACGTATAGAATCAGTGAGAGGATTCCAGGAAAGTCACTGAGTGGTCTCTTGGTTTATAGCACTAATTGAATGAGTTTTCCTGCACAAAAACGTCCACATTATTGTATTTCCTTTAGTTTCTGCTGCAGAGACACAGATGCTCCTCCTGCCCTGCCCTTGAGATAGGTTTGTTGTTGACTCTTTCTCTCTCACACACAGCATCTGGTTTGCAGTCCTCACATATCCCAGTGCACACGCAAACCACGTCAAAACCAGACGGAACTTTTTGTAGCCAGAACAAGGAAGAGGAGAGACCTGAATGTCCTCTCTTAGGCTGTTGCTGTGCTGTCATGGGCCCTGAGGAAGGGTACTTTAAGTCATTGTTGTACAGACCAAAAGGAAAATCTGACCTGATGGTCTCTCAAGGGAGAGTATAGGAAGAATAATAAAGTAAAAAGGGTTGGAAATACTTTGTATTAATTGGCAAAGTAACAGATATAGTTCTTCCCCTTTAGTCATTCTAGTAAAACTTACCTGAAAACAGGAATTATGATGTTGATTTTTTTAAAAAAAGTTTTTATTCTAGACTTTCTGAATAGAAGTTGTTGTACAGTTGTCTCAGTTCCAATTGCAAGATGTTTAATTATGTGAGTTATTGGACTCCACTGTGGGTTTGGGTACTATATTGTACTGCAGCTGTAGCATCTGGTGTTTTTGCTGCAAATTAGTAAGACTCAGGATTTTCATGCTCTTGGGCAGACTCCATAAACTTACTTATAAACCATAACTTCACTTTTTTCTTCATTTGTATCACAGCACAGCAGCAAAGCTCCATTATTCTTCAACATTTTCCCTTTTTTCCAGTTGGATATTCGATGATGTTTTATATGTTTAACTGTTTTCCTAGGAGGAAAGCACTTCCAGTAGTGGAACGGATTCCCTAATCTGTGGAGAGATTCCACGGAGCAGGTCAGAGGGGACTTTGATTGATGTGGATGACAGGACACCTTCAGCCAGCTACAGTATGTCTCTTCTGCTATTTCCTGTACTAAGGCTCTCTACCTAAAGTCTGTATTTCTGCAAAAGTCTCAATAGTGTCAAGAGCTGTAGATAGTCTCTAAATGCCTGTACATTATTTTGTTTTATTGCTTGTGTTTTGCACTACTCAGTCTATTATAGGTGTTCCTGGAGTCAGAACACAAAGGGTTTTCACAGGGTCCCCTAGCAGAAACTTACTGGCATATAAGAGAAGTCCTCTGTCCCCTGCTATAGCAAATGTGGGTCAGGCAGGTTGGGAGTAAGAGCTGGAATCATTAACTTCACATGAATAAATGTTATTTAGAGTATGTTCACTGGGGGTTGAGACTGGAAAGAGAAGAGGGAATTCTTAGCCAAACTACATGAATTTGGGGTTTTAAGAATCAGAAAAGCAAGGTAATTCTGGAGTTAGCCCATTTTAAAAACTGGAGTCTTAGCAAAGTTGATTTATTCTCATTGATATTTTAACCCCAAAGTTAAGAAAACTTTCCCCTCCACAAGATAGGCATTCTCTTAGCTTTTTGTCTGGTAGCAGATATGACTAACGGTGAGCCTGGCACTTGCTGTGTGACTTGGGGAGCAGGAATTATTTCCTTGCTGACCTGCTGCACCCCAGTAATCAGTGCTATTACCTTGGCATGAGAAAGCATCCAGCCTAGCGACTCAAGCTCTGCTAGACTTTTCTGCTCAGACTTTTCTTGTAGGAAAAAAACACTTTAGGATGAGGAAACAAACAAATAAAACCCTGCACATTTCTTTTGGGATTAATTAATTTAATTTGTAATAGATAATAATGAGCTGACTGTTATAACACCACAGCCCATGGAAAGCTTTTGGCCCGCGGACAAAATTGAAAGGACTTTTCAGCTGGTACTTGAGCAGATCAGCCCTGTCTGGTGGCCATGGCCAAGGACAAGTGCCTGAGGGGGATGAGGCTGTCCCTGAGTTCACTTCCCCCAGCAGCTCACCTGGAAGGCTTTTGTCAAGACAACACTAGAGCCTTCCAGATGGGCAGCTGGGAAGTGGGTAAATTTCACTTTGGTTCTTGTAAACTGGGACTTTTCTGGAACTGCGGAGAAACTCCGTGGTTTTTGCTACAACTCATGACAAATTAAACAAAAAGTGCTAACTCTTTTTTTTTTTTTTTTTTTCTTTTCTTTTTGTGCCTGAATGCACTGTCATGCTTGCGATTGAGCAATGATTAGTAACCTTAGAGATGGAAGGTACTATGGAAAGTGTGATAAGGATATAGATATGCTGAAAGACTAGAAAACCTGAATTTTCCCTCTAAAAATATAATTCTTTGCAAGGATCTACAAAGAAGGGATGTTATAATCTCTGTATATAGAAAAATGGTGTCAAACTGAAGTAACAGAAACCCTTGGCACAAAAAATTGCAGATACTCTATTGTAAGAAGTGTGAATCTTAATCAATCTATAAACTGGCTTCTGTGAACAGTTATTAATACAAAATATAAGGACATCTTGCCTTCAGAACATAGAGACATTGCTGTTAATAATGAGTAATTTTAATAGAAAGCATATTAAATACCACTTATACACCTCTATTTGTCTATTTAAGTGCAATATCAGAAAAGTTAGTAGCCACAAAAACATTTCTCTCCAAGTTTCAAATTGTATGAGGCTTCATAAGGTATACTGTTTTTTTAAAAAAGAAAGCTAGTATAACAAATTACACACAAACAGGTAAATTTTAAGAGTGCTGTCATCAATTAAATGCATGTGTAATAGCTTGAAAAGTAATCCTGAATAATAAACTTATCTACACTGTCTACAGTGTTTGAAAAATGAAACAGTAGTTGTTTAATCTTTGCAGAGTGTTAGACACAAAGGAAAGAAATCCACGGCATTTTGTAAGAGGCCAAAGATTACCGGGACTTAAGGGTTTAAACCTCATGGGACATTAGCATACTTGATGCCAATTAATAATTGTAGGAATTGATAATTACCAGCACCTCACAGAGGATGCTTTACATCCTTCAGCACAGATTTGTTAGGACACCTTCTATTAACAAAGATTCTTAATGCTACTTAGAAGTCAATATTAATACTGTTTAAAAACCTGAAGGAGAAATATATAAATGATCTAAATGTATTTTAGGAACATAAATTTAGTCACTTGTTAGCTTAACAGGTAATGAGTTTGAAATGAATGGAATGCCTCAAGTTTCTCTGCTTTAGGAAATGCTTCTGTTTTTTCTTTTAAACAGATGTCAATGAACGTAAATTGGATTTGGATATTGACTGGTCTGATGTATTCAAACATGCTCATGCTGTTTCCAAGACTAATCCTTTCTGGAATGAACTGTCAGCCTCCAACCCTTTCGTACATGATATAGCTGCTTCAAATAGAAATGAAAATAATAAATACCTTTCAATCTTAAGAGAAAAACCCTATTTGTTTTCTAAAGCTTCTAGCAACAGGGATTCTTTGGCTTCCTCAGGTGATGAGCTAGACATTGATTGTCTACTAAGAAAGACTTCAACAAGAAGATCTGGACGATCCAAGAGTGTCTCTGACTTCCTGGATATTGTTGATAACAGAAGATTTACTCCTCACAAGACAACACCTCAAAAAAACAGAGCTTGGGATATGACATGGCTTCAAAAAGACCGTGAAGCCTACAAGATGGCTTGGTTGAGTCACCGACAACTTACTCGGTCTTGCTTAGATTTAGAAGCTATGAGCCATAGTCCTGGATGGGCACAAACACAAGCTACAGACATTCATGTAGTTTGTAAACTAAATCATGAAGGGGGTTCAGTACAGCTACCTGACTCAGATATCAACATTCATGTCCCTGTAGGTCATGTATTACCTGGTGAATTCCAAGAAGTTGGTTTAAAGGCTATCCTCAACCCTCCATCGTCATTTAACAATGAGCTGTCTAGCACTGTAAGCCCTCTGATAGAACTTACGCTGAGCAACCTCAACACGAGGGAAGCAATTTTCCTAGAGGTGAAAGTTGCAGCTAAAGTGAAGAATGATCCACTCAGCCAAGTTATGAGTGAAATGATGTGTTTTTTTAGTCTCAATAAAGAAGGGCCTTTTAAGAAGTTAGAGAATTGCTACACTTATCAAGATACCATACAAGTGAAGCTAACAGACCTAAGTCATGTGATGTATGCTGTGATTGTCATACAAGCAAACAAAATCCAGCCTCCAGCAACTCATGTCTGGGACTATGTTCATAGAATGGTCTCAGTTGGAATTTATGGTCCCAAATACATTCATCCATCTTTTACAGCAGTTTTTACAGTCTTTGGTCATAACTACATTCCAGGAAAACTCACAATTTGTGACATAAAAAAGGGAGGGAAAAATATGCCTCCTGTTGTGTTTCAGCTGTGGGGAAAACATACATTTCTGCTTGAAAATCCACAAGATCTAAACATTTCTTTGATATCCTGTGATCCAGATTTTGAAGTGAAAACGGAAGACCAAAGCAAAAATATTAAAGAGGAGGACCTGAAAACTGGTGAAATGGTCCGCCAACAATTCCTGTTTTCCATGCTTGGATGTAGGGAGATGCATTTCTTTGTTTTCCTCGTTCAGATTAAAGACTTAAAAAGTAGCCAAGTGACGCAGTTCCATGTTACAACTCCTGACCCAGCTCCAAAATTGAGTGGAATTATCAATAGGCGAAAGCGCTTACAAAACCGCAAAGAAGTCAAGTCTGCACCCTTGCTTCTAATACCAACAGTTAAATATCCAAAGTTTCAAGATAAAACTTTGAGTGTTAATACTTATGGAGTGGCTTTGAAAACTGTGTTACGTCAAAATAAGATAGACTATTTGCTAGAATATTTTAAAGGGGACACAATAGCACTGCTTGGTGAAGATAAAGTAAAAGCCATTGGACAAACTAAAATAAAAGAGTGGTACGTAGGAGTTCTCAGAAGAAAGATTGGTCTTGTACATTGCAAAAACATAAAAGTAATTTCCAAAGAGCAAGCTATGGACACTGCTGATAGTGAGCTAACAACCAGGAATCTTGTTGAACAAATTGCATTGCCATTCAAAAAACTGACTTACATCTACTCAGTAGTTCTGTCTACAGTAGCAGAGAGTGTTTATGACTGGAGAGCTTTGGCTGAGGTGCTAGGATACTCACATTTGTCTTTAGATGACTTTAATGTGGCACATGCTGATAAAGAATCAGAAAGAGTTGCACATGTCGTGAAGAGGATGAAGGAAGACTGCCATGCTAACAAAAAAAAAAGACTGTTTCTTTATGAGCTCATTGTTGTAAGTATTGCGCAAATTAACTTGGTTATTGGGACTGCATTGCCAAGAAGCTACTTAATAGTAATGCGTGAACAAGAAAACGTGGCCGTATACCTCTGTGGGAATCTTTACAAACCAGAACATACTACTAAAAGTTCTAGACACCTAGAGATGGAAAATATGTCCAGACTCTCATGAAGAATAATACTTTGATGAATTAATTCTAAAAATTGCTCTATAAATGTTCCATGAGCCCTGCTCATTTAGTATGTTGACTGAGTTGACTTTCTTTTGTTTTTAAAAAGCCATGAATGAAATAACTTTGTCTTTTGTCAGGGAAGTCACCATGGTAAATTGCTTCCCTGAGCAATTGACATTCCCATTGTGAAGTATTTAGTAACTTTAAAGTGTGGAAACTCCCCTATTTATATACGTTGTGTACCCTGAGGTGCATGTCTGAGTAAGCTTCATATTTTTAAAGCAATAATATCCTGATCCACATGTTGAAGACATGGTTTTCTCTCCACATATGGCAACTTCTTAGTCAATGTTGTAGCAACTTAAGGACAATATTGCAAGTATTTCAGTATGTGTTTTCATGTGCCTCATTTGTAAGTCGCTGGACAACTTCTATGTGATTCAATGCTGTTACATGTAAATCAAAAATGGTTTTATTCTAAATGCTTCCAGGTAATAGGCTGCATTGTTCAACATCTTAATTTACTTATAGATCAGTGCACAAATTAATTTGGAATTAATGATTGCTCAATACTACCCTTGGCTCTGACTGAAAAGTCTACCAGTCTACTGAGGAACAGTAAAGAATTATATTTGTGATATGAAAATAAAGTATTATAAAAATGGGGTTTTAAAAATTCATATTGTAGACTTTCATCTGTCCTGAATTGTAGGCCTTAATGGGGTTTACTTCTCATAGCTACTCTGTCCCCTTTGATGTGTTGACAGCAATTGCAGCAGGATTCAGAAAATTTTAGTAGCAGTGTGTACTTACAACTCTTAAGACTGCATTAAACTCTGTGGAATAAAACTGACCAAGTATGAAGTACGGTTTAATCTGTAGCGTCTCCGTACAAAAAGATGAGGGAGGAATTAAAGGTGAAAATTATCAAAACTTTTAATTCAATACAGTGAAACAAAGTTCATTATAGAACAGACAAAAGTGGGGCTTAATTAGATTAACAAGATGTCTCATTTTGTTGAGAAGTATATGATTTTTGAGCTATGAAGTGCCAATGCCAGTGCCTGTGTTTGTAAAGCTAGACTTAAAGCTAGATGTTATCCATGTCACTTTCAGTTAGAATTTACTGGTTATTTCTTTTAATGAATCTATATCCTATTTTTACGTTTCATGGGATTCTTGATTATCAGAACAAAGCCAAACTGAACAACTTTGTCTCCACTTTGCCAGAGTACAGGGGATTTGGTACTGTACACCATAGCCTGCTTCTCACTATTGTGCCTATCGAAAGTTCTATGGTTTGCAATGAGGATTTTTATGGAAAACTGTTTTACAATTAAATCACACAAATGTCTGATTTCTGCAGAACTGCTTGATATTTTATTAAAAATCAATATTTAAAAAAAAACAAGGAAAACTTCTGGATTTTGCTCTTGATCCTTCACAGAAAAAGTAAACATTTACAGTGGAACATTTTGCTGTTGAGAATAAAGAAAAGACACCTATTTTTCTCTTTAGCTCTTATCCAAACAAATAAAGAAAAGAGAATGCAACACATCTGCATTTGAGGGTTTCACTCCTGGAACCATTTTAATTTGTTTGTTATTAAAAGCTTATTTGGCAAGGGGAAAGGAAGAGCTTTACACTTTCATTTCTGCTTAATTGTCAGCAAATTATCAGTTCTGTGGGAAGAGTAAGTCAAAAAGTGCTGGCCAATGTAATCAGTTATTTTTTTCAGAAAAGCAGTAGGTGAAGGACCACACCTTAGTATAACAGTGCTATAACTTCATTTTCAAGTTTCATGTCATATTTTTAACAAGCTAAATTTGATGTTCCAAATATTTTTATTGGAGAAGCATATTTTTCCTTCAGGGTCTGTAAGCTTGGCAGGATCCATGTGACACTGGAAAGCTGAAGCAGCTGAATGCCAGCTCAATTTTTTTCTTAAGCTTGTACGCAGTTTTCCTATGAAACTGTTGGTAATGCCTTTTTGTAGGAAAAAAAAAAAATATATATATATATTTGTAAGGACAAAAAATAGACAAAAAGCCTTCTTGTCTGCTTAGAAATGCAGAATAGTGCTATAAAAATAAATTATAATATTCTGTTTAGTGTTCCTTCACCAGTAATTACAATGTAAATTATTGTTGCAGGCACTTTTGAAAATAGATTGCCAGGGATTAGTGGCACGTCTTACTCAGGACACCATCATTTTGACTTCAGCTGTCAAGCTTGGCAAATACTGGCGGGAGCTTGCGGAGAAGCTAGCCCGGCTCACAAAGCAGCAAATCGATGCTTATGAAAAACCCCACCAAGGGAAAAATGGAGCAGTAGCTCTGGAGGTAAGGCTCTGGTGTGACAGTGTGTGCACGCTTTCTCATCTGCACAAACACAGCCAAGGCACCTTCCTTCTTCTTTGCTTTGTGTACTTCATTCCTTCTATAGTTTGGCCTTGTTATTTAACTTATAAGCCCTTCAATGCAAGGAATTCTCACCAATTTTTGCTTATAATTGTTTAGATGTTCCATTGAGGCCAGTTGTTCAGTGTTATCGTGCCCAATTAATTTGCTGTGGATGTCCTTGTCTCTTTCTTGAGCATGAGCTTTTTGCTCCCACCTGTAGAGCAACTTTCAGTCCCTTCTTATTGTCCTGTCTGCTTGTTAATCTTACTCCTCTGGTGTCATTTCAGACACAGTGAGGAAGACCATCTAGTCCTTGCAGGAGCCATTTCAAATTACCCTAAGCATAGCTTTTGCTCTTTCCACTAAAAGGAAGCTTATCTCTACCATGAACACTTCTATTTCCTGCACTTGTGTAATGTTTGTCATCATTTAGCTTAAGTAGCATGACAAGAGGTTGGAAGCTCTGATACCAATCCCACTTCTGTCCTATTACATGAGCATGGCAAATCCACGTTCTAATTTTGTAGTCTGTCAGGCAGGTCACACTATTTATCCTCCTTTGTAAAGCACTCTGCTCATATAGAAGCATGAGATCTAAATAAAAGTCAAGTTGTCCTCTCAGATATATTTTAGTGCATATGCATCTAAGTAGTTTAGGTGCCTAATTATCTCTCTAGTGCAAATTGAGGTCCCCAGAGGGTAGCCATGGCATCCATGCAATGTCAGATATGTCACAAGACTTAGGGTGGGCCCTCATTCACGCTGAGGGCCAGCCTGTGCTCCTGGCACAGCTTTTCATGGGCAGCCAAGTTGCTCCCTGCATTTCCCTACTCTTACTTTAAGACCAAAGCATACAGCAGATCCACTATTCCCACAGAGTTACAGAGTTATGTGCCAACGACATCTAGGTCCCAGACTGGGTTTTACACTGAACACCCTTTTTTAAATGCTGCTGAATGATGCTCAAGCTGACCTTTCTGCTTCGAGTGCTTACACTCAGGCTCGACTCTCTTCCTGCTTGTACTATCATCTCCCTGTTATTGTTTTAAATGGGTGTGTATTTACATGAAGCCCATCTTCTGCCTCATACAGTCTATTCTTTTATCTTCCAGAATTTTTTACATTATTTTTACGATAAACCACCTACAAGATTCGTCACCTTTCAGTGAGTGTCTGCTGCCAGAAAATAGTACTCTCAAAATCATCATTAAAAAAATCCAATAATAGAGAATGTTCTGTTTTTTAAGAGAACATTCAGCAAGCATACAAAGCTCAGAGTTTTGCTATATTTTTGTGCCTTTCTCAAGGCTTAGGACAGTCCTATGGACAATTTATTGGTTTAGTGTGAGCCTTGTAACAGTGCTTGTCCATACAGGAGTGAGTTCAAAGCAAACCAGGTTTCTAGCACTGGTTTATCACATGGACACTCAGCATCCTCACTGTTCTGTGAATCTAACCCTAAATTTCAGTACTTTCTACTGAGTTCAGTGCTTTCTTCTGACCTCTGGACTTCTCAGTGTTCTGGAGAATTTGAACCTCTATATAGAGAAAGCAACACTCTCTTTATAAAGTTTTGTGTATGTTGTTCAGTAGGGAGGCAAAACAAATGTAGGTAATGCAACGTAAATTCGTACCTGTGTGGAGATGCTCCCAGCGTTGTTACAAGGTTGGCTTTAGTTTGACTAATTTCAGAATCATTGCTGGTCCTCACATTTACTTAGCAGGTATAAGAGAACCCTGATTTATACCATCTTATCCTGGGCTGGAATTTTATAGTGGAAACGCTTTCTCATTGATAGTAGTTGGTGTGAAAATAGGAAGCCAAACAAAGAGGAGAGAGTAATAAATTTTGACTAATTATTAAGGATTATCTGAATACATTAACCAATTTATTACCTATCGGGGACTGTTCTACCATCAAGAGGATTGATTTGTTGACTGCTTTTAAAATTAATACTTTTCTTAGCAGGAGAAATCTTCTCCAGGATGATCACAGAGACAACCTGAGGTACATACAATTGGTGCCTAGATTTTGAAGTGCTTTTCATCAGTAAATTCAAAGTCACTTTACAGAGGATGTAGGTATCACAATTACCTACTCAGCAGAGGCAGTGGGAGCAAAGGGAAAACTCATGCACACAGCTGAGATGAGACTTGCCCAGGATGCTGCAGTGATTTAATATTTGCCTGAAAACCTGCTTTGATATAATTCAGGACTGTCAAATGCAATTCAGTTCATCCATTGCATTAGAGTATGTGCATGTGAAGAAGAACCTGTCTCAGAAGCCTCTTTCGCAGTGTTAGTTCAGTGTGATGGTTGTGTAGATTATTGCTGTCGATCATGCATCACTGATGACCAGTTTATAAAGCTGTTGATCCTCNTCTTTCATCCCAGGGAAAAAAAAATAAATTTTGACAGAGCAAAGGTAACCAGGGTTTGTATTTTAGGCAAATTTCAGCCAATTCCCTGACTGCACAGTGTCAGACTGACCTTCAGCATAAGTCAAAGCATAGCATCTTTTCACACTCACTGTCTTTTCACATTCCAGTAAAGACAGAAGGCTGTACCCTAATTCTTCAAACATCCTGATCTAACAGAAATATAAGGAAAGTGAGCAGAAGACAGAGAAAAGGCATGGCCAGCAGCAGAATATCAGGAAATCCCAGTTTCTCTTGTTGACAACCTTGGTTATGAAGCTAAAAATAGGAATACAGAAACTCTCTGGTCTTAGCATAAATATAACAGTAGTGAGACGCTTTAGTTCATTAAAATATGTTATGATATCTAGTATTTACAGTAATACATTAAAATCTTCTTCAACATAGCCTGTCTAATAACATGAAAGAATTCATTGCTCTCCTTCTTCCTACCTACCACTAAATTATTTTTCTTTCCTCCATTTGTAAAATTATGGTTATGACCTATGATAGACTTAAAGTGAGAAGTAGGCACCATTCGTTTTGGGGAAATGATGATGCTCTTCCCACCTGTAGACCTAAAGCGAGAACCTTCACTGGAAGAACAGGCACTTTTTAATGGCTTAAACTAAAGGCAGAAGCCAGACTAATCAGGCTGTGAGACTCGGTACTGGGAATATGAGTTTGATGGGGTTTGGGGATGGGGGAGAAAGGCAGCAGAAGTTAAGAGAGGTGTTTACAGAATCTATGATAGACTCACTCTTGGGGTAAGTTGAGAGTTCTTAGCCCGAATGTGAAGAAAAGCTCACAACTGTGAGCAAATAATTTCTCCTGTTATTCAGTTACTCAAGGGATCAAGTAAATAAAGCTTAAATCAAGGAAGTAGAGCTTTATGTTATGTATTATTTATAAGTTAATAGGATTATATTGAGGAAATAACCAATTTCCTCCTTCAGAACCATGAAAAACACTTTTTCATTAAGAGAAAAATGTTAAAAAATCTGTACTTTCTGATCACTTCTGTGTATGTACATATAAATGCACACACATCGGTCCATATGCTTTTATTACTATGTATAAAGGTGTTTCTGTTAAAACAGCAAATGCCAGTACCTTTTAAGAAAGCGAGGTGTTTCTTTGTGGTTTTGTGCATCATCCCTGCAATTGTTAACTCAATCGCTCTTGCCTAAACCTTTATTGTCAATGAGGAACGGGAAAATAGAAAGTGGATAGTTCAAGTTAAATTTGGAAAAGCAGCAGCTGGGCAAACAATCTTCTGTTTGTAAACAGACCAAACTTACTCTGGACATCAGCACTTTGGCAGATGTAAGTCCCACTTGCTATCTGAATCACGCTCTCATGGCTTAATTAATATCATTAGACCAATGACAAATTACACCTGCTAAGGATCTGCTCTATATTTGTTTGGCATAAAATAAACATGCTGTAGTTTGAAATAAGGAGCACTGGTAACCTGTCTTTTCATTTCCTTTGTTTCTTGCAGGACACGTTTGAAGTTGTATGTCCTGATTTTAAAAAAGTAATTGTAAAGGCTTTTGACTCTCCCGTTTTTGGAGTGTGTGTGTCGTGGGTGGTTTTTTGTTTGTTTTGGTTAGGTTTTTTTTTAATTGGTTTTTGTTTGGTTGGTTTTAAATGGGAGATTTTATAGATAGACTATCTGCTATATTCCTGCCACTGTTACCAGAAAACATTTTTGTAAAGATGAGAAACATGTTTAAAAGTTCCAGGCTAGTAGGGGGACAGTGGGATATTGGTTAATGACACAAAGGGAAGCATTACCCATCAAAGCACAGCCAAACTCCAAATAGGGAAACTGCTGCTGGGTGTATACATTGCAAAAATGACTAAAGGGAAAAGTGTTTTCCTGCTACCCCTGTTCTTCAAATTATAGTTTCAGACAGATATATCTTTTGACTTGGTGATGATGATCTGAATGAAGAATTTGTCTATTATTTACTCCTCTAAGAAATTTAAGACTTTCATAGAAATGAAGTATAAAAGATTACTTGAGTTTTTATATTGGCATGCCTTTTATGAAAAAAATATTTTAGCATGGCTAGGGATCAAATACTTATTTTCTTTCTTTTTCTTTTTTTTTTTTTCTGTGACCTTTCTACTGTTTGAAAGATTTAGCTTTTTTTTTTTTCCCCTCAATAATACAATTTCTGCAAATAAACCTTCTTATTTTTTCTGTTACTTTCAGATGATGTGGAAACCTGCATATGACTTTCTCTACACGTGGGCTGCTCATTATGGATACAGTTACAGGGATGTCTTACAGGACCTACAATCAGCCCTGGATAAAATGAAAAACCCAGTAACAAAACATTGGCGAGAGTTAACTGGGACATTGATTCTTGTGAACTGCATGGAGGTTTTAAGGGCAAGTGCTTTCTCCAAAATGGAGGAAGAATAGGATACCAAGATATGTTTTTGAAAAAATCACTTGGGAAATTGGACTGCTGATATTTATGTTTCAGTGATGCTTGCAGAGCAGGACAGAATGCAGTTTGTTTTCTGTGAGCTGATGCTGGGTCTAGTCCTATGGTTCTCAGCTACAGATCGCAAGAGCTTGCTAATGGCTACTGTGTAAATAAGAAAAGAGTGGGAGATTAAACTACCGAGGTCAACAAAAATGACTTGAATTCTATAGGCTAGTTTCTAAAAGGAGCCATTACTGTTTGCACTGACTTCTAGGTGGAGATCAGTTTTAAAAGCAGAACTACACATGGATGAGTTCAGTCTGTGGGGCCTAGATTTACACTGTTTTCTGTGAGCTATTACAATCTAAGTATTTAATACGTTATTTTAACTGGTGTCCAAACCCCTCAACTCCAAATCAATAGGTACAGGTTAGCCTAAAAAAAAGACTTCAGGATACTTTAATTCACAACTTGGACAAAATTAATCTGATCTGCTCACAAAATAGAAATTCAACAGTTATTTGCACCTGGGGAAAGGGGGAGTACTGCTTAGTCCTTCCAAATTTATTATGGAGCAGTTAATTATCATTAGTCACATTTTTTAAAAAGAACCCTGCTTAAATACAACCAATAAAAGCTGAGTAGCTTCTTATAAATACAGAAATACAGGCTGAATAATAGCTACAGGCTACCAAACTATTTTTTTTTTTTTACATGAGATTTTAAAAATACATTTTGTTTAAGTGATAGATCTAAAAGGTTAAAGACATTCTGAACATCTCTGATCGATGTTCATCAAATCAAATCAGGGATTTGCTGAAATCTCAGCAAATAGTCATGATAACCAGTTGAAAATTGGAGTTCTGCTATCAGGTGCAGCTGATGAGCCAAAGGCAAATTCTTTCAGGAGTACCACAGAATAGTAGCATTTCAGTCCAGAATTTGTGCTTCCACTATTTTTTTAGTTGATCTCTTCTAAGGAGGGAGGTCTTGTGATTTAACATGTAAACATTTTTCTTTCTCTCCCCTTTCCTTTAACCCACTTTTTTTTCTACTTTCATTAAGCTTTCCCAAAGCATGTACGGCTCAGGAAGGGGGCTGAGGAAAGAGCACTTGATCCAGCAATGGAGAAGCTCACTCGCCAAAAGACCCTTTAGCATCAGGGCATGACTGAATTAGCATGCGTGCAAGTTTTTGCCTTCCTGGACTTGCTCCTGATTTGCAACAGAACAAGGAATTCAGCGCACAGAACAGAAATTGGTGTTGCTGATCAAAGAAAGGTGGAGAAAAAGGAGTCAGACTATCAGAGCTCCCTGTTGTTTCCGGTGGTAGCACCTGTTTTATGTCTTGTCCCGTGCAGTTTTAAAACAAGGTGCAGAGAAAATATGAAGTACCTTTCTCTTGTTAGCAGTACTTCTGTACAGAAACCAGCTGTTCCTTCCTTCTTGCTCCTCAAAGGGGAGAAAGTCTCTGTTGTCTTTCTTTTTTGTGCTGCTGGGTAAGGAAAAGGTGCGTACTGGTTCATTTGAAAATAGGCTTCTTTAAAGGTAAAAGGATAAATTCAAATATTTAAATGATAAATATTAAAAATAGACATTAAATTAAAAAAAACCCAAACCTTTAAAATAACATTTACAACATGCCACTGCATACTCCGAGGGAATTTTTTTGCAGGTTACCCAGATTGCTGCTGCTGCTTTCACCCTAGTCCCTGCTTGTAGCAGACACTCTGAAACCTGAACAGTATTTTGCAGTGGTGCAAGAGGTCACACACCATCTCCCTGCTTAAAACTGCAGGGAAATACTTTTTAGCTCCCTAAGAGCTGAAATACCAGAGTGGATCACAGAGCAAATCTTTCAGCTTCACCATGTTATCAGCTGATTTTCATGCATCCTGGCAGGTCAGGCTCTCTTACTGAAAGCCCTGTTAAGCCACTTTTTTTTTTTCTTCTTGTTAACCGGGCTGCGACAGATAAGCAACTCAGCTTACTTCTGCTTCTGAAACAGATGTGTGCTTCCGTTGGTTTTTTGCACATATTAATTTCTTACCTTTAGTAAATGTGCATTTACTGCATGCCATGTTGAAAAAGAAAGTAATATCTTAGTTCAGTCCTGTATTTTCCTGTTATAATATTACTACTAGTCAAAAGCAGGAGTGGGGAAAGCTACTTATAAGCATCCACTCCCAGTTGTGCGATTCTACCGAATACGAAGGACAAGCTGCCCAAAGACTTCAAGGCTGAAGGACAATCCATCCTGAGAAGGTGGTCAGTGATCAGGAACTTGGGATGAGAAGTGCTTAGGGAGCAGATGCTGTTGCCTGTTATTCTCATGGCCAGGCCCGCCCACTGCTGTGAAAAAACAGCAAAGTCGTTTCTGTCTTGAGCGAGAGTTGAATTTGGCCCAGTAAGTTTAGCAAATATTGACTTAGTGAGTCAGTGTTCCCCTCAGCTTGCAGAATTATGCAACTGGTCCTCCAAGTAGATTTCTTTAAAAGGGAATTTGTATCTGTCTGTAGTTGTGCCATGCTCCAGGGTCTTTGACTGCGGGCTTTGGTTGATAATTGTGTTCCCTGTTTTTGCTTTAAGCTTCTGCTCATATGAATGAAATGTGCACTCGTGCAATATATTCTGTTTGCTTTAGCAGCCCACACTGGATATATTAAAAAAAAAAAAAGGTATAAACCTCATATTTTATTTAGTGCTCTAGTATTCAAAACCACAAAATGCCAGCTGAGAGTAGAAGCAGCTGCACTCAGCAGCAGCACACAGCTAGGAGCACATGGCTTTGGTAAACACACTCTGTTCTTGACCTTTTCTCCTTTCCTCCCACCCTGTCAAGAGAGAACAGCTTTCCCATGAGTCTGCACACATACCTTCTTGGGTTTCTGTGAAGTGGGATGAAATTAACAACTCCTCAGGAGGAGAAAAGGAAAAATACCAGCCCGTGGTCTTTGCCTTAAATGACCCTCTGTTTCCAGGTTTCCCAATTTCTTTGTGTAGCCTGGGGAAAAGAGTTGTGTCAGCCAGTTTGTAACTGTAGACAGAAAAAAAAACCCTCTTTCACCCTCCTTCTAACCTTTGAAGGGGTACAATTCTGAAGCAAACAAGCAAACAAATACTTATAAGTGCACCGGTATCTTTGCTATTCCATTTACCTGTGAAAGCTGGAAAAATGGTTCCCTTGGGTCTGGCTGCACCTGAGTGGGGCAGGTACTTTCCGCACTGGGCAGCAGCAAGCAAAATCTAGCTGTCACTCATGCTAGAAATGTTGTTTTTTCAATGCAGTTGGAAGCCATTCCTGTTGTTACAGTGCAGAGCCATCTCAGCACCATGCCACTTAATGGCACAGTGTGGTGACTTATTTCTGAATTAATAACAGTCAAGGCAGGAGAGAAATGCAAATTATTCCCCCATATAAGTTCCAGTCCTCCACTTGGGTTTGGGGAAGGATTCGGTTCCTTAGGTTTCACTTGGGTTTTTTTGGGAAGCAGAGGTTTAGGGAAGGAAAAAGAAGTTTATTTTAAAATATAAGTGAAATGCTACTCACTAAGCCAGTCTGCAGGCAGCAGGTTGGATGTCAAGAGAAAGCTGCAGGTTGAGGAGTAGAGTTCATGGAATTGCCCTGGGAATAAAAACAGAGCAGGCTTCAGCCATCCTTCTTCCCTAGGCCAGAAAAGTGGGGAGAAGTGGATGAGTCTCTCTTAAGGCTTTTTTTTTTTTTTTGGTGAAAGTGACTGATTTTCACAAATTCTTTCTGTAAAACTAAGCTCTGTGAAAAGCAAACACTAAGCACCTTCAAAGGAGCAACTCTTTTGCTGTGTTCAGTTGACTCTAAAGACTTATTCCTAAAGTACTTCTGGACTCAGTAAGTGATGTAGCCAACAATGACCCACTAAATAACAAAGCCTGTTGTTTAGAATTGCAGATGGCAATACCATGTTCCCAGCTAAACCAAGGGATCCTGCTTTTTCATCAAATAGCTTTTTCATCAAATAATAACTTGTTCAACTATGAAGAGCTGAACTAAATAGGAACATAAAGCTTTGCTGTTTTGTTCTATTTTTGTCACAGCTATGAAAATTGCTCATGAGAAGTCAATAAAATGGTAAGTGGAGTTGAATTTCAACCCCCAGGAATAGGATGTAACAAATGATATTTTGAATATTAGTGTGAGACACCAACCAGTCTATTAAATTTTATGGAGAGGTCCTAGAACAATTGTAGATATGTAAAGAAAGTGTCCACTGTGGGTGATAACTGTTCTTGACTGTTCTGCTGGCAATAAATGACTACAGACAGTATAGGATATACTTATTCAAATAACCTGTGATTAATCTTCATACAGAAAGTGCCATTTTATATTTGTTGCCAATGTGTGTATATATATATATTATCTATTTTTTTTAACTTACAGTATATATTTTTAAACAAAATAAACAAAGGAAAACAATATTGTCCACTGGCATCTTGCATGGATTTTATTTTGCTTTTGTAAGACAAAGAAGAGAAAAGCAGCTATGTCGTGAAAGATCGTGGTTCTATTTAATACCAGGGAAATGAACAATGCCTTTATGCACATTTTTCTTCATTTAAAAATTCCACATCTTAAAAGGCTGAATGTACATTCCTTTTAGCATGTTCATAAACAAAAGTAATTTGCTTATACTGCTTCCAGAAGCAGAATGAACTCACTCTTGAGAAGGCTGTCTGTGGCGCTTGCTGGGGAATACAGGCCTCCTGACAACTTGCTCTTGATTTTTTTTTTTTTTTTTTTTGAGAGTCATGAAAGTAAGTTTGAAAAGGCAAATCTTTGTTTGAAAAGGTCAGTCAAAACTAGCACAAGCTTCTGAACCTTCAGTATAAATAATACTGCTGATTAATTTTAATTGAACACTTGTTTCAGTTTTCTCAACTCAAATTGTTACTTACGATCCTTTCCAAATTGGCCAGGAATACAGCCTGTATCTTAAATCCTAAATTTATTATTAGGATTTTAATCAAAACTAAGTAGCAGGAGTTACTATACCAACCGGAAGGTCAATTTACATATAAATTCTAAAGCCCATGTTTTAAAATGTAAATGAACTGGCCTGCCAGGAATAGGGGTGGCAGCACAATAGTCCCAAGAGAGCAGACAAAGACGAAGTGCATTCAGCTCCACTCCACAAATTCAGAGCTTTAAACATTTCGCTTGTGGTAAATTCAGAACAAGATCTAAAATACAGCCTTGTCAAATACAATACTCTGAGAACAAAGGGAATCAGGAGTGACAGGGAGGAAGTGAATAAGCAATGACTGCTCAGTATGTCTCATAACAATGAAGTTATCAGGCAATGGGTTTAAAAATAAGTGAAAGTGTCTTTTCACACAGTGAGGAATTGGTGAATTCGTTGACACAGGATATTGTCAATGACAAAAGCATAAATGGGTGCAAAAGGCAATTAGCCACATTTATGGAAAAAAGTGCCTTGTGGATGTAGTGGTTTGTGTACAGCCACCAGCTTTGTATAGCACAGAGATGGTTGCTGCAAATGCAGCAGGGAGAAATATTATCCTGCTCTCTCCCTGTTTCTCACACTCTCCCCTGGAGACTGTAGGGCTGATGCCTGCTCTCACCCCGACTTTCCCAGCTCTCTTACAAACAGGAGACTCGCACAGTCCTCACACATCCTGGTAGGCTACGTTCTAGCACCCTGCCTGCCTTCTGCCCCAGCTGAGGTGATAGATCCTCTATTTATTCTGCAACAACCATGGGCCCTCTCCTGGCCTGTGATCGTCAAGTACCAAGAGCAGCTGGTTGGACAGAGCTGTCGTCCTACAACTGGCTGCCTCTGGCAACCGGGTTGCTGATGGTGGAGCATGATCCTAAACTTCAGTCAAGGAAACAGCAACCTAACCAGACTCCTCAGTGCTTGCCCAGCCCCATGAACCTTCTTCTCTCTCAGGATCCAGCCTAGCCCTATTTCATGCATCTGAGGGAAAAATTCATGAAGTTGGGAAAGGGTGAGAGTGGAAAGGAGTGACAGATTTTAAACTAAATCTCAGACAAGAAAACTCATTTCTTAATTCTACTCACAAGTAGGAAATGTTATTATTAGTCTGAAACCATTTCATGTAACGCCACCCTCTATTCTTCATACAAAAGCCTCTATTGCTATTAATAAAGGAGTTTAAAAAAAAAGCAGCTAATGGATGGTTTAATAATGCTGCTTATAAAACTAACTGTGTGTAACTCAAAAGCTCTCCCTGGGGTCCTATTTGTTAAATAGGATTATCAAATCTAAAAAAAAAAAAAAAAAAAACCCAAAGCCCTGGAGCCCCAGGAGGAAGATAAGATGTCACAAAGCAAGAAGAAGTTGGGACATTTTGCTGATAAATTACAGACCTTAGTCATTAGTGCCAGAGGATTATCTCACAGAAAAGGAAATCTGAATTAGCTCTGTATGCATGCAAGCACCGTTAAAGGTTTTAGATCAGAAGCTCCATTTTCATTCATACCAACAAGTCTCTTTACCTGGACACCTCCAGCCAGCAGGATGACTTCAGTGGCAGTCCATATACCTTGCATGTCAGCGTATCAAACATTTCAAAGTACTACAGAAAAACTAAATGGATCTTGCCCTTCCATTATTTTTTATTTGCCCATAAAAAGTTTCTCCACAAAGCAAAAGTGATGGTGCAGCTGAGACAGGTGGAATGAGACCAAGGTGTGCAGACTCGTGTGCAAGTTGTCTTGTGCACATTTTCCACCACAGGTGCTGGTTAGAAGAGTTCACATCAGCTCCTCAATTGCACAGACCCCTTTGTGACCCATGCTGCCAACCACCATCTCAGGCTTGCTCATCCCTTCAAAACCTCTTGCCTCTTTTCCCAGAGATGTCCTCTCCTTGACCTGACTGGCAGCCATTCAGTGTGGACTCCCATCTCAAGCACCCTCCCTCACCCACTGTTTTGGATCCTGGTGTTTTCTGAGACCCCCATTTCCTTTGATGCCCAACCCTCTGCACTTTCTCATTCCCCACAGCTTCTCTTAAGCTGGACCCCCACCTCCAACAGCTTCAGCTCCCCAGGCTTTCTACCACCTGTAAAGTACATCTATGAGCTTCTCTCCAGCTCTCAACTGCCCCATGCCCACCACTTCACAGCCTTGTGTGTCCTTGCTGGGTTTTACAAACCCTGCTGTTACCCCTTGCTGGTCCCCTGGTCAGCTGTGCATGATGCTCTCCCATTATTGCCACAGCGGCTGAGCCCAGCCCTTCGTTTGGCTCTTTGCTCAGGAGCAGATTCCATGATCTGGCCCCTGATGAGGTTGAAAACAACACAGGCTGCCCCAGCCAAAAAATCTGCCCGCACACAACTTGGAAGGCAGAAGAGAAGAATATATCCAGACAAAAATCAAAAGAGAACACAAAAATGTGATAGTCCTGTCCTTTCTGTTAATAGACAGCAACCAAAGATGAAGGATTATTTTTGACTGTAGACAAAAGACACTTTCTCACAGGTTTCTGGTTTCTTGCTAATTTATATTTTTTTAAAAAAAATGAATTAAGCCAAGAAATTGAGCAGCAGCACAATATTTAAGGCCAGTTTCCTGTTTTAAACTGTACCTTTAACCTCATATGGCTTTTGACCTTTTGAAAGACTTTACGAGTAGGATTTTACTTTGGAGATGGGGTTGCATAAAGATAAGCACTGCTGGCACAGAAACTCAGTGTGTCAGAGTCTAAGAAGTATACTGATGGAGCTTATGTGGAGCTACTGCACTCCTACTGAAATTCGTGTCACATTACTTCACCAGGGAAGGAAAATATAACAAAAAAGGACGCAGAAGACACAGTAATTAAAACCACTACAAGATATTTACAGCCAATCAACACATTCCAAGCCCTCTTGACAGTTTATTTTTGTCTACTCTAATGTATGTCTGGAGAGGAGGAAAAGGTAAAAGAGGAAATGGGGGGAAAAAAGAAGTTATTATTACTTGGATGATTATTTTTGTTGTCTATTTGTATTACCTCAATGGCTTGCTTGAATCTGAAGATCCATCATGCAGTGATCTTCAACAACGGAAAGAGAGAAAAAACACAAGAAGCAAAGTGAACCTAGGTAAAAATTTTTTTTTAACAATATTGAAGGATATCTCCAGGATTTTTCCAAACTCTTGATCAGGCATTGGGCATTGCTGCCTTTATAGTTAGCTGGCTTATCATAAAGCATTATGTTAAGAAATGCTGGTCTTTGGCTGCAACAAGGTTCACAGGTTCTTCACAGGAAGCATTTGCAGGCTGTACAGAGCAAGCATTTTTTTTCTGTTATTTAACCAGATATACCCACCACCTGACCAAACTGTGGGCATACTCTGCACGTGGAGAAAGTACATTACATCTGACTAGTGGTAGCTTTGTGTGAGGGGTCAGTGACACCCTCACACCATGTGCAGATATGGGATGGACCTTTGGGGGAGAGGAGCTGGCCTAGACTGCCACTATAGGCCATAAAGTGTGATGAGCTATAAGATGAGCTATGTAAGAGATGTTTTTATTCGCTTACCAGTGGACTTCTGAGACAGGATGTTTTTATAGAAATCCTGACTGCTGTAATTCTTCTATTTCAGCCTTGGCAATGTACATATGGCCAGCAGAAACAAAAGCTGGGAAATATCTTTAGCAGCTGAAGACACTGATAGAAGAGTCCCTCTGTCTCTCTGTGTAGTACCCAACTGCAAGTAACACCCAAGACTGTATAACACTTAACCAGCAAGTTTGCCTTGAGAAAAGACAACATTTAAATAATCCAGGTGTCTTTTCTAGGTAATGGCAGGTGTATCTCCAGAATGGGTAACAATGAGAATTTTGACCACTTTTTATTAATTGAAATATTATTTCATATTTCACTGTATAATTGGATGATTCCCAAAGTGAACAGCTTTCTTGTAACTGTATAATTTCACATGAACTCTCTCTAGCAGACTGGTTCTTTCAAAATGGATATCACTGAGTACAGGAAAATAGCAACCCAAGCTAGTTAATCTAAATGAGAAATCTTCAACCGAGGCCCACCTACAAGCCTCCCAATAAGGTACTGGCTTAGCATACATTTTTTCCCTAAAGTCTAATTATTTTTGTCCTCAGGGATACCCATTAACTTAGAATAGTGCTGCTAGCTCTTTTTTCTCATTAAGGCAGAAGGGACTCATTAAAATAGGTGTATCGGCTAAGGATGCTCTGGCCTTTCATTATGTTCAGTAATAATAGTTTTCACTCTACCTATTAAAATATCTTATTTAGATAGCTACATTTACCTGCATTGTATTGGTTTTATGTCAGCAAGTGTTACACTTTTAGGACTGCAGTCTTGGAAATGCTGAGAAAATACCCTTCCAAAAGCCACACTGTTAACTCATACTTACTTATACTAAATGGCCTATACCACAAATCGACGTGTATTTCTCTCTTTTAGAAAAGAAACTTGAAATTCCAAATTTATTTCCCTCCCATTCCCTCTGCTTTTCTGTGCACCAGAAGGACACAGCATTTGGTATACAGTACAAAGTAACATTTTTGTGGGAGGTATTTACTGAAATACTGGCAGCACATGACTAAGATTATAACGAGCACAAAAGTGCTTACACAAATGCTAAGAGGAAGCCAGCATAGTACAGAGTAACTGGCAGGGAAAAAATTGCTGAGGTTAGTTATAGAGTTCCTGTATGATGTTACTAGTTACAGCCAACCAAAATTTTGCAAAACAACTAGACATAAAAGGAAATAAACACTAATGTCAGCCATTGTCTGAAGTCACAGACTAATAAAAAGCAGAGTGACTCTTCATCATTCTGAAGTTATTTCTTTTTTCTGTATTTCATTTAGTGGAAGATGCCTCACAGTTCCCATGCATGAATGCAATAATAAAAAAATACGAATTCCTTTTTCTAGCCTTGTTTGTTTCATATACAATTATGGAAAATATTCCTCTGTGACTAGTGCTCCCCTCAAGACAATCAATTATTTTTGAGTACAATACAGTAATCAAAGCCTACAAAGCCTAGCTTGTATAATCTTGCTTGTGCTCCTATTTGTAAGTAGCTTAATTAATGGAGGATCATAGGATAGTTTAAAAGGTTTAAGTACCTACAAAGTGCCTACAGACAGAAAAGTGATGGCATCCAAAATCTCACTCTTCAAAATTGTCTCCTGTTTTTTTCTACTCCAATTGTTTTTTTTTTTTATTTTTTTTTAAGACTAGTTTACTGTTTCCCCCTTCACTGTCACATTAACATCAAGACATATTAAGATTACTTTACAGGCAACACATAGTATTATAGTCCTATCTTTTTCTTTCATTACTCTTCTATTACATCTGCACCTCCTTCCACCTCTTTGCACATCTTGGATATTGATGTAAACAGTGAAAAAGCCATACTGTGGAGATTTGTAGTCTGATGCTGATAGGATGCAGCTGAAGGTCAGGAGATAGTTTACACCGATATATTTAAAGGGACCTATTACTGTGCTATTTGTAGTAGCTGATCCAGAAACAAACAGCCTCAGTACTGTTATGCTAGGCATTGCATAAAATCAGAGCAAAAAGCACTTGTCAAGATCTCCTTGGAACAACTACAAAATTCTACTGTAAAAGGCACAGAGATGCTTTTCATCTATACAGAAAGGTCATAGACATCCACTAATTTACAACTGCTATTAGTCGCTTTGACCATGGCTGTTATTCTAATACCATTAGCCATCTGATTCTGCAATAACATTTTGAGTATCGTGGATGTAGTTCTCCCTCAAACAAGGACTGTACACACATGAATATTCATGATCCATTGTACAGGACAAGTCAAGTGATTGGCATGAAGTGAGGAACAGAAACTCTTGCATTCTAGCCCCAGCCATTTCTTACATTGGCTCCTCCTGTGATGTTGAACACATGATGAGGGTTCAAGACTGACCCAACTACCTTGTTTGTCTGCTCCAGTTACTCATTTGTTGGAGTTCACATAACTGTCAGTATAAATTATCAGGAACAACAAACACAAGCTCTTTCCAGAACTGTCTGCTTTGCTAAGTGATGTGAGCTACTTCTGGATGAGACCTGGAGTCCAAACATGCATCTCAATATCTTTCTATGAGTTGAATCGTTTTCATGATCACAACCTTCTGTTGAAGGAAACTTTTTTCAGACAACTGTGGTACCAGATCTTTAGCTGACCCATGCAGCTGGAATAGTGCTCTCATTTTACAGATCCTCTGGAGGGACACAGGATGCACAGAGATTTGTCACACTATTGTACAAAGAATGCCCTCCTGCTACTTACTTACCATGAAGTTGCACTTAATTCAAGGCAAGTCAAGGTAAAATTCGAATGAAAGCACACATTCATGCAATTCCAAAGTAGGCAATACAGTTGCACTTATTTATACAAGACAACTCTACACTTGAAAAAAATCCTGGTGTGCCTAATGGACTTAATAAATCAGAAATGTCTCTATTTCTATACCCATTATAAAAGTGGTCTGCTGTCATATCTTACCAAGGTGATGTGTGTCCCAGCTTCCTGCTGTTAGAGAGCTGATCATTAGACAGGCCTCATCAGAAAGCACACCTGTGTCAAGTAGGGCATGTTGACTTTTATAGCCAGTCTCCTCAAGGAGGAGATTTCCAGCTGACCAGCTACATGAGCCATTGCTCCTTAAAGGGCCAGTGCTCATAGGTGCCCATTCTTTCTCCTTTGCAATTCTCTGACAAATATCTGAATTCACTAACCCAAAAGGAAACCAATCCTTTGTTTTCCTAAATTAGTTTTCTACTGATTCAGTGAATTGAACTGGCTGCTTTCAGGGTCAGAGCACAGCTCAGCTGCCTTGTGAAATCCCACCTTGAATCAGTTGCTTAACCAGGAAATATCTGGTAATTCTGAATTAAAATGAGCATGGTATCATTTTCCTGGAGAAAATGACGAGGGAGAAGATAGAAAGAAAATAGGCCAGGGTGAGCAACAATCTCTTTCTTTTAAGGATGGTACAACACGTGCTAGTACAGGTATTTTGGCATGTAATCATAAGCTCTCAACTGGAAAACTATAGCTTGGCTGCCTATAGCTGAGCACCCTGCCACTCTTGCAGGGTTTGAAGCAGCAGCTGCCCAGACAAAACAGGAGAAGCAATGCTACACTGGGCACCTTAGCGTCGCAGGACACAAAGTGAACACACTGAACTCGGAAGGTTAAAGAAAAGCTACAGCCCTCCTGGCTGGCTACAGCACTATAAATCTGTGGCAGATTCATTCAGTACCAGAGGCTACCTTCAAAATTTTCCACTTAAACTCTTTGTCTATAAAACAGATATACAGGATTTCTTATCAAACTCACGTGACTAGTAATACAGGTCAAATGCACAGCGTCTGTGTATGTCATCTCAGCACCACTGATTTCAGCATATTCTAAATGAAGCTTGGGTCCGAAGGTTTTAAAGTGGTAATAAATATACAAAAATGATAAAATATTACCCCCCCCCCCCAATTTTAAAAATAATATTTAAAGTCTTCTTGCAAGTGTGCTTCAGTTTCATATCAGTGACAAAAAAATTTATCCGTCCCCTTTGCCATCCAAACCAGAAACAGGCTCTGTGGCACTCTGGAAGCTGTGGCAATTGCCATCAGAATTTGATGCAAAAGCCAGCAAGTATTTTGACATACATTATAAATGACTTGCTGTTTTTGTTAAGTTGCTTTTATATGGTTAGCTTCTGGAACACATACATCTATGACACAGCCTAAGTAACTAACTGACAAATGCCCATTTGATGTCAGCAGTAGGATACTGAAGGCAGGGTAAACTGGGTGAGATTTAAAAGCAATGCCCCTGAGGGAAAAGCACACTAGTTATTTTTCACTAGCACTCTATTTGTTCAAATGTGAACTCTCTTCTTACCAAATATTCTCTGATCATAAACTGAAAGTACGGGGATCTTTGTCACTCCTATTCCTTCTGCGTTGTTAAATTAGCAGAAAATATGTTTAAAATGGTAATGAAAAAATATTGGTGTTTACTCCACTGCCTGAAATCTATGGTTCTCATGATTTGGTTCTCATGGAGGATAAATCACAATCATGTGGCGTGTGAGCAGAAAATATTGGTACCACTTCTTGCACTCTTGACACCTGGGCCTGAGAACAAGCTTTTTGCGTACAGCTGGATTACACCCTGGGTGCTCACCATCTTTAGGTGTTCAGTTCAATCCATGTGACGGCATTTGCCAGGCACTGAATAAAAGGAAGAAATGCTTCTCTCTCTCTTCAAACAGGTGCCTTTGCAGAGAGAAAAAACCTAAGAAATACAGAACAACTTTTAGAGATGCCCAGTTTGGCTTAATTGTAACATTCTGGTTTAGGAAGGTGTATCACCTACCCCTTTATGGACTTTGAATGATGGTTTAGTTTTACAGCATAACTGACCTTAACAGTAACAGTTGTTCATTCTCAAGTCAGCTGAGGGATGCCTAACTCTACACGCGCCATATGGCCTCGGTAAGACTTTCCAGCCTGCATAAAATGGAAAGCAAGAGAGAACACGTTGTTTGTATATTCTTTATTCTAAATAGGGATGCAAAGTAGTTTAGACACAGAGTTTAGACACAGATCAGATATTTTGTAAGCACTGGAGACTATCTTAGGTTGTAACTAAGCCAAATGACCTCACTAGAGTTTTCAGGGTTCATATCTGTAATGAATTTGACTCTCTTGGGCAAGTATCTTTTTTCTTCTTTTAATTAAAACCACAAGTAACCTAAGTCAAATGACTGAGCCAGATTTTACCTCTTAGAGTGCTGACTTACCATTTACAAGTGTTAATTGAGCAACACAGATGTAAAATGCTACAAGCTCATAATCTTAGTATTTTATGCTCAGAGACTGCTGTACAAGATTTAAGACACATAGAATTTCACCTGTGGTGGTTAAACCTTCCAGCTACCTCCTGTTAAGTTCTCAGTATCAGCTCAGCCCAACCTCAGCCCTTCAGCTTTGCAATGTTAAATGTGTCTCCATAATTCCTCTGTTTGTAAAAGAATTCTGCTTTGCCCAATGAGCAAAGTAGGGCAGGAAACCTGCCCTGTTTGAGAATGTTCAACCCATCTTCAAAATACATGATGAGAAATGCATAATTAAGGAATAAATACCACAGACTTTTATAGTGAGGAGGCAGAATTATGTCAGGAGATGCAGATTCAGTTAAAACAATTCAGAATTCCAGGAACAACTGCTCAGTTCAGGATGATGTTGACTTTTTCAAAAAGAACCATGGGCCATATGTTTTCTCATGGACAAGTTTATTTTTCTTTTCTTTCCTTCTTTCATTCAAAGAAGAAGGTCATCCTGACTAAACTATCATGAACTTGCTTAGAGGGAAGTAAAAAACTATCCAACACTTCCAAATACCCACAGACCTTCAGCATACTGCTGTTAAGTCTCTTAAGCTTTTTATTTTAGACTGCTTACATCAAATATTCATCTCCTTGTTGTGTTACTGTTTGACCATGTATTTATTCAGATAAAGATGCATTTACCCCATTTTACAATTTTTTTATAACTTTCACAGTTTTTCTTGATTTTAGCAAGGATTTTCATTATGTATTTCTTTTCTTATTGTACATTTATTACACAAACCAAGGTGATAAATACCTTTTTACTTACATGGTTAGCTGTAAACCATGCTTCGGTACAAACAGGATTTGAAAAAAAGTTATGAACAGGTTGAATGTGCATTAATTGTAAGAAATACCTAAGAGTTTTAGTAATGACCACTGCAGTTTTTAAGATTGAGTTTTACATATCAGTTATAGGGGAGCATGTGAAGAAACTTAAGTCCAAGCTAATTAAGGGATGATGGAAAATTTTCTGTCATGTATTCTTTATTAGTCCAGTCTAACAAGCTGACTACAAGCATCCTTATCAAGAATGATATACAACTGGTTACTTTTCATTACTCTAGCGAATGAAACATGTAATATCAAACGAAATAATGTGAAAGGTGTTAATACAATAAGCTAAGAGCCATTGCAGCTGCAGTGTAACTAAAATAGAGTGTTAATTGTTCCTTTATTCATTCTTGCCATTTTTGTCAGATGTCTTTTAAATCTAACTGGTGGTGACTAAACATGGATAGAAAAGTAAGTCTCTCTGCACTTTCTTATTTGAAAAACTCTGTAGCAGAGCTGAAAAACATCATGAAACTTAAACCAAACTTAGCAGAGTGACTAAAAGTACCTGAATACATGAGCAATGGTTTTAAAATGTAGTTGGTAGTCTCTGTAGAAATGAAACGAGAGCTGCAGAGGTGACTGAAATGTATTTCATAACTGATGGACTTGAATATCACATTTTTTGATGATATTTCATTCAGCAGCTTGTTCATTCTTTTAGGATTTTTGCATTGTGTTGTTATGGAGTTTTTATCTGGCTACCAAGCCGCAAGTACAGGTTACAAGCTACACATTATTTGTAGTTGTCTGACACTTCGTCAAACTCACTGAACTGAAGAGGCAGTATGTTAAGTAATAACACGAATTTGGTCCTAGCCATGATATTTTGCTGTATCTGAATGCAAAGCCTAGTTTATTACTGTGTGGTCAATTCCTCAAGTGCAAGGAGCCTTGCCTTCTTTTTGTGGTACAAAATACATACAAACTACAGTCATATCCTCACAAGTGCCCTGAGCCATGGATATTTTATGTGACCTCTCAAAAAGGTGACAGTGGAGAACATCTTTTATCTATTCATGTTGAAATGAAAGCATACGCTTCTGGCACCATCAAAGACAAAAAGCCAAATCCTGCTGCTCATTGTGCCTACTTTGTGCCGCTGTCCTTTTCAGATTCTTATTTCAGAGGAAATATATTACAAAGTAATAAATACAGATTCTGCAATGAAGTAGACATATTTAACATTTTATTTCTTATATGCAATTCTGCATTAGTAATTCACTCCGGAACCTTTTGCTTTTGATAAGAAAAATCTACAGTTTCAAATAAGACAGTACTTCAAAGGAAACTACTTTGAGAGCTTTCTATGTATCTATTAATATTTCAATACAGCTTGCAGCATTTGTTTTGATTGAGAAGTCTGGATGATGAATGCGATTTTTAGAGAGCTAATCAATGCTTCATATTCAATGTATGAAATATGTCTATGTGTGCATACATCAGTTGAATATTAATGCATAAATAAGCCAAAATTGTTTATAGTTTGTACCAGACTCATTGCAACCACCACCAGAAAAACATTTTATATGTTTCCATAACAAAAATCTGCTTCTTAAGGCGTGTAGGAGTCCTTTCTATAACAAAAGCAAATGAAAAAGAGACATTCCCAGTGTGTAAGACACAGATGACCCAAGTGTTTAGCAAAAGCCAGAATTTAAGGTAGTTATAATGTTGCTACAAACTGTGGATCAACTCTTCCAATTTCAAAGAATCTGTATTGACTCTTAATAAGTGGGGAGCAAATCTCATAGGATTGTTTTATTTTCATTCCTCCTTTAAGAAACCCAAAAGATTTTTTTTTTTTATAATTCTCAACAAGGAAGCCTAGGCTGTGGAACGTCTTTGCCCCCAGGCTACTGTGGAAATGCAAAGCTACAAGGTCTTGCTGTGTTTTACACGGTAAGTAAGCTCAGACTGGCGGGGGCTCTTGAACACACTAACCAGTGTGATAAATTTTGCTGCATCCTCCATCAGCTTTGGTGCTGTCCAAAGAAGAGGCAGGAGGAAAGGGGCACAGGTGACTCCCCTGTACTGTGCATGATTTACCTGACATCACATGCATGTGTAGCAGAAATTACAGTGGTCATGTGTCAGCAAGTAACTGTATGGTGCAAATATGACTTCTTTTTTTGTCACACACTGATCACTATCATTCTTTTTTTTTGGCTTACAGCTGGCAAAGGGCAGAGACTCTAACAAGATTTTGCACACAGGTAATACCATCTTCATGTCATCTGCTGGAGAACAGCACTAAGTCTTGGACAGTGCTACCATCTGAGCACCCTCACTCTCAAACCTGTTCTTTGTGCTGAAGGAAAATGAATAGATGGCTAATGAGACTCATTCTACTGTGTGTTAAATAATGTAATAAAATTGCAGTGAGCCAGAGATCCCGCTGGAACAGTAGGTCCCACAATCAGCTAGGCAGTACAATGGGAATCAGGAGGACCATACAAACTATTCAATGGCAAAGATACTTTGTGAGCACAAAAACATAGTATTCAGTTGATCTAGTATACAAACTGTAAAGGCATAAGAAACGGCATGTGCTTCATTAGAGTTATATATGGGAGTCAAGACTAAAGTAGAATTACAATGTAGAGAGCGCAGAACAAGTCAATTAAGTCTAAGCAGCATGAACAGAGTAATTGGGAGATAGCTTTGGTATACAAGGATGCTTGCATCTGGATAGTCGCACCAGTGACACCAGAGTGGGCTGAGTTTGCCTACGTAAAGGTGCTGGAAACATTGTATTTAGATTTGCACGTGGAAGAACTGGGACCAATGAGGAAAACATAGTTAAAAGGTGGATGGTAGGCAGAGTGATGAAAAAAGATAAGGAAAAAAAGAATCAGTTGTCCGCTTGAGTAAAGAATAGAATGGGGTGGTATCCCTCTAGTGGTGGTGAAGATGGCCCGCACAACCGAGTCCCATGGGATGCTGGGGCAACCCCCCTCAGACAGTCCACTGGGCTCCCCATCAAGTGTATGCTCAAAAGACTTGGCAGGACAGGGCAGAGTGAGCAGGAACAGACTTGCACCCTAATACTAAGTGGAGAAGGGAAAAGAATAGTGCTTCTGTGTGACATGGAAGGGTTCTCTATAGCAGGGCAACTGTGACTCAATGCTCCTAGTAATACAGGTGAATTTTTTTAGATGATTAAGGAATTAGTAATTTCTTGGTGTTGTGTTAGTTAATTAATAAACATCGTAACCACCTAAATCAGTTATCTCTCAAGTCTGCAGTCTAAAGAGTTATAGTCAGATCTTGTCAGTAATACTTCCTTTTCATATTAACTCAGGAGAGCCTGAAGCACAGCTATCAGCTCTCACAATCTTAATCTTCTTTAAACCTCCAGTTTCTAGAAATTTATGTTTAAGAAACTCTCAGTTTACATTCTCTTTTAGGAATTTCTGTTCAAGTGTTTGCAAAGAAAAGGGTACAAAATACATCTGAAGTGCCTATCTAAAAGCTCACAACCCAGAGGTTAAATATAAAGCATTTAAAAAGTATTTTAGAGCTGGTTTCTTTCCAGAAAATCTCATCTTCTCCTGAGGTTTGCCTTACAATTACAAAATGCTTGTGATAGACTAGTGTTAGTATAGAATACAGTTGATCTTCTAATATCCTCTTAAATGTTTTATGTTTCTGCTACATGCTGAGAAAAGATATGGAAGAAGCCACATAATTGTTAGATAAATTTGGTGAACTTTCAGAAACGTTTTTGGAATTGGCAAAGGAACATGGGTGACACTTGCCTAGAAGCCACTGAAATTAATTTCTCAAGTGGAGACTATTAATCATCACAAGAAATAAATAAATAAAAAAGTTGTAAGACAAAGTAATGCTCTCTGATAAATTATAATATAATTGCAAATGAGAGATTTCTATCTAGCAAAACCAGCCACTTTGGCAGCTATGTAGAAAAATAGATTTGAATTCAGCATTGAATTACTGGAGTGCATCAGTTCAAGCAGCAGAAGTGAATGTGTAAGCAGAAAGATAAAGAGTTTTAATAAACTAATCCTTATAACAACAGGCAAATTTTCTTTTATAAGAGTACAGATGGAAGAGAGAATTATACATTTGGGCAAAAATAGAAACTTAATTTTAGAATCGTAAATCCATATTAAAGATCCCCATGGGTGGAATTCTTGAAAGTGACAATAAAATGAAAAAAAAAAAAAATTACTGAAGTTAATTATTTTTGTTTTCTTCTATGCTTACATAGAAGAAAACACACAAGATTTAAAATATGTTTCTTAATTTTTATTGATACTATTTTACTAGATTAATACTATTTCTTTAGTAGTATTTCAATATATTTTATCACATTATATTACGCTTTTAGTCACCTTTAGAAAAAAATTCTGACCTTTAGAAAAATAATTCTGACTAAATTGGAAACTAGTATAATGAATTCCATAGTCCTCAGTGTTTTGATTCAAATCTTTAAAATCATGGATCACCTTGTTATAGTTTCATTATGGCTATTAAAATCATCAACATTTCTATGTTTTAATGAAATGAAATGTGAAATAACACAGTAGGTTAATGTCACAAAATAAAAATCTCCTATTTCACATCCTTCACCATTCTCCCTGATTTCCTTCTAATGAGCCAAGCTTTACAGATGAGAAATATGCCCCTTCCAGATGCCTAATTAGCACGACAGTCCATTCAGACTTTGAGTTGCTTGGCAAGACTACCAATAATGGAACCAGTTTTGACAGTGACTTTTTTTCTTAACAGTGAAGTTAAGGTGATTATAATGCTAAAGTTTGGATTCAACACACACATATTTTAAATAGACCATTGAACAGAGCTTGACACAGCTTTAAGATGGACAATTTGTTTAATAAAAACTATTTAACAGAGAAATCTTGCCCTCTCTCAGTTATTCAAAGTTTTAGGACAAAATTAGGAAAAATTTAGGACAAAATTAGGAAAAATTTAGGACAAAATTAGGAAATATAACAATGATGGGTAAGAAGAAACTTTGTAAAATATTTGAATTTTTTTGACATTTTCTAAATAGAAAAAAATGGCTAACTTAGACATTCATTAGAGAAATACAACTTTCAAAAGTGGAAGTGAAAATGAGAAGTAGGTTCGGTTGTTGTTGTTTGGGTTTTTTTTGTTGTTGTTGCTGTTTTGGTTTTGGGGTTAAGTTTTTAGTTTTAGCTAGAAAAAAAACTATTTTGAGTCTACCTGATGATTCTATTTGATCAGTCACTGAACTACGATAAACCAACCACAGAATCATTTGCACAACTTTGCTGGCAAAATTCTGGAGTGTCAGAGCCAGAAGACAGTCTATTACATTCTGCATCAAGTATGTGGGTCTGGTCCTACTTTTCAGCTTTTAAACTTGCCAGGAGATTGCAAAAGTGAGAGTCTTACAAGTGCTGAGTCAGAGTACAGCTTGCGTAGCTAATGCAANATGAATTTAAGTATGAATCCATCCTCTTCTGTCAGGTAGTCCAGCAATCACTGCACGTGTGGGATGCTGGTCTGTTTGCAAAATAATTGCAAGCACTGAAAGGCCGATGGAAGCATCCTGTGTAACCTTATCTAGGTGTTCCTGCTCCGGCAGGGGGATTGGACTGGATGATCTTTTGAGGTCCCTTCCATTCCCTAACATTCTATGATTCTATGATCTCTCTCTCACACAATGCATTTAGAAAGAAAGGATAAGATTTTTCTCTAACGTCTGTAACATCCTTCTTTCCAAAAGCCAGCCCCAAGGTAACCACTGCACGTCATTTCTATTTGAAAATTCTTTCCTGTAATGGTAAAGGAAGCATTTATATAATGCACAGCAGCATGCAGTAAGTAGGGGTGATCAGGAAGGGTGATGCTGTCTCAGCTCAAGGGTCTGTATTACAGTATTGATTTAACTGTACAAGGTTAACACTGAGCCAGCCCTTCTATTCTGTACTCATTTTTCTGATCTTTAACTGCACCAGAATTTGAGGCTAAGCTGAAACCTATCCCCATGACTTATGCTGTAGAAATCACTTACATTAACTATCATGTCCCACACTTCTGAAGGAAAGTTTACAGAACTCTTAAAATACAATGGATTCATCAAAATACAATGACCCATTTTAAACTGAAGACAGAGATGTTCAAGGTGGACTAATGACTTGAACTAGCTGGTTTTGAATTACTAATCTGAGACAAATTTAAAGGATCATGTTTCAGAAAATGTTCTTCTAAAACTGGGCACTTTAAGTCTTTAGTCTGATAAAAAGTTTGATCAGGATCAGTGATTTGGGCAACTCAACATTACATTGGTGACGTGAAGTCATTTACTGTTCTTCCGTGGCTTAAGCTACAAGGCAAAATTAACTACTGTTTTTTGAAGTTTTAACACATTCTTTCCCTCAAACATCTAGCCATAAAGAGATTTAAGAATAATTTCAGATAGGTTAAATTATCATCCAGCATTAAGTTTCTAGAAGACAACATACTGTCCATCTTTTTGAAATCTTTTAGACCGCTAGTATTCTCATTCTTGAGCATCTGATACATAATACATCTTCTCACAATGCTTCAAGGAATGGGGAGTTAGATTTATCCTTATTTTATAGCTAGAAAAGTGATTCACCTGAGGCCAAATATGAAGCCTGGAGCAGAAGAGTGCACCAAAGTTGTCTCTCCCATTTGCCTGTCAGCTTAAGCCTGGATAGCCTTTGTTTCCCTATTTTGCTGTTACAGTACCGGAAAGAGAATGGCACTTTCTGTTTCATTATTTCGACAGTTACCAGACACACAGAGTGAATATCTAGTGTTTGACAGCTAGGATACAGTGGACTTTTTCCCCTTTGGC
Organism: Pampusana beccarii; assembly: GCA_013399365.1. NCBI lineage: Eukaryota > Metazoa > Chordata > Aves > Columbiformes > Columbidae > Pampusana > Pampusana beccarii. The sequence continues at coordinate 53,276 of VWYH01007339.1, read as the reverse complement.
AGCTTTTTCTTTTATTCTAGAGAAGTAGCATAGTAATGGATAGAAAGATGCAGGAGACAAACAATTTACCTTTGCTCTTGACACACTCTGTGAGTTAGGCTAAATGGCATTTTTTATTTTCCTTACTGCAAAATGGGCATTAACCAAATTACAAGTGTGTTAAGAAGATTCAGGATGCAATTCAACTTAATTTCCATGGAAATCAAAAATGTTATGCTCATTCTTCAAACGCTTTGCTAGATTGACCCTTTACCATCACATCTGTAGTATTCACCACAATGGTGATTTACATAGTACTGCATATCAACCTTAGATTGTCATATTTCTAAGTATTTTATTTAATATAAAATTAATTTGTAACACCAAAATGAACATGTAAATAAATGATTCTTGCAGACGCATTTATATTGGGTTCAGAAAAAGAATCACAAATAAAATATTGCGCCATTATACAGAAGCCATTTTGCCTGATAAAAATCACTAGCTGTCAAACTAGAACGTTTCATTAAGCTTTTCATCCTTCACTCTACACAAAATTTTGTAGGGTGGTTGTCAAAAATACAAAAAAAACATTCTGTCTAGTTTGATTTTATATTATTCTAATTGGATAAGTAGATATTGAAGCTAGGGAAGATATGACTATCGCAAATAACAATTATTTTGGAAAACTTCTGCTTGATTACTTAAAAAGAATGCAATTAGAGTACTGCAATTATCCCAAACACCACAGTAGCAGCAGAAACCATTAAGCACAACATTTTCTTCTTCTCTGATCTATTTTTCAGTCACACCTCCACTAGAAAAATATGTTAATTTAAAGGATATTGTCAGTCTCCTCACTTTCTATTTGCATCAGTGTTTCTACCAGCAAAATACTCAACTAGGTTAAAAGGGAGCATAACTAAATAGTTGATGCATGTCCTACTGATCATTATTCAGCTTTATTGTGATGCAGTGTGCTGGAGTATATTGCCATGGCAGGAGCAGTTAGAACACCTGGGTGAACCTGACTTGCAGGAGAAAATGTGCAGGTTCATTATCAGGAGCAACGTGACAGTAAAAATTAAGCCACTGCTGAGGAGGTTGTGCAATCTCCGCTTTTAAAATGTCACAAACTTGGCTGGTTCACCCCTGGAGCAGAGGGATAGGGTAGATGACCTTTTCAGACCTCTTCCAATCCTGTTGGTAACCATAACTGCAACAGGTAACTGTCCCTTGGACTACACTATACCCATACATCCACCATCTCTTAGATGTCTAATTACTATATCACTAGCTCCTCTGGGACAGAATTGTCTTTCTGCTGTAAATATGAAATATCTAGCACAGTATTTGATTGCCTTGATGGATTCATAACTGGATTTTCTAGATGCTACAGTAACACGAAGGACAGCAACGATAAGATATAGGAAGACTAGTTCCTCAGTAACACAGCTGATAATTAAGTGAAGTATGCACATTTTAAACAATTTTCCTAATCTCTGCCTAATTTTCGTATTTATTACCTTCTTTGATAATTTTATTACACACCTTCCTTCATTTTTTTTTATAAATTAGATAATCTTCATGCAGTGAAACTCCTTTAACAGTGCTAGCACGTCATGGTACAGTTATGGGGTGGCATGGACCAACAAGCACAAAAGAAACTCTGAAAGCTCTGAATTATGAAAGACACTGCACAAAGCAATATATTCTTTTAATGGATTTTAAAACACATTAATGATAGGTCTTCAACTGCATATAGAGTTTGTTCTCTGCCCATGCTTTACTTTGTTAAATCTGTCATTTTATAACCACAGTAAACCACAAAAGCATACTTCAAACTATTTTCAAGTGCTCAATGTACAATTTAGCATACTACCTGGAGCAAATTCTTCCAGTATAGTGTTTCTGAAGTGTTGAAATTAAAACCTTCATTGTTTTTAGCATGTGGCTTGGTTTCTGAGGGTACTGGTGATGAATGCAGACTCTAGATGAAAGGCTTCAGTAGTTCGAAGTCATGTTGCTGTATTGGACCTTGTGCTCAGAAATAAGCTCAATGCTTTGAAGCCAACATTTTGCCCCTGAAATCATACTGACACAGCTCATCTCAAATTTTCATGGTTTCCTAGCCATTAAAGGAAAAATGGATATTGATACAGATAAAGTAACTTTCCCTTTTTTGTCTACATTCAAATGTTAGGATATAAGCCCATAATCATAGGTCTCTTAGCAGCTAAAATCGATACAGTGCTAGCTAAGCAAAATCTGAACACCCAAACTCTGAAAACCAAATCAGAATAAACTACAATTTTCCCAGACGTTCTAGCAGCATTGAATCTGTGGGAAATCAGGCACTCCTTTGTGCTGAAAAATCCATGATGTGCTACTTCAGCTTGAACGACAACACAGAATTATCTTGAAAGAAATGTCAGTAATATGAAAAGACAGCTATTAATTATTTCTACCAGTCAGGTGAAAAAATCCTAACAAATTCCTGTGGTGGAGTGTGCAGCAATATACTGCCAAGACAAAAGACAGCAGACTATTCTCAAGTGGCTGTAAGTCTGCAAGGTTAAGAAACAGGTAATTTTATTTCCTCATTTTGCTTCATTGGCTTTTTCAGCAAAGCTGGAAAACTATCTCTTCAGAAACGATGAGAAACCAGATAAACAACTAGGTGACCCTGTATGAACACTCCTTTTATCTACTTATTGCTACAATGAAAGACATCCTTTAACAGGATGGAGACTTTCTGTCAATACCCAAGACCTGTCTCAAAGCATAACACTTCTCAGAAGTCTAAATAGATATAAGGCTATATTGCACTCCTAGGGAAAGAAGTTATTATATTGCATAATTAAGTCGTTCATTTTGATGCTGATTTAAAGAAAAAAAAAATCACAAATCAGTAAAAAACAGTTCTCCCGAAACAGCAGAAACTTTTCTGTAGGGAATGATGTTCCCTGAAAACCCTAAACTTTTCTCTAGATCCAGATATTTTGAATCCCCTGTTTTGATGAATTAACAACAGCAGAAATCAACTTTACCAAAGGAAAGTAGATAAAAGATCACACCAAAATAAAACATCCATGCAACTCTTTTAGAAGGACTGTAGGGAAAATTTTAAATGAAGCCTCACAATAAGAATTTAGCAGAGTTGGGAACATTACACATTTCACATAGCTATTAGTGATGGCCTCTAAAACCAAGTCTAAAAACTTGAATCCAACTTGAGGTGATGTTAATATGATTTTTCCTATAGTTAGTGAACAATACAGCAACTGTGTTTAGTTTAGCCATAATCGGGATCTATTAAGTGTGTTTCATTGATCCTAATATTGATCCACATTATCTCACACTGCATCTCAAAAAGTCACCATTGTAGATGAAAATAAATATTACAATTTTATCATTTCTATTAGAAATTGTTTTAAAGGGACAGCCCCCTGGTACTTGTCATTCTGTCTGCATTACTCCAAATCTATCCACACAGCTCTGCTAATTAGCACATTGTGAACACAAAAGCAAGTATCCCTTCATTAGCATGGAACATAAACATTGAATCTCCATTTTCTTTTGCTGTTCTCTGTTTTGCCTCTCTTTTATTAATATTTCATTATTTTATTGTGACAATGAAATATAATAAATTCTCCCCAAAGCACTCCTTATGACTCGTTTTTGTCACCACCAGCTTGTTAATGGCATGTGGGGAAGAGACACTAAACTTTCTCCTCCTCAATGCTATTAATACATAGTGACACCAAATACTATAATGAAACCATGAAACAATCAACAGCAACTGCTGCTCTTACAGTTTCAATTAAAGATTATTAATTCTGTTCATGCAAGTTCTTAAGACTTAAAGAAGGGACTATACTCAGAAGCTTGTTTTTCCCCCATCAAATGTACATCTGAAAATAGCAAAGCATTTTGCAACTGGTAAAATAATTAATTCTCAGATTAATGTCAATTTATTTTGAACATTATATTTCTTGCTGTGTGTTCTGAGAGTCAGCCAGTTAACTGAATATTAACATTTCCCTATTTGCAAAATTAGCCTGATATAACTTTCCTGAGGGGGATATCCCAGGATTACTACAGTGGCCACAAGTTACAAGGCACTGTAGAAGAACTACAGGTTTGTGCTTTACAGGAGAGCAAAATCATTATTTCTCTTGGCTTAAAAGCAATTCCATGAATCAAAGTGCTTTGTGCAATCCTGAAATGAAAAATGCTACATAAAAATGTTATTGTAATTAGTTTCTCCTCAAACCTCTTAAAAGCTCATGTTTCTTTTGGATAGAGGTGGTTATGAGATTTTAGCTGCAATGCAAAAAAAAGTGCCTTGCATTCTGTTGAATTTAGTATCCTTTGGTTGCAATTGGCACAGCTTCCTCATACACCACAGTTACCTCCAGGAAAATGGTTTGGTCAGTGAGAAGTTTGAAAGACATATGCAATTACATAAGTGGACCCATACACACCACACCGGGACTTCAACACACATGCCGACATTTCCCACAGAAAATGAGATGGAGTAGGGGCATATAAGAATTTGACCTTTACCAATACTTCTGAAGTAGTATTTCAAGTACTGGTCATTAATCACGTATATTTTTAAATTGTCAAGTTTATCTATAAGCTTCATAATAATGGAGCTTTATAAGGATTCTCACATCCTATAAAGGTTTGCCAGTGTGTAGACCCAAAGGAAGATAAGTGAACATCACACTGATATTAAGCACGCATTGATTTTGACATGGAATTTTAGTCCCATTAATTTTGGTCACAAAATTTATTGGAACAGACTTTTTTGTTTAGACGATACAATAAGGTTCACATTTTCCTTCTGGCCCAATTGATATATGACGGCTCTGAAGTGCTGCTGAGCAAAGTAAAGGTATATTTTCTAGGAGGCTGTAAAACTGTCAGTTCTGGCTGAGATGTTTCTGAAGCAGTCTCACTACCTGATGTTAACCTTTCACATCCTGACACTGTATTCTGTGTGATCTGACTTCCTTTAATTATCTCACTCTCTGAACAGTTTTTCGGTTTAGCGTTACTGATCAAGGAGGTCTGAACAGTCAATTCTTTGCTTTTCTATGCAACACCTCCACATACGTCAATACTTCACCTGGAAAATTTCTGTGAACCCTCACAGAATTTATGGTGATTAAATTCAGTAGATGCAGTTTTGAATTTCAGAGTTACAGAAATAGATTTAACCCCATTCCCTGGCTCTAAAGGGTCACCTTTGAGACTCCCAGGTGCCTGGGTACAAGCTGGAACCCAGGCACCCATGGAGATGGGGCAGGGAACTCTTGCTTTGCCACCACCCTGGCCTCCCAGTCCAGCTGCTGTGGGGCTTGTGATGCACACCATTAGCCCTCTTCTGTCAAAGTAAACATAAACACTCTTAAAAAAAAAAAAAAAAAAAAATGAAACCTAGCAATGGTACACGTTTTTCTTCCAGCAGCTAAGTGCAAACCTTGTCATTCTGCAAAGTGATTTCACTAGAATGAAGAGGTAAGTAATTTTATTGGGGTAAAACAACCCCCTCCAGTTGCTTGTCTTTTCTTAATATCTGTTCTGGAAAACAAGATACGTGTACATATGGCAACTTTCCTGCTTCAAACCTGCTTCCTTGCACAAGAGCTGTTTCTACACGTTGCTTGCAAGCAGTAGTTCAAAGACAGCCATAGACTGCATGCTATGTTAATATTTTCTCATAGCAGATTAAAGGAAAAGCTCCATGAGTGAAGGGATGCAGAAACTGCTGACCCATTCCTCAGGTACTGTCTCGCTGTTAAATAAACAACCAGTGTGCTTCACCATTAACTCACAGGAAAAAAAGCCAAAAACATCTGAAGGTAGGAGGAGGTACCTGGAAGTCCTACAGGAAAAGGACTTCTTGTATCATTTGTGAGATGTCAAAAGTAAGCAAATGTGTCACTTTCTGATGTCATCCTGGGCTACCAGAAATCGGTGACAGGGTTTCTGCATAAATGCCACAGCACTTTGCACTGACCCCTCATTCCTGCACAGTGGCCCCTGCCTAAAGGAGACACCATCAGTTACAAAGAAATGCTACTAATTAAAAACCTGTCCTGGAGTGCCGATTTGTGTGGAGTTGTTCCTTTCTGAGAGGAATTCTGGGCTGGGTGATGTGCTGCCAGTGTAGCAGCACATAATTAGGTTATCCAAAACCACGGAGATCCAAAATATGTCCTCAAAACAGTAATATGACAGTCACTGTAACCTGAAGATTTTTGAAGTATTTCCGTGCAAGATACCTAACTAATTCATACTAAACTATGAACTTCCCCTACCCACCCTGTGCCAGTGCCTCTGCTGTAAGCTGGGCTTTCTGAGCACTCAATTTGAAATGCAAGGTAAGGTACTAGCTGAGACTGAAATTTCACTTATGTTTCATTACTCAGAATAATTCCATAATTGATCTCTTAGGGGGTTGGGAAAGCAGGAATTACCTATTTCTGAGGCAATGAAGGCCATGATGAGCTTCTAGAGATTTGTCCATGTCATAGCTTTGATTTGTGGCTTCTTTATAAGGTAATGCAAAGCTTTTGGATATCAGCCCCTGCATAATGATCTCCCCAGTGGCCGTGTCTCTCCTAGGTTACAAAGGCAACACTGGCATTGCTGCAGGGTCTTCTGCAGGCTGTTCTCTTTTCCAGTCCTTGTGAACACTTTGTATTTTAGTCACCTTCACTCCTCTATTCACCCAGGAGTTTTTAAAATTATCTCACAACGAAGTTTTACACAGGTTCAGTATCAGGTCTTTAAATAACATACACCTACCTTTGTGAAAGAAAACAGCATCTTTTGGTACCAATGTTTTATTGCAAATATTAAGACTAATGGCTGCTTGCTTCAGAATTTAGCATTTATGATTACTGTTGGGAAAACACCTCACTTTCCTATATCTCTCACATCCATTCAACCAGAGCACACAAGATTTCTTTAGAAAATAAAGGAGTAAATAAGCCATATATATTTATAATGCACTAAAAATACTCCTTTCTGGTTATAGCATAGGGATCAGTTGAGACATAGTTGAGCACAACGATCAGTTAAGACGCAGAAATCAGGACTCTCTGCTTACCAAAGCCACCCTCTTTTTTATTCAAATGATGAATCAAGACTTAATTGTATATATGTTGCAAGATTAATAGCATATTTTAAAGGCAGATGTAGATTCATACATATCAGTCAATTTCTGGCTGTAAAAGTGACTTTTAGGGACCAAAGAAAGAGCAACAGTTGTCTTAAATCAGCCTATTTCTCACCGTTCATTAACAATGAGGAATGTTGACATACCTACCTCCCTTCCCCCTTTGTATCTCAGTTGCTTATGTAACACCAGCTCCTTTACGGTTTTCTTCCTCCCTCATGATTTTCCCTCGAATTTCTGGTCAACCTGTTGTTCTGGCATGATGAGCATATTTTACTTAATATTCCTTCACAATACTTCACTACCTGTCATCCAGATTGAACAAGTGGACGTAAGTGGAGTGCTGGTGAGATGCCCCAAGTGCAGCCAGCAGCCCTGCCTGTGAGCACTGACTGACCTGGCAGGGGCGGAAGAATGACAGATGTGACTTTCTCTTTTGAAGGTCATTTGAGGTTTTTTTTCATGAAGCATGACATCATTCACCCTCTTCTCCCCCTCCTTATATTTCCATCAATACAACCTTTCAGTTTAGTTTTCATTCACAAAATCTTTCCTTTCCCATGGTCAATGTTTCTTGAAAGTTAATGTTTCATTATCTTATTAGCTGTACAGTGAGAGATTTCCTTAGACACGGTCTTTTAGCACTCCCTGCAAGGACACCCTGGAATGTCCCATCTCCAGAGTTACATCTGTTACTATTTTAATTATTTTTTGGTCAGAGGTGCTGTGCACATTTCCTGGACAGTTTCTGTTTCAGAGCAGTAAATAAACATTTTTCTTCAATCCCAGCTTAACTCCACTTTGAGGACAATTCTTAGTAGGTAATCAAAGCTTGAACTGTACATGAAAAGGAGGTGGAAAAAGAGAAATGTGCTAGGAGAAGGGGGAAAGCAGAAAATACAAGGAAAAAAGTTAGAAAATAAAAACGTGAGGACAAGTATGAAATTGAAAGGTGAAAAACCTCCAATATGCTTTGGTTTTTAATGAAATAAGAACATCTGTCTGACCTCCAAACCTTCCTGACACGTCCTGTGCAAATACTAGATCCTCTGCACTCACTCTGCATGTGGAAAACCCTTCTAAGTGATTTGCTAGTACAAAACAAATGCTATTACAGTTATGCTACAAAAATCACTTTGTATTTACTTCTGCTGCTTTGACAAACAGGCCACTAACTGAGTTCAAAAGAGTGATGACTGGGCAGGCAGTGAAGATTCAAACTTTATTAGAAAGAAATGTTTAGATTATATTGTATTGCATCATATACTTCCTTAATTATTGTTTAAAAAAAAAAGTCTGACAAGATGAAAGAGGGAGCCATGAAGTGTTAAGTCTCATTGTCTTTCTTGCATTGCCATGGCTTGGCTAATGTTCAGCTACTGGGTAGCAGTAATTGAATACTCAAATGAGGCTGTTTGTACTTGCTGAATATGCTGTTTGAACACCCTCTTGGTATTGTGAAGTGGCAGCCAACTACTGGGGAGGCTGAGAAACCCTGCTGTTCCTGGTGCCTGCAGGAAGGCACAGAAATTCGGGGAAAGCTTAGAGCGACAGTGGTTGAAATAGAATAGTCCCTTTGCTACCCTTCAGCAGGGTGGACTTATTGACAATACAAGGTGAGATTTGCCATGACATGCTGACTGGAATTGGGACAAGACAGTGAAGAAGCTAAAGCCTCAGCTTTGGTTTTAAACAGAAGAAATACTATAAACTCAAATGTATGGTTCTGACTCAAGAAAATCTTAGCTGCATCTAAAAATCCAATGGTTAGAAGGCTAGAAGGGCAATAGAGAAGTAGTATCTCAGCCTTTTCGCCTGGGGAGTAAAAACTGATATGAGAGTGGAAAACCTACTTGTCTTTACATGTTTGTGGGTTTGTTTGTTGCTTTTTGTTGTTTTTTGTTTGGTTGGTTTTGGTTTGGGGTGTTCGTTTGTTTTTAATTCAGTGGTGGCGTCATACATTCACATATCCCAGTGGAGTATGCATCTTAAACAAGGTCTTTAGCAATTGAGTGCCTTAAGCATTAGCCTGCAGAATTAAATGCCCTGACCTTGTCCAACAGTAATTTCATGCTGGTTTGTAACTGCGATAGAGGATTTCCCCTCCAAACTTGGACTATTCCCTCTTTGTCCTCTTTAAAGCAGGCCGAGACCCTTTCTGCCCCTTTCTCCATCCAGTGGGCAGCTGACAGCCACTTGTGGCATTCAAAGTTTAGTGACTGGGAAGAGGGAAGGTGTAGAAAATTATTATAAGGAATCTGTCAACAGGTAGTATAGCCAGAGGGTGTATATATAGTGCAGCATCCTGCATAACCCACTGCTTTATTTCCATGAAGCAATAAAACACCTCCCGATTTAAAAAAATCAATCTTCCTTAGCGCAGAAAATTATTTCATTATAACATGGCAACCTCATTTTGCATTGACGTAGGGTGTCAATGTCAAGAGTTCCGGTTTCTGGTTGCTAATCAGCTCTCTCAAATTGAAACTGCGTGAATTACTCAGATTTTCTCAGTTTTCCTTTCCTTCTAACACCTTTCTGTGTTTCTTTTCCTGTCTGACATCTGTAGCCTAATTTCTTTATGCTTAAAACTGCTTACATTATTATAGATAGGATATCTTTGGTCAAAAGCAAAAAGATCATCTGACAAACCCAATGCATTTTCATTTCATTCAATTTCTGAAAAATCTAATGTCATTGATATTCACGTAGGGATCACTGGGTCAGTTGACTACTCAGTATATTTTGCTAACTCTGGTCATTTACAGCCTGATTACTACAGATGTAGTAATCTGAAAGATCCTCGAAGCAATTTTCAAAAGTCAATAACTTCTCTATGAGAGTGAAAAAGAACCAATAAAGGCAATGTGCTGTTTGTCAAGTGCAAAAGATTTGAGTTTAGAAAAGTTGCTGCAATCCAAAATGATAACAAGAAATCCATAGCCTCAAACGAGAGCCCTAAACTCTACAAGAAAAAAAGCCATCCTATTAAAAAAAAAAAACAAAACCAACCAACACCAAAAAAATCCAACCGACCGAAAAACCAACAAACCAACCAAAAAAACCACCACCACCACCACCAAAGCAAAGAAAGTAAGAAAAAAAACAATTTTCTTTTTAATTGGAAGGATCCTGACTTTGTTTCTGAAAATTTAAAGTGAGCTCAGAGTAATTTTTCCATGCAGTTACAGGCCTAGGGATTTCACCTAAATGAAAGCAGACAGTCTTACAATCACCAGTCTTCCAGAGACAGGTCATAAACAGCAAATGTGAGGAGACTTCATCTTAAAAGCACAAAGTTGGCAGTGCAGAAAGGCATGTTCCCTGCAAATCAAAACTATAGAGTTCAGGCACATTTGGGTTCGATGGTCCTTATTTTTAGCACAAATCCATTTCAAGAAATAGCTTTAAGTGTACTGGGATAAAAGTCACACATCAAAAGGACAAGAGTAGTGTAGAGGAACCCTTAAAGGCCCTTGTCAACTTAGAAACTTCACTCACCATCATTCTTGGGTATCGGCATGGAACAAAGCTACAGCTGTGCTGTTGGTGGTTATCACTGCAGCTCTTCATATGGGGCAATGGTGGGAGGGACAGGTTGTCTCACTAATAGTCAGAAATTTTGGACAGTGCTGAAGAAATAATTATTTTGATTTTTGCAAAACTTTAGAATCACAGAATCATAGAAGCATTTAGGCTGGAACAGAAATTTAAGATCATCGAGTCCAATCGTAAACCAAACACTGCCATGTTCACCACTAAACCATGTCCCTAAGTGCCACATCTACATGTCTTCTGAATACCTCCAGGGATGGTGACTCTGCCACTTCCCTGGGCAGCCTGTTCCAAAGCTTGACAAGCTTTTCAGTAAAGAAATTTTCCCTAATATCCAATCTAAACATGCCTGGGCACAACTTGAGCCCATTTCCTCTTGTCCTTCAAACACAGTAACTGTCTGAGACTGGAAATTCCCAAAGAATTGAAGGTAGGCAGTAGATGATCACGTAATGAATAATCTTGAGCATGACTGGAAGAATGCCAATGAACTTTATGTTAGAAAGAAGGTATTAAACCACAAAAGAGCAGGAAAGAATATTAATGTTCAATCATGTAACAAGTTCTCATCAGACATTAGATTTCCCTAAATCAAGTTGCACAGAAAATGACTACTATATTACTTCAGTTACAGTAGCCATTCTAGTTTTACAAGTGCATAAAACACAATAAAAGGCTACAGTCATTTGTAAATTCCAACCAAGTCCCTTGCATGTAATTTATAGTACTGCACACTGTGAGGGAAAAAAACCAAAAAACCAACAACAAAAAACTTTACAGAAGAAAATTCTATTTTCCTTAGAGAGAAAAATGAGCTTATTAACTGATAGCCAATACTTCTGCAAAAATGTCTATTTTTTAGTGTTCTTATAGCATTCAGCAGATTCCTTTGTACTGCAGCTCACATATTTCTCTAGCAGAGTGCATAAACACATATCAGCAGTTTATGTTTCCATTGCACCTTGTCTTCTGTTGCAACTTGTCTACGATTTGCATTAATTAAAATGCCAGAGCTTTGCCATGAGGTACAGAAGCACTATGATCTGAATTAAAAAACTCACTAAATGCCAAAGCAAAATCTGCTACAGGCTTACCTTATTAAAAGATTTTATATAGACAGCAAAGATGATTCTTCAGGTTGGTATTTACATCCCAGATCTGGTAAACATGAGATTTAGACACAGCAATTTATTTTTTTTTGTACTTTGGTAAAAGTATATTCTGCCATTTTTTTAACTATGATTTTTATTTATTTATTTTAAAGCAGGATATACCAATACCGGTCAGTCCTTTTGCTATGAAGACTGCATCCTGAAGAATCAAAGCAACTGCAAGGCAAGTTACCACTTCCTCCCAGAGTCTATGCATGCTAGCTTGATATCTGCCAGAAACTAGCCCATGAGTTTCTACAGGTGACAGGAGTTACTCAGCTGACTTAATGCTAAAGAAATGTCCTTGTTCCTTTAACATAAAATCCTGGTATCAATCCCACAAAATTAAGATAAATTAATAACCATTTGGATTTTTTGCACATTTCACTTGTTAGAATGCTGCTGGGTATGCTTCTGAGGTTGCTTTGCTCCAGGTGAATGAACACGGGTATGATTTAGTGCCTCTAGTTTGATAACAACATATGTTGTTCTAATTGGTGTTTATTAGGTTTTGATGTCTGTTCATATCTCTTGATATGATTCTTGCCAGAACTGTTCTAAATACTAGAGTCTCTTGTCACAGTAGTATAAGAGACAAATAAATACTCAGAACCTGGAAGATATAGCGCTGATAAATTGACTTGCATGTAGCAGAGAGTGGAACTTATGTGGAGCACAAATCTTTTGCAAACATCAGTTTTCCTTCAGGAACTGGAAAGACCTCTTCTCTGGGTAGTTGATTAGAAAAATATAACCATTTATTCTTCACTTACTTTACCAGTTATTCTGAAAAGTTCTTGAAAGATTTTAAAATCATCCACCATAAAACATACTGGTGATATACTATAAGAGAATAAGAAACATAAGGGACTTTATATTACTGTTTGATAAATACCTGCTGGCTCCAAGATGCCCAGGTGCCCTTGTGATCAAGACTCTTAATAAGCTTATACTGGTCATTTTACTGTTGATTGCCAAGCACTTTTTTTTTTTCAAAACTTTGCTGTGACAGGATCAGGATGTCCACTATAGCAAGACCCGGACACAACAACCAGAGTGGCTAACATGTCAGAGAGTGGCTGACATACTTGGCTTGCCTGTACTGGCCATAAGGTGACTTGCTTCCCATCATGCATTATTCCCAGAACACAGGTGGAAAGAATTAAACCTACAGATGAGGTTTTGGTCAGAGTCCAACAAAGTCCCCTATATGGATTCCAAAAGCTCAGGGTTTCAAGAAACACTCACCCTCAATATGACTTGGTTAGAAAGTTTAGGAGTTCTCCGTACTGTGAAGGGCTTAGGAGCTTTGGCGGAAAAAATAAAATAAAACCTCAAAAAAGAAATAGGCAATCAGCAGCAACAGCAACAAGAATGCCAAACCAAACTGCCAACCAAGTTTTCTTTCAAAGTCAGGATCTGAGTGAGACATAAAGTGCCCCAGAATTTTTATTGAGTAGTGCAGATCACAGGTGTTTGGTTTTTTTTTTCTCATTTGTTTATAACACTATACTGTTCTCAAAATTCCAAAACTGACAAACCTAAAAGCAAGAATTGCTCTGAGGTGATCAGGGCACACTGACAGTACTCTATTGAAATTAGTGGACTCCTACTCTTCTCACTGTCTGACTCTAAGAGCTATCATCATTTTATCCAGATGCTTCCATTAAAGCACATCACTGTCCTCATCTCTGAGAAGGACTAAATGAAAAACTTTAAAACTGGAGAAAACACACACCTCTCCTTTTCCGACACATCTGCTTCCCTCCCGCTGGAGAGGTTTGCTCTCCCAGTTGAGCATCACTCACCACCAGCCAGAGATAACACATCACATGCCCTGAACCAGCGCCAGCTCAACACCTCAGTGCATATGTCTCAGTGAGTGAGCGCCAGTGTTTTGCACTCTTTGCAGCCCTCAGAGTTTATGCCCAAGCTACAAAAGGCACTCATGATCATGCTTATCTTCAAACTCATATATACTGAATTTCCCTAATTAGAAATCAGCTAGTGACCTTTTTAGTCTTCTGGGGCATTACTAGGGCAAAAGGTACTATCTAAACCTAAAAATTAATATGAAATACATATTGCTTCTCTGACTCCTCCTAAACATGCTTTCCAGATAAAATAAAAAGCCATCTTAGCTATTTTTACCTGATTTCCCTGGAAGTAAAGTGTTAGATTTGTCATTATCTGGAGAAGAGATTTGAAGCTCTCTCTGATTCTGAATAAGAAGATTTAAGTCATTGCAGCCTAGGCAGATTATTGCGCATATCCTTTTATGAACAGGCAGAGCATGAAGAGACATTTCTATACAGCAAATCCACGTAATAAACTATTCCTTTTGACAACTTGCACTGCTTCAGCCGCTTGGATTACTTGCTTGTGTGACCTCAGCCACACACACATACGACAGAGCCCAAAATAGATCTGGAAGATGAGTCATGATGTTCAGGAAGGATTTCAAAACAAATGGACCTATTTACTCTTGCAGCTGTCTCCTGAAGCTAGTACTATTTAAAAATGGTGCTATTGATTTGTTTTCATTATGTGCATCTGAGAAGTTCATTTGTTTTTGTTTTGGGTTGGAGGGGGTTTCATCACATCATTAAAACAGTTCAGTTCTTCAGAGGAAACATTTCAGGAATAAATATGCCACACATATTCTAGATGATCTAAAATAGGAACATCATAAATAAGACATCATCAGCATTGCAGGTATTTTACTTCTTGCTTGCCAAATGCCATGCAAGTGCACAGGAATTTAATTCAGCTTTGAGAGTGATATGAAATACAGTGTTTTTCTGCCACTGCACTGGGGATGCTCCAACCTTTCACCAGATCTAGTATGCAATATGCATGCTAGCATGTTATATTTGTTTATATCTACTTAATATGGTGGTAGCAATGCATGACCAAAATAAAAGGTGCAGCCACAAAATGTGACTACAAAAATTTGTATAGAAGTGTTTTTCAGGTAGGCATGGCTCTGTTTCAGCACAAATCCCAATGCCTTCGAAAAGGTAACAGAAATTTAAGTTAGCAAAATTCTCAACTTGGCCTTTTGACCTAACACTATTTTTCTTTGATTAACAATGATATTTGAAACAAAATTCTTATTCTGAAATGGTTTTTGTATTTGACTGCCAAACCCATAATGTTTCAGCAAGTCTAATTATCTCTTTAATGTGATACTACTTTAATCCAAAAACAAGACCATGCTTAATTTTTAATTATCATTAGTTTTAATAAGTTCACCCCTAAAGGCCTATGCCAACTGCTATTGGCATGATAAAATGTACCTTAACATCAGTGGAAGCTGGATCAGACTCTAACAGCCAAAGATAATTATGACATAAATCTCATGTTTCCAGTGTAGCTAACTTAAATGGCAAATTCTCTGCAAGAGACTATGAACCTAATTATTTATTATGGTTTACTATAGCTCCATATAAATGACTCAAAATTTATATAATGGGAAGTGAGAAACAAAGAAGCCTCTGGCTGGCAAAGTAGTACTTGTTAACAGTTATGGCCAAAATTATGATGTTTATCACATGACCCTTGTTGCAAATCAGCAGTTTGGAAAGAAAAGAGGGCATAAATGAATGTTTTACTTCAGTAATGCAAAGAAGGGATGAGGGAATGCTTATACCGATGTTGCTTGTACCACAGACTTAAGATCACCAGGAATTACCATTTTACTTCGCAAGATATGACATGAGAGAAGGGCTGTTTCTCACAAATTTCATGATAAGGCCTTTGTTTAACAGGGTACTTAAGATTAATTTACCTTTAAAATGTGACAGTGTCGCAGAAAACACCGGCAGACTTCTCTTAAATGTACAACTGAATATATAGCCCTCAGGCAGCAGAAATGACTTCAGGAAGACTGAATTTCATTAATCATCTCCTACATCTTATGCTCATAGAATTTAGCATTTGTGTTTGGATTAGTGTTGTTTAATCTGCTAAAAAGATATTTACATTTCTGAAATGCTGTTGATCAATAACTAAGCTGATGCAGACATTGTTTGTAAAAGTCTTCATCCTAACTCCCTTATGGTATGTCAGACTCCAGGCAGATGACAAAAATAGCATCATAAAAAATATAGAAGCATGAATACACACTCAGTCAAACAAATCAATAAATGAATATTTATCTTAAATATATGAGCAAAAAATATATCACTGATTACAAGAAAATAATGAACTCTTTTGTTTGTATTTTGCAAGTAGTGATTGTGTCCTTTACTAAAGACCACCTGTTTCCACTCTTGAACTGGGGTCTCCTGCATTTTTTAAACAAAACCAAGTGTCACCAGTATAAACGAAGATGAATGAAAAAGTCATAAAAGAATCATCTGTATTTGTAGATGTAGTAATAAAAGTCATCATCCTGTTTTGGCTTTTGTCAGGCTAGATAATGTTTTGGTTTAACCAGTGAAGTCATAGATGAACTTTCAGAATGCAGTGATCATTCTAAAAATACAATTTATTCTGACAAAGGCAGCTTTGGTTCACTCAGCAGACAGTGCCTGTTACTAAGTGAACTTAGTAACAGGTGTAGTTTTGAACTCTTCCCTTGCTTTCTTTGCCTCTAGAAATTTACAATGCTTATCTTTGTAGGTACAGAGTTTGAAAATTGCTGTTGCATCTTATTGACTTTTTTACAGCAAATTAGGTGACTTTATGATGTTTTAAAGAATATTTTCCTTTCTTATATACAGAATAAGTGCTTACCTTCCCTTTTCCTTTGAGTAAATTTCCATGAAAACTGAACACATTGTGTTCTCCTGCTGGCTGCATTTCTTATCTACCTGAGGTAGCACTTTGATTAAAAGTGCCCTCATAGTTAGCTATTATGAGGGTTCTCTAAAGTCTCTGCTAATTTTTAATAAAACCTCTTTTAATGTTTTGAATTTAATTTAGCATACTTGCAAGGAAAACGAGAAATAGTATTTTCTGATCCAGCTAGATGCTGGTACTGCTTAATTGTTTCACTGTAATCACAGAACTTCAGCGATATGTGCTGAACTGAGGTCTATCATCAGCTCTTGAATCATGATCAGTTATAGACCTTACAGTACGCCATCAGTTCCCTGCTTCACTGATTGTGCCTCTTTTAGTGCCAACTCTTTCCACAACATAATTTTCCAATCCCCATTCTCCAAGCCATTGTCCTCTGACTTGCAGACATCACAAAAAGAGACAGTACACACTAGTTCTTCCAAACCATAACAGGCTGTAGCATTTTCCTGGAAATGTTCCCTATTAGCATATAAAGCTCCTGCTAGGGAAGGAGTAATGGGTTTTGATGACTCACTGCAAAAAATGTTTCATTATATCTACCCAGTCTAGGAAGAATAAAAATGGTTTGGGAATGGGACCTATGAAATGGAATGAATAGATTTGTGATAAGAGTTGTAACACCTCAAGAATGACATCTAATGCTGAGAGCTTTTATTTTCTTCGCTAGTAAAACCAACCACCTTCCTCCAAGAAGGTAAATTTATTATATTCCCAGATACTAGAATTTAAAGAAGTCTGTGACAGGTACCTCTACACCGTACATTTCCTCCTTTTCATCCTAGGCCATCTGATCGCTGGCAGAACTTTAACTGTAGACTTTCTTGGAGAATTGAAAGGTGGTGAGTACTGAGAAAGTAACAACAACTTGCTTTTATGCATGACTTCGGAATGAGATAAAATAAAGCATCTCTTGCAAATCCTAAGTGACCACAGACCAGGACTGAAAGTAAACAAAAAAGAAGTATATGAGAAAGCAGAAGGACAGAACTGTTATAAGCTACATATTTTTCGGACTTAGGCAGTGACAGAGGAAACTGGAGAAAATTCTAAGTGTTTCATTTGGCCTGCAAGGGCACCTGCCACAGAGTCATAGAATCATAGAATGTCCTGAGTTGGAAGGGACCCACAAGGACCATTGAGTCCAACTCCCGTCCCTGCATATGACAACCCCACAGTTCACACAATGTGTTTGAGGGTGTTGTCCAGTCTCTTCTTGAACACTGTCAGGTGTGGGGCTGTGACACCATCCTGGGGAGCCTGTTCCAGTGCTCCAACACCCTCTGGGTGAAAAACCTTTTCCTAACGTCCAACCTAAACCTCCCCTGGCACATCTTCCTGCCATTCACTCGGGTTCTGTCATTGGTCACTAAAGAGAAGAGTTCAGTGCCTACCCTTTCTCTTCCCTTTGTGAGGAAGCTGTAGACCATGATGAGGTCTCACCTCAGTCTCCTCTTCTTCAGACTGAACAAACCAAATGACTTGAGCTGCTCCTCATACGGCTTCCTCTCCAAACCCTTCACCAACTTCGTAGCTCTCCTCTGGACACCCGCTAGTAGCTTTATATCTTTTTATCCTGTGGTGCCCAGAACTGCACACAGTGCTCCAGGCGAGGCCGCACCAGTGCAGAGCAGAGCGGGACAATCACCTCCTTCGAGCAGCTGTCAATGCTGTGCTTGATGCACTCCAGGACACAGTTGCCCCTCTCGGCTGCCAGGGCACAACTGTTGGCAGGGAATAAAATAAAGATGCTGTCTTCCGTATACAAATAATAGCTGATTCTGACACATGAGAACAAATATTCACCTGTTTTTACTTAACTCAGACTTGACAGATTAATGATGAAACTGCACGGTGACATCTGAAGAGAACAGTGGTCTGGCAGACAAAAAAAAACATCTTCATGTTCTCTTAATTCGAGAGTACAGTGAGAAAATGAACCTGGAGAAGACTTTGGAAGTGGTCTGAACTAATACCAAACACAAGAATTTCAAATTCTGTGTTGAGAAAAAGCAGAAAAGGGTTTGGTGAGGAGATTATGAGTGACTGAATCTGGAACAGCTGTAGAGACAATAGTAAGACTAAGAGCAATGAGAATTTTCCAAGTCAAAGAGAACAGCCACAGATAAGACTGCAACATAGCTTAAAAGCAGTTCCTGATTAAAACAGGGTGGGGGGTGAAAGCAGGGAGAAAATGCTCCCAGTAAGCCTTCTTGACAGAGCAGTCTCAAAAATTTCAAGGCTGAACACCAGCACAATTACCTACATGCATGCTGAGTCCAGGCAGACAGAGCCCAGGGGAGACAGTTGTGCTTAGTGCTCTGATATTAGTGACAGCCATTGATGAAGGAACTTTTCTGTGTTTATTTTGAAGATGGTGGAAAAGGAGAGCCAGTCGCTTGGTGCTTTCCCTCTCAAACATGTCTCAGATTCTGGAAGCTATATGGACTTGCCTCTGAATAAAAGCTTTTTTCCTAGACTACAAATTCATACTTCTCAGCTTTTGAAATTTGACCCAGCATGATGTGCTGGTTCCTAGAAACCAGCCTGTACCATCTTGTTAACTGTCTCCCCAGATTCCAACAGTAAATCTTCCTGCAGCAAAGCCATAAGCACAGACCTGGTGCAAGAATATACCAGTTTGACCACTGTCCCTTCAAGACTATAACAATTTCTGTGGTGACATATGGACCTATGGAGATTATTTTCTTACATTAAACAGGGGAGAAGTGTGCAGTCGCTGGAGTCCATACAAACCTGTGAGGTCTGTTACTGCCATAGTATACAGAGCGGCGGGAACTCAAGGAGCACTGACCTCTTGGCCAGACTTCTTCAGAAAAGCAGCTATTTAGTTCATCCCTGGGTGACGTCCAGATATGCAACGAGATCCACCAAGTGGATAATCTAGGGCCTAGAATCTCAGTGCAAACAAGCATAGAAACTTGTATAAGCATACCCGTTAGAATGTGTGGGCAATGCTGTGGTAGAGAATGTTAATGACAGAAGAATAGACATCTGAAATAGAAAGAATGCAGAGTCAGTCTGATCTGTATTTAGCACAATTTTATTACAAAATAGCACATATTACTTTTGTTTAAAAAGAAACCTTCAATAAGAATGCCGGGGCTGTTTAAATACTTGTATTCCTGGTTAGTAGGGATCAAAGAATAAAAAGACAGAAAAGGCAAGGCAAAGACTGTTTGGTATGATTCGATGTCCTAAAAGCATGAAACTAGTGCTATGCTTCTTTTGGGAACAAAACACACAACCCAAAACCCAAACCAAAAGAAACAAAACAAAACCCAAAAACATTTGCAAACAGTAGCGTGTCACAATAGGTTGCCCCAAGGTCTGGTAAGGTTGTCACTCCAAACAAACAATGCTACCAGAAACAGGTGACATGTTCCTCAAATTTGACCATAAAGAGAACAGAGTCTGTCATTTTGCTCGAGAGTCACTGCTAACAACAGGCAGAGACACCAGAACTGAATAGAAATATAGAGACTTCCCATCTCCTGATGGAGAAAACAGATGGAGAAAATCTTTTGTGAACTCTGCATGCCTAACACATGGTCCCTCAGAATATAAATTAATACTATAGATAATTTAATTAAGAACTAAAATAATTATATTAACTATATATAATTTATAAATTTGGGGGTTGAGTCTTAATATTGTGCCTTGGAAGGAAACAAATAGCATCAGGGTTTGTGCTTTGCAGTATAAACAGCTCTTGTACAGAGTGTGGTGCAGCACTTCTTTTTAGTCAGGTACACTATAAAGCAACTTTCTTTTAAACTCTGATATGATAAATGATCACTAATCATTCCCCATGAGACTTCATGTCCCACTGTCTTCCACTAACAATTAACCTCCAAAATGTTTAAGTAGTTTTTGGAAAAATCTAACAGTAATTATAGTTATTTCAGGTTACACTAGAAAACTGTATCTGGATGGTAGTATGAGAGAATCTCTAGACTTTGTGTCTGGGCAATGTTTGGTCTCTCTGGACTGGAAAAGAGTCCTTAGGAAAGGCAATTGTGTCTTCAAAGAGACATACTTTTCATAGGGGCTGATACTGGCCACATCATCCATTTGCATCCCCTTACTTCTGTTATTCTTCACAATTTTCACTCACCAGTAACCTGGACCATGTGAAGGGTCCAGTCTACTACCTAGTCTTTCACATATGCAGCCCAAAATCTTTAGCTTAGAGACGGAAGAGTCTAATTTTCATACTTAAGTCTTTTTTATTTTATTTTTTTTCCCTTTGAAAGCTGAGATGCAGGCAGCACCCAGTGGAGCCCAGGGTTGGTTTCATGCCTATTTTTATACCATTTCTGCTTGTCCTGCAGAATTTGATAAATGAAGAGTTACAGAGTTGGTTATGGGAATATGATTATGCAGAATTAAATTGTCAGGCTCATTAATTATTCCACTTAAACACACAAAGCCAAGCAAAGCGATTTTTGTGCCCCCTACAACGAATTATGTACAGAAAATTTGTGGGCATTTACATTTTTGTACTTTAATAAATGCATCTTAAAATGTAAACATAATGACTCACAGAAACAGAGCTGGAGTTCAACTCACATGAGGCTGCAGGCAGAAACCTCTCCCATTGGTATACTGATATTTGCATCGTTTTTTTGATTTAGTGTAGCAAATCTACCAGCCATCGTAATGTGCACATGAAGCCCTGTGCACTGCTGTGATTGCTCTCCCTTCTCACTTCGTCTGCCTTCATTTGTACATCGTTATGGAAATATGCAAATAATCTCTTTTTACCATTGTGAACAATTAGCTTACAAGTGAAGATAAAATATTTTGTCTTATGTTCACCTATAATTATTCTGGTGTGTTAAAAGGAACAGGAGAGAGGAGGAGTCTGCAATTTAGTTCTAATACAAATACCTATCACATAAATGAGAAGCGTGCCATCAGCTATGTTTTCTTCTGAAGACGCTGACCCGTACAGCATTGTTTCATTTCAAATCTTACATTGTAGGTAGCCACAAAAAATAAAACCACCGGAGCACATATGATAGAAATAATAATAAGGTAATAATAGGATAAGATAGCAATAATGATTAGAACCACAAATACTGTCACTCTGTCAGGTGTCCAGACGAGATAGAATATCCTTCCTTTTTAGGTGAGAAGATGTCTGATTCATGCAGGAACAAAGTAAGAATCTGATAAACTCTTTCATTACTGTTGTTTTTTACCAACAACCACCCCAATAACGGGGGCAAAAAAAGTAGCATGAAGTGTCAAAGTGTTGGGTAAACTGCTCAACATTTCTGCCTCCACAAAAAACAGGCTGAGTCTTTCCTTGAGGAAAAAACTCTTCTTTTCCCAGACTTTGAAACTGCTGCATGTACTCCCCCAGTAACGTCAGGAGAAGGTCCAGTACAAGAAAGAAAACAAAACAAGCAGCCCAGAAATATCATAGATGGCAAGAAACAGTCCTGAGCCCAATATTAAAGGTTTCTCAAACTCCTGATAAGAAGTATTGTTTAGTACTTTATTCATAACTTTTCCTGAAGGTCAGTCTAACAGCTTGCTAAATAATATTGGGAAGAAACAACTCTTTCAAAGCTGAGTTTCCACTAAGCAGTATGTCACTTAGGTATATTTAGCTTTCTAAGATATATAACTTCCCCTACTTTACCACCCAAAGACTTCAAGCATTAGTTTCTACTGTTACCTCCCTACTTTCTTACTTCAGTAAGATTTTCATTTGGACCAAATATAAGAAGTGACTTTGAACAGCAGAAATCTTGACTTGGGCTCTGAAAACAAGAAGGAAACCAAAGCAGAGAGAGTTTCACGTGTTAGCTTAGAGCTCCTTCAGACCACAGAGCTCACAGATTTACGTTGGTATTTAACAGCAAGGTGGGAAAGGACCTTCAGATTTCACCAAGAGAAATCCCAGCTCAAGTTTAAGCTTCTTATTTAGTAGCTTTGATAACTAGTTTACAAGAAATGTGTCTCCCAATTCCACATTGCAGCTGATCTTGAACTTTTTGGGAAACATTTATCTAGGACCTCTGCAGTTCTCTTGATCCTGGATCCAAAAAAATAGAATAGCCTAATTTCTTCCAAGCTTACAAATGCTCGTTACCTTCACAAGGATCCTTCCTGTCCTTCTTACCATTTCTTAAGCCTCTCTGATCTGGAGTTACTTGCTGCAGTTTTGGAGGCTGATTGGAAAGCTCTGCCTAGGGCCCTTCTGAGAACCCAGCACGCCTCATGCAGGGTAATACGTGTCTCTAGCTCTGTCTGTCTTCCTCTGGGAGAAATCCTCCACCTGATTACTTAAAAAATGCCTGGGGACTTTTTCAGTTTTCAGTGGTGTTTTTGGCAGTAACTGGCATCAAAACAAGGACTCTTGCCAGAAAGTCTATAAAGAAGTTTTTGTTCAAATGTCACTGTCTGCAGCCTAGCTGCTGACATGAGTCCCTCACTAGCCTGTGGGAAGAAGTGATTAAGACTCACCAACATATAAATCCCACAAGGATTACACTCATCTTCCTGTCACTAAAAATGACACGAACACAGTTTTATTGTAAGGATGAATCAAAGCTTATGCAAGAAGGTTTCTTCCAAATCCCATTTCCCCATTTGCCCAATGCTGCCTCCTCTTACTCAACATTTGCTACATTCAAAACCAAAACTGGAAGTCTGAGAGCCCACCACATTCATTGCTCATAGCAATATTTGTGCTGGTTTTAGTGCATACTTTTCTTTCAGGTAGTGAAATCTACAGCAAATAGTGCATTGAGATCCATTCACTGTTTCTGTGCTCTTGCCTGCAGCCAGGTTGGAAGCACAGGACTGGTCCCCTGCAGCAAAGATTTAGCTACCAGTTCAGAAACGATGACTTCCAAGGTACCAATCCTCTCCAGGTGCTGAATGTAGTTTCTTTGTATTCAGATATTTAAACCAAGTAAGGATCTGTGCAATGCAGTACAGTTTTCAGGATGGTAGAATGATCTGAAGTTAAGATTCCTGATGTTTAGTCTAGTAAAAGTACTCCCCTCCATTAAATTTCAGTAACTGCGAAATTCAGAAATTGTGAAAGAGAAACATCTTTTAACTCTTTCTGTTTACTATCTTGCAAGCCAGTGTTCATGTTTATTTTACATGCACTCACTTTCACGCTTCATATCTGTTAAAAATGAATATATAGCAGCATGTGTTTTCTTTTCCTCCTGTGTCATTTATAGCTTGTTGCTTTCCGTTTCAAAGCATATATTATTGAACAGACCAGATGATGATTTTTTTATGAATTTTTGAAACAGAAGCCAGACACAGAAGCACTAGTTAAGTAAAATGAACCCATAAATAACTTCATAATAAGGCCAAATATACAGTAAAATGAAGTTTGCATAAATATCTCTTGATCTAATACCTCTGTTTCCTCCTACTGACATAAATCTCATTAGTCACAAACACACTGGGTATGGTATTTTTAAAGTCTTTGCTGCTTGGGCCAGCAAACAGTTCCCACATGGTTGTGATATTTCTTGTACAAACACAGGATTAATGTCACTTGCTATAAGTGTGTTCCAGGACATTTTAAAGGGCAAGACTGCCTCTGGCCTTCATCTATGTCCTAGCTCTGTGGCAAGGGATGGTAGTCTCCAATGACACACACCTTTTGAGAAGTTACAGGCAATTACAGGGCTCTAACGATGGATTTAGAGATTTCAGTATTTATATTTCAAGAAATTCTCTGTAACCCTAAGTAAGCAGGGGAGAACAGTTCCCCATTTCCCATACAGAATGAAATCTCTCACCATCAATTCTATTAGAGAAAGAAATTCACCATCAAAAGGAGTGATGAATCTTCTAAATTTCCCTATATATTAAAATCTGGTTGGAAAAGAGAATTGACTTTTCCTTTTCTTTTTACTGTGTCCTCCCTGTTTTTATAGCTTGTACGTACATACAAATCTCTGAAATGGTTTAGCTTTCCAGTTTCAAAGAAAGCATGCAGTTCTAGGCTTTGCTCTGAGTGCCAATTTCTTTAAGAAAAAGAAGAAAATATTTCTGGCAGAAGTAGCAAAAAATCTAATGAAATAATTCAGATGAAGTTTTTTTTTTCTTTTTGTTTAATTTTGTCTGATTTTAAATCCAACGTTTTGGTAAGTGGAGATTTGCCTGAATAAGTTTCCTCACAGTAAAAGTTTGACCAGGCCGACGCATATAGCACCTAGAACTTGCTGCTCTAAGTGATCTCTGCATTCCTCATCATGTTGCTGTTTATTTTAATTGTTTTATCAAGAGTCAAAAACGCAGTCTGTGCAAAAATTGCAGGAAGTTGTTTAGCTCTGTGACGATCTGATATGTTACAATTCACAGTATTCTGGAGAGTTCACAGAAAGAAAACAGTACTTGTTCAGTGTGTGTCTTTCTTACACTGAACATGTTCCTTTCTCCTCAATTCTTAATACTGCACAAAAGGAAAAGCATGAAAAAATACTAAAAGGAAATATTGGTGATAAATTGCTTTCATTAGATTTAATACGAATCCTTTTGTGACATTCAAACTCATGTTCCCCATTCAGAAAGATATCTGGCTGCTTTGGTGTTCACAATGTCGTAAGAGATCACTGAATCATAGAATCATTTAGGTTGGAAAAGATCTTTAAGATAGAGTCCAACCATTAACCTAACACTGCCAAGTCCACACTACATGTCTTTTAAAGACTTCCAGGGATGGTGACTCCACCACTTCCCTGGGCAGCCAGTTCTAATGGCTAATGACACTTCTGGTGAAGAATATTTCCTAATATCCAATCTAAACCTGCCCTGGCAACTCACTTTACTGAGCACTAATCATTAGGTATTTGCATGGGAGTATTAAAACCTCAAAATCCCACTCCTGTGTGATTGCAGTGCTTTTGGAGCCCTCTCTTCTGTGTTCTCCTCTGTCATTATAATTTGCTTTATCATGCTCTTTCAACACGCTTTTTAAACCTCATTCGAATCTGTGTGAATGAAAAAGCTTCCCAAATTTATTCCAAGTTCTGTCTCCTTTACATTAAAATAGTCTTATTTTTCAGAGCCTTCCAGCACCTGAAATTCAGGTGAAATTATCTGAAATTACCTGAAATTATCTTCAGGTGTCTCAGCACCTGAAATTCAGAATCTTAGCAGTTCTTATGGTCATAAATTGAAATGCATGGATTTCCCTGAGAGTCATCACCTTAGTCCTTAATTACTCACTAACTTGAAGGGGCTCCTGAGCTTCGTGCAGATTGTATGGTCCTTTCTGTAGAGGGACTATTGGCATATTAACACCACTTATGTTAACTGTCTCTTCCATATTTGTCTTCTCTTGTTCTGCACATCTATAAAGGCATTAAGCGCCTTGTGAGGCACATGCTACCTTAGAGTGGCTGACTACACATGGTGAGAAAATGTGCTTAGGGAAAATACATTTTTCAGCTACTCAGTTTACTTATGTCTTTTTTTTTTTTTTAAATAGAACATGCCCTATCTCCCCAAAAATAACACCTATCCCAGCCCTAGCTTGATTTTTCAGGATTTTTGAGGATGCTCAAAATATAAGCCCTACTCCAAAAATAAGTTCTAGTTATAGCTCATAAAAAAAAGTCAATTTAAGTAGTGTCCAGGCAACTATATATGTAAAAAAAGTAAGCATCTTTTGGAGCAAAAATTGTATGAGACCCTGTCTTATTTTTGTGGAAACAGGATAATAAGGATGCACAACACACGTTCTCTATTCCATGTGCATCTCCTGTCTTCATTTAAACTTTCTGCTTATCAGGGGACTGAAACAGGGATAACTGGACTATCTATGGGATAAGCTTCAGAAATTAGATGAATGTGTAAAAATTAGAAAAAGTGTTTCAGTAGCTATTCTTGCAGTGAGTTATTCACCACTCTCACTGCGTTGTTCAAACATTTTACCTCTTGTGCATCTTTCTGCTAGGCTTTTAGGAAAACCATAATGCAATGGTTCCATCGGAGAGTCACTTCATCAAACAGGCTCTTAAAAAATTGAGCTAAACCCTTTTGTTGCTTTTTGCGAATGGTGATAACTACCATTGTTTTAATTTGCAAGCCTATGAACAACGGTCTGAATTCAAATCAAAACAGAAGTAAAGAATGAGTTTAATCCTCTGATTTTTTAAATTGAAAAGGTAGGAATCACAAGAACAGAAGAAACCCTGCTAGTCAATTGGAAATATGTTTAGGTTTGGTTTTTTGTTTGTTTTGTTTTGTTTCTTATGCATCAAACTCTAACAAAGAGAATTTCTTAAGCTGTCCAAAGGCATATAGTTCTTGACCCATTAAAAACAAATAAAATATCTTTTTCTCCAGATTTGCCTGAATTTTGCAGAAGATATATGTTTCATTTTAACAGTACCATGCAATTCTGTTGCTTTAACTGGAGAGAGCCACTGTGTGAGCAGTTAAACGTGTGCTGAAATCTTTGCAGATGTCTCTATAAATAGCCTCCCTTGGACAAGAAAGATTTTGCTTGAGCATAACTGATTTTCATAAAGGATACCAGACACAGTAGTTCCCTGTAAATATTCAGTGTTCACTAGCTATCTCCTTTTCCCTGAAAAACTTAGCATTTGCAGACATTTGGAAGAGGAAATAATTTCTGTCACAGACTTCACAGTGAAGTAGCCATTGTTAAAAATCTTTCAAATGTTGACCTTTCATTTTGTCTATGGGGATGTAGCCACAATGGTATGAAATCCAGCTATGAATTAATGATGTGCTTTTGCCAGAAATCTTGCTTATTTCTCATCCAGAAGTTAAGGTCTTGATCCAGAATCCTTTTGAATCAACAGTGAAATTCTCTAGCTTCCACTGTCCACAGACCATACTCTAGGTAAAAATCATACTTTTATTGTTGAGTATATTGAGTATATAATCTGTTAGTCACTAGAAATCCTAAATTGTCTTAGAGTGTATCAGTTTAGAATGCTAGAATGTGGGGTAAAAGTTACTATTTGGAAAAGGAAAAAAAATACAATCTATATACCATTTAAAGTAGAATAAACCTGTAAATATTGTAAGAAGAAAACTGATCTTCTAACTAACAAAAAGCACATATTTTACTCAGTAGTATAAGGAAATAACAGGCTGCATGGGATAAATGATATAAGTTACTTCCTAATTTCCATGTGGGAAGTGCTATTGCCAGACTATACATTTAATGGTAAGTATAATACCATAGGCCTAAATTTGCTCTCACTGAATTTACATATGTAATTTTTACTCATGTCAAAGGGATGGATATGGTGTGGAATAGATCAAATATTAGTATCTTAGAAAAAAAAATAAGTAGCATAATCAATTGTTGGGTATTCTAAAGAAACCACAACAGCCTCAGGTCAAATCCTTCCTCTTTATGAAGTTTTCTGAGGCATGTAACATTACTCTTGGATTTCATGTGAAACATGTGGATTGATAAAAGTTTAAATGCCAAGGTATATGCTATAAGATGTGTCTGGATAGGCAGACTGATGCCTACGCACATGCACACACACAATAATAGTATATGAGAACTATACAGTGTATGCTGAAGATGTTTGGCAGATGCTTTAAACACCAAGAATTTTCTATCAGAGAATCAGTTACTACTAACTGAAAAACCTGTTTGGCATTGTATTCCTGAAAAGTTGCAATAAAATCCAGAATGAGTGTGGGCATTACGGTTACGATTAAAAAGTAACACTTTTATTTAGAGTTGTATATTTTAAATAACTCATGTTAAGAAATTATAAGTCCATAACACTTTTAATATTCACTACAATACTATTAATATCCAAGCAGGCAAGACCATGGCCAAAGCTATGTGTGATCGGTTTCTCTTCTACCTACTCCTTTCAATATGATTTTTCCTTATCAATGGATTGCACCTCAGCTTCCCCAAAAGTTAGATATACCTCAGTTTGGAACAAGGAATGCAAAGAAAAACATGAGATGGTTTCTTGCATTCAGTTGAATCTTCTGTGCTTTTACATACAGAGCACAGATTGTCAAGTTTGAGCAAGTCAAGAATTCTAGTAAAAAGAAAGAAAATCGTAGCCATTTGAAAAAGTCAGGGACTTCTATTAACCAAATGAAAGAGAACAGCACTAGAAAACAGTGGAGTTGTCTGGTCCAGGACAAAAATAAACCACCCCAAACCAACCAAACAACAAAAATAAACCATTGGCATTTTAAGTGTAATATTAACTACAGAGAAATAAAGCAAATGCAATACACTGCTGAGGCCCCTTGTTTCATTTTTCCACCAGCAAAAAATTTGTTTTCCCAAAACCAATCCCAGAAATGCTAAGGAATAACTATCTTTGACTGCATGGCCTAAAAAACCCTACAACTACCCCTCCTCCCCAAAAGAATCCCAAAACAAAACAAAAAAATAAACCTAGAATTGACTGAAGAAACTAGAAATGTAGCACCCTTAATATTCTGAGGATTCATCTGTGAAAGTCAAACAAATTTTTACTCTGAGATCATCCAAGTAATTCATTTCTCAAACCCACTTCTCTACTCATTTCCCATCCCATTTGACCTAGCAACAGGAAAGTAGAAGAAGATAGATCTGATTTGCATTTATAGTAGGTCCCTTTTCATGTTGTCTGATAGGCTAAAGTAGCCTAAAAGAGAGATTTAATTATATTTTGACCTATCATTGTACTGGCTAGATCAACCAGTAGAGTCACTCTAATGCAAACAGAAGATGAGCAACTACACTAAGATTACACAAGCACCTACATTTGGAGCGATAAATAGATTCAATAAATCCCAATTCTGTCTTTGAACCTATCTTCCCTATAAAACATCATTTTTGAATGTTTATTTTCTTTTAATATGGTGTCTAAGACTTTTCCCCCCTCTACTTGCTTGGTGTTTTGCTGAAGGAGTTCTGAAACACCTTAAATACTCATTTGAGTCAGTAAAATATGTCCCCTCCCTAATTTTATCTAGCTCCTTTGCAGAACACTTTAATGTTATTTTAAATTCAGAGAGAGAAAATTTATATCACAGCCATGTGTTCAGTCACGGTGAAAGAAAAAGCCATGGATAATGCCATAAAACTAGTACAATTGATTTCCAGGGATAATTAGTTCAAATTAAATTAAATTACGGGCTTTCAGGCAGTTTATGAATTCTGATTTTATTGTTTTCCTTTTATTACATGCTATCCAGAGAAACATTTTGTCCTGAAAACAGTTCTTATTGTACAGAGAGACAGACTAAATAAGTGATAAGGAGTAATCTGCTTTAGCTTTGAGAACACAAAAGATTGAGGGAGAGATATTTCTAATAGATACCAGAAACTGATTAAATGAAGGTAGTGCCAAACCTCCAAATGTGAATCTAATTTTAGATCCTACAAGAAACATTGAGTTTTTCCAGGCATGTATTCCAGGGAAGCTTACCATATGTGTGGTCTAATTCATGTAAACAAAAAGTATACTTGATAGTAAATGCTGTATTGAGATTCCTGATTCTTTAGATAGTAAAATCTAGGTTCTAGAAATTCAAGGGCTATATTAACTTATAGAAGAGCAGAACTCACCACACTACTAGCAATGATGTATCAAAGTAACATACTCATTAGTAACTGCTGATGAGACTAGTCAAGGTTTGCTTTGACTAGTGGAATTTGGAAGCCCAGCAAAGTAGATATTGAAAAAGAGAGACACCATACACACATCGGTTTCTAAATATACATGCCTAAAACCAACCTGTATTAGCATACCTGGAACAAGAGCGGTTTCCCAGAAAAGCATGATTCAGGCCTGTAGTCAGAGCAGCCAAGGAAGGACTCAACCATCCTTTGCTATGGCTACATAACTTTGGCATGAAAAAGTTCTCCAACTGGCAACAATGTGCCCGATTACCATCCTACCTTACCTGCGAGCAAAGGGGAGACCTATTTACTAGTTTCAGCCAGACAGAGAGATGCTGGCCAGCTCATTTCCTTCAAGAGGAGACATCAGTTCTATTTCTGCGTGGCTCCACAGGAAAGCTAATGAGACCATGTTAGCGGAAGTGGCACTTCATCAGGCTCACTACAGTCCTCAACCAAAGGACGGCCACTCTGGAGCTCTTGTTAATGACCTAGCATCCACATTCTACATCCAGTTATACATTTGTATTGATTACGTCATACAGATTATTAAATAGACAGTTAAATAATAGATGTGAAGACAAAAAATATCAAAGTATAGGAATTGTTCTCTTCTCAATACCAAACTGAAGATTTTAGTCAGAACTTACGTTTGGTTTTGCTTCAAAATAGGCTGAAAGCTATGTTATGAAATATTTACATTTTACACATAGCTGCTCATTAATCAGCTTTAAGCTGAGCACTTACAGTCCCAACTGCCTTCAGCAAGAGCTATGGCTGCCAACACATCTGAAAGTCATTTTAGGAGCAGAAAAGAAAACAAAAACAGAACTGTAGCTTGATAGTCCATAAGGTTTGTTTTGTGGTCCGCAGAAGTGGTACAGCTGATGTGATCCCATGGGTTGTAATTCCCCAGCACCCTGTGCCCTGCAGTGGCACAAGAGGCATGGCCAGCCTCCAGCCAGCTGCTTGGGCACAGCTCTGGGGTGCAAGCAGGTACACCTCCACACCACAGGATTTAAAATTAATGCAAAGCCTTTTTTTCTGTGTGTGGCAGCTGTGGACACGCCAGCACCACTGATAAGGAAGCCATCGGCCTATGGAAGTTAACTGTGCAAAACCTCTCAGTGTTTGGTTTGACCCAAAGGGTGCACTTTAAATCCCTTCCCTAAAAGAGTATAATTGCTGTGTTACAGTATGGGCTGAAGGGGTTTCTGAGGCATATGCACCAGTAGCATATACACAACACAGCCTCATCAGAAGATACACATATTGCAAGAATGATGATGGCTTCTAGGAATTTGAGAACTTGGAAATCAAATATCCTTCAGAAAGTCATGAAGGTAAAATACAACTGTTTAATAAAAGAATAATCTTTAGTGCTGAAGTGCAAATCTTTTTTATAGACATATAGGTTCCATGTAGTAAACTTATTTTTTGAGTTAGTTTATTAATTTCTTTCTGTGTTTTTCTTTACCCAATGTATTTCATGATCTTAGACACAAAGGCGGGACTATGATCAACAGTATACATTTGACAGAATCCTGATTTTGATAACAAAAGATATGACTCATGGAAATGTTTTCCCCTTTTACGACCCTTGAGAGATAAGAATTTTTTTTTAAAGATTGTTTTACTTACATCAAACAATAAAGCAAGAACTAAGCAAGTTTTGAATATAAAAGCGAGCAAATACATACTAGCCCAATACAAAGAAACAAGAATACTTTTCACTGCAAAACTGAGTGCAACGTTTAAGTGACATCTTGTTTTGACTCAGTGCAGAGCTGGAGATCTGCTGAGGGCTGACAGTCAGACACTGGGACATGCAGTCAGCCAGCTCTGTAGTGAGAATTCCCCTTTTGCACCATGCCATAGACACTGACTTATGAATCTCACATCTATAGCAGGGGCATACCACAAATAAAAAAAAAAATTAAAAAAAAAAAAGTCATAGCCTGCTACCAGTAAAACATTCCATGTGTGGGTACAGGTATACAGGCTGAGATAGCTGGGACTATTCAGCCTGGTGAAGGCTTCAGGGAGACCTTATTGTGGCCTTTCAGTACTTAAAATGGAAAGATGGGAACAGAGTTTTTAACAAGGTGTGTTGTGATAGGGTGAGGGATGACAGTTTTTAACTAAAGGAGGGGAGTTTCAGGCTAGACATGAGGAAGAAATGTTTTACAATGAGGATGGTGAAACACTGGCACAAGTTGCCCAGAGAGGTGGTAGATGCCCCATCCCTGGAGACATTCAAGGCCAGGCTGGACGGGACTCTGAGCAACCTGATCTAGTTGAAGATGTCCTTGCTCAGTGCAGGGGGTTGGACTAGACGACCTTTGAAGGTCCCTTCCAGACCAAACTATTCTATTATTCTTTGTATACTTGGTATAGAATTTGCTTAATCAATCTGAGAGTGTAGTTAGCTCTTCAAGTAGAACTGAACAAGCCTCATATGGGCCTGTTGAGCTCTGACCCAAATAAGATTGATTAGGTGGGTCAGCTCAAGGTGTAAAGTATATCAAGGGAGGGGCAATGGACCAAATTATAGGGGAAAGGTGCTTACGTTATTGTTCTGTTTAGGGAAAACATTTTGTTTATTTTTTTCTCTCAATGTTTTTTCCCCTTTAGTAGACACTAAAGAATGGATGTAACTTGATGGAATACTCTGAACAAATAGGTCTGGATTATAAACATGTAAATCGCTCGTGGTACATATGCATTTAGCCAAGATTCTCTTTGCACAACTGTGCTAGGTAGAGACCACGCTACTGACAGATCTTTCTTTTACAGGATGGATTTGTAGAACTCCATGCAAAAAAAAAAAAAAAAAAGGTAAAAAAAAAAAGTTCAGAGTGACTTAAGAGGGAAAGTTAATGAAAAAGAATTATTGCTGTTCAGCACAAAGAGTCAATTAAACAGAGTGGTGTAATTTAAATTGCAATACTATTCTGCTAGAGTCAGAGAAGCCTAGACACTTTCTACACTATTCTCTAAGTCCCTGACTCATTTGAAAAGCATATCTTAACATCTCTTTGGTTGGGTCATCTTCTTGTCGGCAATTTTTCAAACATAAAGTTCATTTTTATATGAAAAATTTGGTGTCAGATAAGAAAAAAAAAAAAAAGAAGAGTTTATCCGAATTGGCATTTTTATGTAGATCTGAAAACTAAAGGTCTGCATTTACCAGGATTATAAATTGCATCTTCTTCCTACTAGGTCTCCATAGAAACACATTTAGAAATTTTTTGTCTAACAGATAGTAAGGGATTTAAACTGTGGAGTTGGAATATTACTATTGCTTAAATAACCTGTCTTACTGAAAATAGTTATAATTCTGGAGAATGATGAAGTAATATAGCTTGATTAAAAGCAATGCTAAGATTTCAGTCTCTTGAGAAATAGCATGCTTCAGGGGACAGTTTAGAAATTTAAAAAGGTGGTAATGAACTTCAGGGATGCCAGTAGTGTCATTTCCAAACTACATAGTTCTCTGATTAAATTTGATGTAGGATACACAGGAAAGACTAAATCAAGGCGAGAGGAGAATAGAATAAGGTGGTGGTTCTGTAACACACAAGGCAGTCCAAGTAACTATTCAATGTTACTGTCCATCTTATTTAAAGAAATTTAGTAAATATGTAACAGGTGACTACTGAAGGGGTAGTTGAATAAAATGTCTATAAACAAAGCTCTAAAGTAAAGAGCTGAGTAGGGACCAAAGACTTTATATTTGGTGTAAAGACAATGAAATTACCACTTAAATGTCTTGAACCTGTTTCATGCTTAAGGGGTGCCTTACTTTAGGACTGCTGAACTGGGACTGCCTCACCAAACACCCCAAAGGACTAGCCCCTCAGCACCTGGACAGATTCTAGTCCCAAATCCAAGATGCCAAACCATGCTTCTCAAGTCCTCATAACTGTGGAGGTTTCTAAACTGAATAGAGAGTTCTGATTGCCTTGAGGAGCGTTCACGAGCCTGCAGTTCTGCATTCACTGCATGGCTGGGGAACGGCATGCCCTTTTCTGACCCATGAAGTGCACAAATCGGGGAAAGCAGCTGGGGACCTTGAGGGGCCTGGTGGTGCTCAAGGTGTGTGTTTGCATTTCCTTGGAAGAAGGTGGGAGCTGGCCTGCAGGATCCCACTTCCTGGATGAGTTTCTAAGCCCCATGTGGAAGGTAATCTCAGGAGAACCATTTTCACTGGCTGTCACTGTTTTCATTTAAGTTCACCTCATTTGATAATTGTCAAGGGCAACTTTAAGTGCTTGCCCGCATAGGGTGTTGGTTCTCAGTGCTTGGAGCTGTCATCCTGAACTTGGGTTCAACTTTTAGATCGGAAAGGGGTGACATTTTAGACTTCTATTAGTCATTCCCATTTTCTCAGTTGTGTGATGTCAATATGATTCCTTGGGCTGCCATGCTGCCCTTGACACTGCATAGGGAGTCTGAGACCTAGAACAAAGTTATTAATAATCCAGATGCCTAAAACTAGGCTTCTGGTTTCATATTCAGGATCAGGCTCATAAAACCAGCATTCAAGTTCTGGCCTTACAACATTGCCAGAGGTTACAACTTTGCATGCAGAGCTACCGTGTTTCTCCTAACACCTCCCTGGCAGGTATAGCCATGGAGGAAGCAGCAGCTGTCTTTGCCTGTAAAGGCAGAGTAGAGTGGAAAAAAGGATACCAGCCTAACATAGTTACATAGAAGAAATAACCTGGGTGAAAAACTTTCAAATTCCAACTGTCCTCTCCCCCAAATGAATACAGCATTACACAAGCTTGTGCCCTTGTACAAGATGTAAACAGTATAATATCCTGGTTATACCAAAGGAGTATGCATTCTGCTCTGAAAATACAAATTCAAGCTTCTACCCCTGCCAGTGGACACAGTGGCTAATAGAATCTGATTCTGCACAGTTCATATAGGCCCTGCATCATGGGTTAACACACACACACAAGTTTGGCAGCTTATTAAGATCTCCAAGACAATATGCTTCTAAATCCTCAACATGTTTTAAAGAGCCTATGGTATTTGACGCTGAAAAAATTAAGAAGTCAGGGAATTCTAGATGTTGCATGGTGGTGTACTGCATTTAGCAGAAGCACTAAGTTTCTGGAATCGTTAACTGTCTTATTAGTGTGCAAACAGTAAACTGCGTTTCTCCTTTGGTTGCAGAAAGACAATTTTCTCTGTTTCATTTTGTTGTGAAATATATCCATAAAATATATGTGCAGCACGCTTGTGCTGCACAGTTACATGAATACATAGAAATAGCATTTTTTTTCCAGACGTAATTTTTTTATATATGCTGCATTCTTCAGCTCCTTATCCCTGATTTTTTTTCTATTAGATTACTACTTTAAGGAGCAATTTAGGCAAAAAGAGGATGGATTAAGTTTAAAACTTTAACCTGAGAATCTTACCGTTGAAATCCAACGTTATAAGCAAGACTAACGTAATAATGCATGAGGACTAAGCTTAATAAAACTTCTGGTTTCAAATTTCAGATAAACTGGTAACACACAAGGCAGTATATCTGTAATATAGCAAGTTGTACTTGATTCTGTAGAGGCCAGATCCGTCACTTATTAAATGCATCTCCAGTGGCTTCAATGCACACTGCACTAGTTCCTAATTTTGGAATTCTATTTTTGGCGGTATAATAGCACTTCTAAAAGTGGCTGAAATAATAACTAAATATGAGTTCCCTAAATTCTTTCCTTCTAAAAACAACATCCTTTACCTAAGCTGACCTGGACCATATTTTAGAAAGCTCTTCAGAGAGGGATAACTCAGAAGACAAAAGTCTTTAATGCAGCAAGGCCCTAAAAATAACTCCAGGGAGGTGGTTACCTAATTCTAACAGCCACTCAGCCCAGCAAAAGTTCCCAGTGGGTTTGACATCTTTCTTTGTCAGATTTGGCCATTAACTCAGTCTTAGTTATAGTTTATCAAAAAATCAGTATAATTTTCCTTACTTAGGCATGTTCAGATCTCAGAGCTTTGAGATTCTCTAAAGAGAATTCTCAATAAGCACAAAGTAGTGAAACAAAATGTTAAAAAAGTTATAAAATTTGCTTATAAAGAAAATGTAGAAACCATTTATTGCAATTTCTTGAATCATTCAAGTTATTTCAGCATGCCTAGCTTACAGTAGATTCAGCATCAGCATTTTGCATATGCACTGCTCGTGCTAATTGTAGATGTTATGCATGGTTGGATGATGCAGTTTTCCTGTGTGTAATACCTAGAGACAAAAGTACGAGAGGTAGCTTTTTATTAATTATTCACATTACCATAATTTCTTCTGCTGCTATAACATCTGATTTTCATGGATAAATCTTCCATTTTCCTCTTTGCAACACTGCAGTGCTCCAACAGCCAGAGAAAAAGTGCATCTCAATACACTTTATTGAGTACAGCTACATTTGAAAGCAGCTGTAAATTTCGTTGCTTTCATTACAAAGCATTCTTTGGGGCTTTATAAACACCATTTGATACGCGAAAGGGAAAGACTAGAATGGTTTAGACATAGGATGAAACCATATATTTTAATAATTCCATGCAGTAAATTAAAATGTAGTACATACAGCAAGCATGGTACACATGAATGTACTATTTATATAAATACATATGTACGTGTATAGTACATAAAGTAAATATGGCAATTCTGATGGAATACTAGGTTATATTATGGTATATTTGGTTCAGTAGTCTGAGGTATTCTCTTCTGGGCTTGTTGCACCAAGGAGAAGGGGACATAGAGCATTTCTCCTTCAAGGTAGGGACAGTAGCTTTCGATATAGCTTTCTTTAGGGATCATAGGGCTGTTGCTGTGTTCCCTCCAGAGTCTTCGGTTTGTTTTCCAGTGCTTAATGCAGAGGTATATCTTGCACATTTTGATAAGATGCTGTGGCAGTCTCAACTCCAGTCCCTTGGGCTCAGCAGAATACTTTGGAAGGAAGAGGAGATCTGGACCTTCCCCAGAGCAAGTCCAGAGGCTGAAGACAGGGCATTGACTCTTCAGAGGGGCAGATAGTGATTCGGCTGTGGCAGCTGCAGAGTGGAGCGATGGGTCTTGTGTGCTGTAAAGGACAGCCCACAGCTGGGCCCTGTGAGGGAAGAAAAGAAGGAGACATCCCTCAAGATGCAGAGGAGATCAGGTGGGTTCAAGGAAAGCTATGGGATATCCTTGCATTAAAATGTAGAATTGAAGGGTCTCCTCCACTTTCCACTAGGAATATTGTAGGCAGGTTTGTTTTCTAACCATTTGGTTTATTCTCTCCTTCCTAGCAGATCTGGCTCTTCTTTATTTAAAGATAAATGTGCTTCTGGATCATTATTTCTATGTCCCAATGAAACCTCTCCTTAAAGGCTGGGTCTTGCTGGTGCCTTAGAAGGTGCTTACATAAAAGGAAAGGTGGAGGTAGATCCATTTTCTGATTCTGATCAAGTTCTGGTCTTGTCTTAACCATGTTTGCTGCCTCCCTGGTCATATCCCTGCATGTCTGCACACAAAAATGAAGACCATTCATCTAACCCAGTCAGGAAGGTGAATGAAAACACCTGTAACATTATCATCTCAGGGTCTCCTCCTTCGGCAAGATTTCTGTGGCAGTAACAAGAGCACATAGAAGAACTATTCAAGCTAGGTCATGGTAACACTACACCTGCCTTCCTGACTGCTTTGTCTCTCTACATATGACAAATTATATGTCTTTATCTTTAATACAGGAGTAAGATTATCACTATCATGTCAGTAAGTGGTCAGAGT
Organism: Pampusana beccarii; assembly: GCA_013399365.1. NCBI lineage: Eukaryota > Metazoa > Chordata > Aves > Columbiformes > Columbidae > Pampusana > Pampusana beccarii. The sequence continues at coordinate 15,165 of VWYH01007339.1, read as the reverse complement.
TTGTACAGAGCAGGTGCTCAAAAAACAAGTGTATCTATTACTGTCATAGGCAGTACCTAATACAATGCATTTGGGTTTTATGTGTGATTTAAGAAAAAGTGTTGCTAGGAGCTGTAGGATGAAAATAGACAATTTTCAGAGGAACAAGAAAGGGAAGCAAAGGGAACAGGTAAAGGTGAGAAGAAAGAACATGGCAAAATACTTGCTCTGAAAGATGTTTTCTAGCTCTGGCATAATTTATTGATTTGATTGGTTTAATAGTCCATGTTCTGCAAGAAATCCATCTAAATGATCACAATAGTTCCTCCTAGGTTTAAAAATCTGTTAATCAAGAGACAGAAAAGGTAACAAATATGTAAATTAGTAATATATCCTAAATCATTAATCCAGTACTCCTTCTTCCAAAACATTGTGCCCCATCTGCTAAAGTTGAGAGAATTAAACTACCACAATCACAGTACAACTGAATGATAGGTGTATGTCTTATAAGACATATATAAACTTCATTGATACCTGTATTGCAGTATCGTTATACAGAGTATTTTTTTTTTTGGAAACTGACTTTAGACCGTTTTGTTTCAAACCTCGCTTTTTGATGTGGTCACTGTTACAGCGTATATTTCAGTGGACCTTGGGCAGATCCTCACCTTAATTTTTCTGAAATTTCCAGTCTTAAAACTGAAGATAACTTCCCTTGTGTGACCTTTGCCAGATGTGAATGGCACATCACGCTTTCAGCCTTATGCCCCTTGGTTACCCATTCTCTGATCTTCCTGTTTAACAACGCATGGTGGTGTATTTTGGAAGCAAATTTGCTTAATAAAAAAGTGCTACAGTAATTTATCCTGTAAATTCTCTCTTGCTGGAAAAAAAAAAGTAGACTGTGGTCTTTCTTTTAAATGATTTGCACCAAAAAAGGAGCAGGAGGTGAAAGCTTCCAGAGATCAATAGGAAAAAAATGTGGGAGCTCCTTTCCCCGTTTTTACTCACAATGACACTGGCATACTACATGTAAGGTGGTTGGACAAGGATGTATGTTTTCCTTAGTGTTTTATGTTGATTAGGTTATAAAATTTTTTAAAATAAAACTTGAGCATAAGTGCTTAAAATAAAAAGAAATTGGAAATGAAAAGATTACAGGATCAACCACTTATTTTCTCTGCTCCTTCAGGACTCCAGGATACTTACTCGTCTGGGCCAAAGTGCTGGTGAGTACAGTTTCAGTAATATCCAGTAACATGACTGCACCAAGTAAACCAACTGAGGATTTGTCTGCTAGTTAGGATACCAGATCATTAATCCTAGTCTACAGACAGGGCTTACTTTCAGAGTTTATCCTTATTATTTATACTTTGCATTGCTATATGTTCTCAGTTCAAGTTTTATTTAAATGATACATCAATTTTTCTTTTTTGCATTCTATTTTCTTCTGCAGTCATTAAAGAGCGCTTTAAATGGACACATTACTGGGAAAATATGCCAACGAAAAGAGAAGTAGGAACAACTCTGTGCAGAGATTACAGACCCTGGGCTTATTACTAGAAGGTGTCACTAGAAAGCACTGGGAAAGGTGGGTCATGCTTCACCGACTCTGAGCTGCAACACAGCTTTTAGGCTTCTTTTTTGTTTCCAATACACAAGAAGTGATCTGAGCTGACTGTGCTGTCTACTTGCAATGTGCTATACTTCCTCTGCACTGGTTGTATTACAGGTTTTGTTCACTAAGAACTCAGCTGAGCAGTCAGCATGACTGCAGCAAAAGATATTATCAGGTACTGGGGACTAGGGAGAGCGGCTGGGAAGAACCAGTCAGAAATCAACTGTGTGAAAGAGGATGTGCAGAATATCCATTAGTTCAATTGTACACACATATCTACATCAGAATAACACTACTATAGCTATAGGGTCAAACACTTGCCAGTTAAGAAGTATCATCATTAAGGATTCCTCATTACCCACAATTGATTTCCTTTTGCATATACCTTAGGACATGTTCACATACTTTTTTTTTTCCCCCACAGAATATTTGCCTCATCACTTAAGCACTATGGTGTTCAAAGCCTGGGAGCTGTGGGATCAGGGCCTGCTCTGAAGACCCTCAGTTCAGTTAAAGTTAGTACATCAGTAGTAGCTAGGACTGGATCTTGTTTCCAGGCTCTCAGCTGGGCCTCAGTCCAAGCACTATCAAGTATGTATTGGTGAATTAATCTTTTCAAGATCCTTCTGAGACAACAGCATGCTGTTACTCTTTTATGTGTAGGTGGAAGAGAGCAAAACTACAGGGATCAAAATTAACTTGGATGCTGAACCTGAAACATAATTGAACCAAATATTTTTTTCCTTTAAATAAGTAGACAGTATCTGTACTTTTTAAATACGAAGTACAGCTGCCATTGGCATGAGTGGGAAGTCAAGCATGCTAAGCAGTTCTGCAATTCAGACTCCAGGCAGAGGAACTTCAGAATAAGTTGCAATTTTTCCATTTCTAATTGGTACAGTATAGACATCACTCCCAGCATCTGCAAGGAAGTAAGTAGGAATATGATATGAGACAGTCACCTTAATTATACATCCCAAATTCAAGCCCAGAGCAGGTATTTCACATACATGGTATGAAACGAAGATACTGTGGTTTTCCTTGAGGGGCGTTTTGCAAAGTTTTTGTACAAGTAGATTCAGCTGTGGTTGGATAGGCGTTAGAGTTAAGATAAGTGTGCTTTCATCCAGTGTTTCGCCCACCTGCACAATGTTAACCATTCATCTGCTTTTCCACTTTACCCGTTTCCCTGAAGAGAGATATGCCTCCCGGCTTAAATTTTCTCTGTAGACAAACTTACTTCTGGTGATTCCTGGGCAGACTGTAAAACTAAAAGCATCATCTTATCATAACTGTAAATGTCCCATATTTCATCAGTAGAGTAATAGTCTTTAGATTAATGTAAATTTCTGCCACTCGAGAAACTAAAATAACTGGTAACAACAGTAGTTAATCACCAGAAGACCAAATTGCTGTTTAATGGCAGGCAATTATAGTGACAATTAGGAAACATAGGTTCCATATCAAAACTCAGAAAGTATGCATGCTAGCAGGTACAAAATATTTGCTTGTTTTCCTGAACACTGATAAATTATACCTTTACCTTCCATGTCCCATTGGGTCCTTTGTTCCAGGCCCGTTTCTACCTGGTTATCCTGTTGAATTCTTCTCAAGCTTTCTAGTTTAGTCCCAATTTCAGGATGTTGCAGAAATTAAAATGCAAGATGATGAATTACTGAATGAATGTTTGAGTCTTTGTAGATGTGTCCTTACTAACCTTATCTGGAAGGTATCAGGAAGACTTAGTTATAAACTTCTGTAGGGCTTCATATGCATATTGAATCAAAGTGAATATTTAATTGGAAACTAGTATAGCAAACAGGGTAGTGCTTATCAAAAAGCAAAGTAGCAGAAAAAATTTGGAAGACAAAATGTAAGACATCTATTTTGGATGTATTGAACTGAGAGGAAAGGGGAGACAAACCAAAGTTTAACATTTTTATTTGGATAGAAGCATTCTATGTAGGGTGCATCAGTATCAGGATAGCAATTGAATTTGTATTCACATAAATGGATCTAGATGGAGAGTTGAATGTGTCAAAGACCTCTGGATGTGTTGAAGCCCTGGCAGAAGGAGGACAAATTAAAAGTTTGGAGAGAGGGGACATTAAAAGATCAGCTGGAGCCAGGGAAGCTGCATGCCAGAATGGGAGCATGGCCGGTAGCCCTTCCAGATGGGGCCAGTTCTGCATTTTGGCTGTGAAGAAGCCAACTCAAAGGTGAGCAAGAAAGTCAATGAGGAAACAGAATAAAACCGAAAATATTCAATGTCCTCCCAGATGGTGAGCCAGGAGCAGAGGGAAAGGAGAAAAGTTTCTGTAAGAGGAGGAAGTTGTAGTGTTTCTTGTTTGAAATGGCTGTTCTGTGTTGCCTGAAGGTTACCCTGAGGTGGAAATTACTGAATCTTGAGCAAATTATAAGAAAAGGAAGAACATGAATTTGAAAATACTGGACAATGTGGCACATTTTTTCATTTAGAGGATTGCCCCATTTTGACATTTGTGGAAATTTTGGTTCATTTATTTCCAAAGTCACTTCTAAAATAACTTCTATTTTAATACAGATCATGTTTTTAAAATGTTTTAATAGTAAAATGTTTTCACTTTGTTGTTACAAAGCAATATAATTCCCCCAAATGTTTTTGTTTATGTTTTTGAAAGAGTGTTTTATAGGTCATTTTAATTCCATTTCATAATGGAAAAAAAAGAAAATCAAAATTTCAGCATTTCCTGAAGAATGGAATTATTCCCTCCTGACTTATTTCTTTGCTACTTCAAAAGGCATTGTGCAACTTGGACTGCAAAAAAGAACACTGAACTAATTAAAGATAAAATGAGAACAGCAAGAATTAAACAAACAAAACCAAAGCAAATGCATGCAGAAAACAGTCCGGAAAAAGCCCAAAGGGATTATTAATGCCATCATTCATTCAAGCAATCAAGACAAATGACGTCAAGGTTTCAGAGGGCTGCTTGGGAAAAACAGCAAATATAAAATACAAATTTAGTGTCCCACACAAGACAATATAAACGAAGAAACAACTAGTTCTTGCAAGAGTGATAATAATATTTCCACCACTTCTATCCCCATGCTTTCTATGTATTTTCTTACTGTATCCTCATTCTTATCTCAGTTGTAATCATCCCAATTACATAAATTTGGTGGATAAGCGAATTATAAACTACTGCTGATTTAGTTAATTTTGCTACAGATGCTATATTAACTCATCTCAGGCAAGGAACATTATATGTAGTTTCAATCACAGATGGACCAGTTTCATGAAATATATCCAATAAAAATGTATGGAAGTTGCCAAACACAGTGGCATTTAAATGGCTAAAAAAATCTTTATTAGATTCTTTATGAAGAACAAGTACAAAGAAAAGCCTACATTATTGTGAAAAGGTAACACAAAACATCAAGCAGAAATCCATTGAGGTGGAAAGAGATGTCAAGAACAGGTTAATATTTTTCATCTAATTCTGTGTATAGTGCCTATGACCATCCCATAAAAATAGATGAAGGAAAAGTATTATCGAAGTAATTATTTTGACTATTTTTCTTTAGGACTAAAACACAGAGGCACCACTAATAACAGTATCTCTAAGAAGAAGAGGGCACAGAAACGGGAAAGACAGAAGAAATGGCATGTTACAAGCAGGAAATACAGAAAGGGCCAGTTGAAAAAGAGAATTGAAATTGGTGGAGGGGAGAGCTTAGAAATTCCAATAGAAAGATCAAGGATGGTAATTCTTGCCCCGGAGTCAGTGCAGAGCTTGTGAGGATGTAATTAAGAACACTAGCACTGAAGTAAATTATTCCGGAGAAAGGCCTTACAAAACCATTCCAGAAGTTTATAATTGAATTTTCTTTCCTCATTTCATCTTCCTACATTGTAAGACTGTCTATTCAGTGTGATTTCTGTTTATTTCCTATAACTCTGTAGTGCATGTGAGCAAAGGATGAACATTACTAGCATTTCCATGATGAGACAGCAGATATTTGGAGTGCTAAATTGGCAGCTTAGCATCTACCAGGTGCCAAATCATTTATCTCAGCTTCTATAGCAGCATGTATTTGATGTAATGTATTTTCTACATGGCAATTTAGAGATTTAGAGAGGAAGGAAATTAAGCTGCGTGAAGAGAAAATGAAATACATATCTTGGGCCAAATATCAGAAAAACAAAACCTCACTACTTATCATAAAACAAAACACTGATGGATGGATGGCACACACAGATGAAGGGAGCAGGGATCAAAAATTGTAGCAAAACAAATAGCATGAAGCATAATTGGAAAAATACTAACAAAATAAAATATTGGAACTGAGGGTGACCACTGCGGTAGGCACCAGTGTAGCCCTGATGTGCTCATCTTGGGAGGTCTTATTCAGGGAAGTCCTTCTTTTTTCTAACTCAATACTTTTTGAGGTCCGGTGTAATGACTCGGGTGTGCACGACTCAGCTTTAGAGCAGCACATGGTATTGCTGACGAAGAACCAGAGCTACAACATGATTCTTCACTGTCACTCAGCTCTGGGCACAAAATAACCACATCACCATGGAAAAAAGTGAGGCCAAGGATCTGTTAACTTGCTTGCCTCTGTATGGAAGTAGAAACTAGCAAGTAGACTCAAATAGAGATTAGCAGCCCTTCAGAAGTTGCTCTTTCACTCTCCACCTCCTACTGTTCGGTCAGCTAAGAGACAGACACATTACTCAGTGTTTTACAAAGCCTTTTATTTTCATGTGCAGGTGTAAAACCAAAGCCCTTCTCTCTCAGGGCTTTGGCCTACATCAGATGAACTTCACCTCTAGATACCATGAGGATTTGTTACTGTTTTCTTTGTAGCATGCTGGTCTTCTTCTCAAAGACCCAGAATGCTATACAGACATTTGGGTTATCAACTCAGTTCTAGCCTCAGGGATGGGATTTTTGCCAGAGCAGGATCTCACAATACAAGAAGTTTCTGTCTGAGGGAGAAATCTTCTGATCTATCCCTGACCCATTGGCTTACATCCTGGCAAAGAGCCATCTGCTTCTCCTAATATTTGCTGTTTAGTGAGACATCCTTCAGCAGCTGGAATTGCATTCACTCTCTTTTGTCCCTTTTCTCAGCAATAAAGGCTCCTCCTCTTTGCTTTCCCGTGGCTTGTCTGCTGCTTTTGGTCTGAGATGTTCTGCTGCTTTAAGGGAGGATGCTGGAGGACCTCATGAAGCAGCTTCGAGGTAGAAGACAGGAAGAAGAGGATGAGAGAACTGAGGAGCAGGGCTGCTAGTGGGAGAGGAGTTATGGGACAGTGTAGACAGGAATTTTGAGGGCTGTGCCTGGGTTGGGGGCTGCAGTTTTGGTAGACTGTATGGGGGACAAGGATGCTTGAAGGATCAATATCACTGGTTTCAGTATCACTGCTGTCAAACTATCACTCAAGAATCAAGAGTGATTTAAGGATCAGGACTGATTTAGAACTTGGCTGGAAGATTAATTGCTGATTTAGGGACTGGTAAATGTGGATAGTGAAAGTTTCTCTAGAACTAGGGACCTAAAAACATCTTGCTCAAATTCCTCTCAGAAACAGACTATATTAAATATACCTCACAGTGGCAACTGGTAAGGGAAAACTAAATATTAGCTGAGAGATTATAATGCCATAATCTTAAAATACCTAATGATTTGAAAAGCAGAGGCAATCCTGCACTTTTCTTTGTTTTTTTTTCTCTTTTCCAGACTGACTTATAATAGTGTGCTTAATGCAATTGGAAAGATGAAGACGTGTAAAATAAAAAAGACATGACAATATAGAAAAAGGCTCATCTCCTTAGCACACAATTTATTTACAGTGCATGGAGAGAGAATGAATTTCTCCTCCTCAAACTGGTTCAGGGGAGGTGCTTTGGAGGACTATCATTCTCTGCTCCCAAAAGCATAATCAATCTATATCAAAACTTACAAAACACAAATGAAGAACATAATGGATAGGCAAAAAATAGCACAGAGAAAAAAATGCACTATGAGAGTCCTATGTAGTCCAATATAACTTTTGATGTGAATAGTAACCTCTGAATTGAGAAAAACTAAAAAGCAAGTAAAATCCTGCTAGACTCCACCTTTTTCATGAATGTATTTTAATAAGTAAGTGTGCTCTAGGGACTTGAAGAACTGAATGGAAAGACTTTAACTGCTACAACTGAAGATCAAGAATTTGCCACAATGAGAATATTATTCTGTCTCATGGTTTTCTTCTTATCAAGATAATACGATTTTAGAGAAACAACAAAACAAAACAAAACAAGTTTCCTTCTGCAATAAAGCTAAGAAACACTACAGTTGCAAAAAAACAGTTTAGAGAGGAAAGAACGAACAGTTATTAAGATAATTAATCTATCTGAGAAAGGCTATGTGCCTGAATCTTGTATAAAACTAATGCCGTACTAACCTGATGTGCACATCTATCACCAAGAGGCGTAATTCTGTAAGCAGAATATAAATTCAGATATAACAGCTTCTATCTATTTATTTATTTCATTACTTTGTTCTAGGCATCTCCACTCACTGAAATTGTACTAAATGATGAACAAGGCAATTAAACTCAAGTATGTCAGGACATGTGGTGCAGCGGAAGGGAGAAGATGCACTCTGTGACTGTGTACTATATGTGAACTCCATGTGAATGCCACATGTCCCAAACAAGATGATACCACCCAAAGCTGCACAGACATCTTGTTTCAGGACTTCACGTACTGTGCTTCCCTTTGCAGTAATCCACCTGGGAGGATGTAGCTTCTGAGTGGATCTAGCAGTGTTCAATTGGCAAGAGTGAACCTTGCTCTTCTTCTGGCCAGATAGGATGGACTGTGGTGTAGCCTCAGTAAACATTGCACTTTACAGTCATTAAGCTATAGAGGCTAAAGTCTATGTGTACCCAGCCTACATAAAGCAACAGCAATCATAGCACTTTCTTGATTCACAGAAGAGCCGAGTCAGACCAGAAATCACTGTGCTTCCTTGCAGACCTCAGCACTACAAAAGTTGTTCATATATTGGCTCCATTGGACACATCAAAGCAGAAAGCAAAACCAGGTTAATGTTTTTATCGAAATTAAGCTGACCTGAAACTAAGTTATAGCTTCTTATTCTCCCTGTAGTATATATTCTGGCAGAACGTGGAATGTGTTTTATTTTTAAAAGCAGCTGAAAAATTATGGCTAATCCTCCTTAGTCATAGGTAACAAACAGGATTAGCTTAAGGAAGACATTTTCCCTACTTAATTTGTTTGCTCTCTCTGTTTATATTTTTATATAATTGCTCTCGCTATGTCTCTTGTTGAATTTGTCTGATCATGGTTATTTAGTGAAGCAGTGATATTTATGTTACATCATTTACAGCATTTATGTGAGTAAAATTAAGCATGTGCCAGACAGAGGTCATAATTTGTGTCTTGAAGCGGAAATTTTTCTAAATAAGTAGAGGAGAAGGGAAAAAAAAAATCTTCAAGGGAACTACAGCTCTACAACATCCCAGTTAAGGGGTTTCAGATCATAGAACTGAGTAGCAGCCACAGAACTTCTTTTTCCCATCATTCATGCATCCATTTTATTTATTAGAAGCAGTTTAGAGGACAATGCAGCAAATAGCTGGGGCCAAAGACCCATGGATTAGTTTCCCCAGAATTTGTTTTTCATCCTTTATGCTTTATAAGATTTAGGACACCATTTTGTTGAGAGACAGCTTTTAAAGCTCTGCTAACTTCAGCTGCTCTGATAGCTGTATTAGTAAACTCTTAGTTCAGCATGATGGAAACTCATACATAAAACCTTATGTAGTTAGAGTTTAACTGGAAGTACATCATAAATTACCCTGTTTGCATTAATAATTGATTCAAAAAAGAGAATGCAGTTTTTTTAAAACACCACCACCAACAAAAAACCCCACACTGTACTTGTCCAGCAACATTCATAGTGCTTCAGGAAACAAGGTGCATTGGGGCATTTTGCTTTCTTGTGAAAGTTGCAAGATGAGAGAGAAACACTTGCTGTGATGGGATAAGACAGTCTGAAACAGTAGCCATGAAGGTGGATTAAAAGAAAATTAATAAGACTTCGGGGTTTTGAGAGCTCTGGATTCACTTATTTGCTTTTTCTTAGTGTGTGAAATCATCTCACTGATATATGCTCCACTCACTCACCAGCAAAGTGAGATGGGTTTATCCTCCTGTGTTTTATACTCATGTCTTGTCTACCCTAATGTTGCCAAAAGGTTTTCTGTGCATCACTTGAATAGATAGATCCCTTGGTTGCTACCAAACAATCACCCTCTGCATTGGTCATCTCAGAGTTGTTTGCAAACAACCCTGTTTGCAAACTCTTTGTGGCTACGTGGAGTCTGGCAGGGTGAAGGCACAAAGAAATTCAGTTCTCCTTCCCGAACAGAAACACTGTCAAGTGATTAGTCATGCTAGACTGAAAATTTTTTATACAGCACAGTATCTTCCATTAAATCAGCTAATGTGCATCTCCTGCTTTCAATCAGATCTACTTCTGTATCCACTAGCATACAGTAGCACTGAAAAATAGAATCAATTAGCTCTAGGAGTCCAATTTCCTTTGAAAACAAAAGAGAGTAGAAAACAAAAAAAATATATGGAAACTTTGTTGTGTGATTTTCAGAAAACTGTGCAGTAGTGAATAATATACAATTTTAATGCCTATGCCTCTTTTCTTCTAAGACTATACTCAAACTGAAGCTCTGTTGATTTTAAAGTCATGCTCTAGCATAATATATTAATGTCAATTACCATCAGCATTTTATTTATTTCAATTATTTGGCTCCCTTTGTTATTTCTTATACATAGTCATTCTCGTACTCATGGGAACAATTCTGCTGTCTTCAAGAATGCAATTTGTATGAAAAAGACCTGTAAAAATGGCTGTAATATTCATAGGATGTCAAAAATGTCCTTTCATTTGTAATAGCGTGACTCCAGCAGTGTCAGTGGGTTTGTCACCAGTGTAGCAGAAACACTCTGGAACATCAGGCTTCCACTTTCTCTGCTCTGGGGAATTTGCACACACATTTAATTGAATTTAAACCCCATCTTATGGGGTTTAGATACTTGAAGCACTAGCATTTCACAGAGTAGAATAAATAAATCTCCACATAATCCAAGATCACTGTTAACAGCAAAAGTAGCCAGTTTGAGGGCTAAGAAAATTTTTGGACCCCGAAGGTGGATTTTTGTGTCACATACAGGCTTTAAGAAAAGTAGGTGTTGAAGCACGTGTAGAAGGAAGGGACAATGGTGAAGAAAATCACAGTGTATGGCAGCCAGTCAGAGAGAAGGTACTTGTCAGATCTGTTTGTTGCGATCTCAGTGCTTGTATTTCACATACAACTCCTAGCAGGAGAATGATGGAGACTTTCTCTTTGTCTTCCTCCTGATATATTTGCCTGTAAGACTTGACGGGACAACTTGTGTCGCTTGAGTGTGGACTTCTGTTCTTGCCAACACAGGAACCCACATAATGGTTATTTAGTCTTCAGTGGTCTATAGGAAATAGTTCACAAGCCGTAACTGAGCCACTCTGTAAGACATTTCCTAAAACCTTCTAATAAACACTACAAACAAAGATTAAAAATTGAAATCAAAATGTATCACAGGATACGGGGGGATAAGAGGGAAGGAAAAAAACAAGGGTACTACTGAAAAGTAGTTAGTAGCAACCTATCTTCCTTAATACACTCCAGAGCATCTGTGTTGTGCTTTGGGGCTGAAAATAGTGCGGGGACCGAGGCCCTGCCAGCTTTTTCTATCCTTTGAAAGAAAAAAAATGAAATTCTTTGCTACATTTTGATAGTCCTTGCATTCGGTTAGCCTCTACTAAAATCAACAGACAGTAATGATTTTTGACAAGTACTTGTCTCATTTATTCAAGATTTGGCAATTGTGCAAAAGGTTTGGGAAGGCATTGGGGTTTTTGTTGTTGTTCTTTTATATTTTGACTTCATGCTTAGTTGTCTATGTTTTCAACTGTAGGAATTTGGGAGGTGAACGCCTTCTGAATAAAATATTAATTAAGAAAAATATTGCCTTTTGCTAGCAGGATTACTATCAGCAGTCAGTGTTAGATTTTATTCCTCACGTCTTCCAAGATCTCATTAGTACGATGACTTTTTTTAGTTTGCTAATAATGCCAGACTGTGACTTTGCTATGTATTTTTCACTTTGCTAAATGCCCTCCTCTGACTCCTACAAGTGAAAAGGCAAGATTTAGTAGGCTATTTATTCCTAGTAAGAGAAAAAAAGGTCTTTGGTGTTGGAGGATGGTGGGGGAGAAGGTTATTTTCATTCTTTCCCAAGACTTCCCCTATAAAGATGAAGGTGGAAGTCTTTGTAAGAGGTGTATTGGTAATTCTCTTATCTATTTATTCCAACTCCTTGATATCCTTCTTACTTAGGTTTTATTACTTTTTAAAAAAAATATTTTTATGCCATGTTTACAACCTTAGTAAGACGAGAAGAGAAATTAACTGCTCAATTTTACTTTTGTTTAAACCAAAAGTTGACTATGGTTGTATTAACTAACTCTCTAGAAAAAAGTACCGATGTTTTTACCAGTACAATTTCTGAAACTAATCCTATATCTTAGTCTGTAATATAAGAGAATGTGGGACTTAAAGATTATGTTGCTTAAACTATGAAATGTGTCCTTTTTTTAAAGGATTGAGCTGCCTTTGTGTTTGGTGATTATATAAAGTCACAAACAGAGTCTCACCCACAAATACAGAAGCTTTATACTAAGCTATATACTGTACCCTTCCATATTCTAGTATTTTGGCCAGAGAGAATAGGTAGATATGGAGTAGAAAATTCCTTCTAATAAGATGTGTATTCTTTTTGGAGACTAATAGCCAGCTGATGGAATTTTATCAGGGAAATGAAATGAGAGTATGACTAAGGAATCTTGTCAGGGTTTTGAAATCCTGCCATAAATTAGCACTATTCTGGGCTGTCAATATGGAGACCGAAGAGAAATTAGTTGTAATATAGAAGAACCTTTTTCTTCAGACTTGCTCCAAGGAGTAAATATTGACACTGTGGAAAAATTTGAACTGCCCTTAATTTTTTGTCCACTCTTGAAGTGACTTTGGTTTTCTAGTCAATGCTGTTAATTTTGTAGCTTTGGCAAGTGATAAATTTGTCATTAAAGCTAAATAGAAAATCAATGGCTAACAGTCAGTAACAATATGATCTACTGAGACTAATGATGTATTTTCAGATAATTTTCAGCTGAAGATCCCAGGGCACTTACTGATGTCAATAGGAATTGGTGGTGGTGGTGGCATTGGGGTAAAGAATTCTGTTTCTTGTTTGTCAGACAAAAGGCCCTCAATGGGATGGCACAGTAGCAAAATTCCGTGCCCTCGTGAAATGTCACTGTTATCTGAGAAACTATTTGCAAGTTTCTTGTTGCTAACTGCAGGAGGTGCACTAAGTTGGGCCTTGCTGTCAAGCCTGCTTCTGATGTGGTGAGATGAAATATGTACTCTGTGTTCCCAGAGAGAGCTTTTGTGACAAATGACAGAATAATAGCCCTTGCTAATTTGTATTGAAGTATACACGCTGCTGGCTTGGTGGCATCACTGCAGCAAACTGTGAATCATGTGCAAATGGAAAAATCCCCACTTTTTCTATACTGGCAGTGAATACAGAAGAGGGTGTTGCCTGCTCTGGATTTTGGTCACTGGTGCTCAGCTTTAGCTTTTCTCTTTTAATATAGGAATGCAGGAGCCCAAAACTTTATTGAATAATCAGAATAAAAATAAAATAAATTCTGTTTCAAATATTGTACTTTATCTGTTACTATATTAATATATTCAAATATTGTCCTTATTCACCCAAGTTTAAAAATCAATTATTCCCATTTCAAGCACCTTAGAGTTTTTAAATAAATGTTCAGTATGTGGCTTTGTTCTTTGTCTGGTTTTTTCTTTCTTTCTTGTTTATGAATTGTGAGTTCATGATTCATAAACCTGGTATGGAGGACCTGCTGTGTCACTGTAACTTTGAGAGGCAAACAACAAAAGGCAGTCTTCAGCACCTGGAAGTCCTTTAACTACTTTCCTTAGACATAAATCTTCTGTAACCATTAATATAAGAAGAATATTTACCCCTAAAGCAGTAAAAAAGTCCAGTGAATTTTGTGTCCCTCAGGCCTCGGCCATTGAGTGGGGTAGAAGGCTCTATAATAAGCTGAATTAATCACTATGCAAAAGCACCCTGCATTGCATGGAGGACATTTGCTAAGCAGGGCTGTGCATATGATGCAAAATTGTCCTGTGTACGTTTCATAAGTGAGATCAACTGTTTGGCTCACGGAAAGCAGACCTAAAACTCTCAGCATGAGCATACTGCACAGGCACTACGTGTTTGTGGGACATTGTGTCCATAAGATCAGCACAATTAGACTCAGGCCTGCAATGTTGTATTAATTTTCTTCTCAAATTGTATTCTCATTTTGACGTGCAAGCATTAGATATGTAACACGCAAATGCTGAGGGAATAGTTGTTTTGATGCCAGCTTGGTAAGGTGGAGAACAAAGTTGCTGCATTGAAGCTTGGCATATGAGGAAAAGGAAGATTGTGTGGGAGTTGAGACTAATGATGTATTTCGTTAAGTAAGGGGTTTCACAGTGCTGGAGGAATACTTCTCTAGAGTACTTCTCATACTTCTCATCCCTGGCCAGTTCATAGCATTGGAAAAACAGTTCCTGTGAGTAAATCTACCGTGTTCCCTTTGACTGGGAGGAAGGAAGCAGGTGAGATGGGACCATGGAGGTTTCCACTAAAATCCTAGGATGAGGTACAAGGAGAGTCTGTGGCTTTTAAGTATAATGTCTTCTGCATTCATCACTTGTTTTCTGTTGTGGGAGGGGAAGAAAGCTGAGATGTCACCAAATATCACAGACACTGTGAATGAAAATACTTTTTTTTTTCTAAAGTTGACCTTGGAAGTTAGATTATCACCTCAGGACTTCAAGCGATATTTTTTCCTAAATTACATTTACTATTTCATAGTTACTCAACAAGAAACTTATAAATATGGCCTGAGTGTTCCTCAAAGAATTTATTTTTAAATAAAGAAAATGCAAGTCAGAAATATTAAATGTCTTTCAAAAATCTTAGAGATTGTCTTAAAATAATACCATTTTCACTTCTCTACTTCAGTTTTTTTCTCTAAGTCATGTAGAATAGACACATGAATTTGTGGTAAGTCATATTTTTCTTTGATAACTTTGTTAGCTTCTTCAGTCTTTCATTTGGACTAATTTTTCACATAATTTCTTTGCTAAAGCGCTTTCCTCCTTTCAGTTCCCCAAAGGAGAAAGAATATAAATTATTATATTTTCTGTAGTATGTCTAAATACTACATTTATAGGTATACACAATTCTGCCTTTTCAAAATGTGAGTAAAAAATTATCTTTTGCCCATTATATACATGGAGAATTCTGAGGCAAGAATCTAGACAAAGAGCAAACCTAGTATTTCTTCCTGACTGGCCAGCT
>VWYH01007335.1:649138-801743 GCA_013399365.1 Pampusana beccarii | reverse complement strand
GATGTATATATATGTATAAATATCTTCGCATATATATAGGGTGTTTCAAAAAGACGGACCAAATCTGAATGTATACTGCTTTGAAATTGGGTCCATCTTCTTGAAACACCCTGTATATTTCTTTGCATCTATGTAGAGGATGAGGATGGCTTTAGAAAAGAATTTGCAAACATCCTGTATTTCCTCTGCTGTGCTGTTTCCTCACATAATATGAATAACTGGTGTGTGGGGGTTGTTGAACATCTATTTCCTATTGCAGACAGAGCTATTACTTAGGTAATCAATATTTAATCTCTATTAGGAGGAGTAATTTTTAAGCCTACTTTAAAAATTTGATCTGTAGCACTTGATATAAATCATAGTCACGTGGAGCTGTGCTGCACTCAGAATTTTCTCCTGTATCTAAAGGGAGGAATTAGCCTTTTCATGGGGGTGAAAGGAAGGAAAGAAACCCGAGAAACTCCCAGAGCTCTATTTCAGGCAATGGAGTGAGTCCAAAATAGCACAGGCTTGATTCACACCCTGATTTTTGCGAGGGTGGTAGAGAACTTGGGGAAAGGGTATCAGCATCTGTCCCGTGGTGAGTCAGAAGCCGCAGTCGGAGCTGGCAGCAATGATCCTCTCCTCTGCTCCCAGAAAGGAGGCTTGGTCGAAACTGAAACATTTTACAGAGATATGTCAGTTTGCAGCCGGAAAGGCTTGGAACAGATTGATAGAGAGATGCTCAGCTACTAAAGGTTGCATGGGAAGGTGGAGAATCAGATTTAATCCTTTCTCTGACTAATTTTGAGCCATCCACGATGGAAATGCTGGTCTGGGTCAAATAGAGCAGGAGTTTGAATCAGTTTTAGTTTGTCTGTTCTTCTTTCTTATTCCCGGAAAAGTTTCAAAGCAGACTAAGCAGACTGAGTCACCGTGTTTTTGCAGCACCCCCAGCACCAAGAGATGAGATGTGAACCTCCTGTGTCTAGGTGGATGCCACTTGTCAGGCTGGTCCCAGTTCACGTGGTGCTTCCTGCATTGTCAGCTTAGAGTGTTTCTCCCACTTCCAGCCCTGTTGCTGTGGCATCCACGCCGGCTGCCTCAGGGCAGCACAAGGACTCCCGGTTTTCCCTTTCAAAGATCTCCATCATCACACAGCAATATACATTTTTATGCTAAAATGCCCTTTTTCAGTGCTCAGAGCTATACAGAAGGCGAATTCAGTAAGAACTGGATGGCGTAACTTTCCTGGATTTGAAGTGTATGTTGTGCCAATTTTAACAATATTTGAAGAAATCAAGAAAAAGGCAAGGATGAGACAAACCTGTGTGTGCCCAGAACTGAAATGTACCCAACAGGCCAGTTTTCCAGCCTATCATGATGACATAAACTTGTGACTGCTCTCATAGAAATACACACAGGATTGAGACAACTTTAACAGTGGAGAGATGTTTTGTTTGGATGTGACTCGGCCAAAGGTTTTGAGAAAACATTTAGGTATTCAGCATAACGAAAAGGGGGAGGCTGAGATTTATCAGAAATAAACACTGAATCAACAGCTTCATTATTTGCATTCACAGTTCAAGGCCAGCAGAATGCACCAGGCATACAAAAGGCACGCTGGCCCAAGGCTGCCGAAAGTTAATATTGTGCAAGATTTCTGCAGATGTGGAATAGCAAACTATTCTGAAAGCAAATGCTCAGTTCAGTATGGAGAATGAGCACTGAAGACCATCAGAAGGTGATATGTAATCCACTCATGCTAAAAAAAAAAATAAATATGCCCGTGGTTTCATTTGCTTTCAGGTCTCTGTTTTCTGACCGTCACCGAAAACATCATGGCTTGCTTCTGGACTTGAGATGATCTCAGCACTTTCCATAATAAAAAAAGAAAAAAAAAAAAGCAAGCTCAATGTGACTGAGGGAATAATTTATTCCAGGATCTGCTCCTTACAGACAGTGCAGATGTGCCAGGGCTGGGTCCGGTTTATAAACTGCAGGGACACAGGTTTTCCTTCTCCAAAGGGAGATAAGTTTGTAAGTCATCGATGGCTGTGGTCACCACATCTCCTGCCTGGCAACAGTCACAGATGCTTTTTTGACTCATTTCAAAACTAATGCTGTGTGCTTGCTGGTTTGATCAGCTTGAAGTGACAGTCCGGTACATTAACGAACCTGAACTCTTCTGTCACGACAGTTCAAAACCTGATAATATCTGTCTAGTCACCTTATGTCTGACAGCAGCCCCTTCCGGGAGCTGCAGGGGAAAATGCAAGAAATGCACAGCAAATTTCACGAAATAATTTATATATAGGAAAAGCTTTGTATCTCTTCACTAGTGGGAGCTTCTTGCTCAGATTTGTAGGAGTTTGAATCTCCTTTGAAAATGAATATTTTGGCTCTTACCTGCTGTGGATGTTCTCAATAAGTAATAGATATGTCTTTTTTAAAAAAATTGCCTGAAATAAGAGTTTCACTTGTTTCTTCTGCTAAGAGAGGGTGTGAGAACAAAACATCCCCTGAGAGAATTTAACCACCTTTTTTAATGTCCTCCTGGAAATCTCTGGGATACCAACAATGAGACAGGTTTAAGAAAGTGATGAAACAAGACTTTTGAAAAAATCTGTAATGGTGGAAAACACTTGCAGGAGTCACGGAAAATGGATAGAACCTAAAATCTTCTCTTGTTCTTTAGATTTTTCAATAGCAAAATTCCTTCTGTGTTTGGACTTGAGATTGAAGGTTTTTCCATATTTCATTGAAGATAGTTTGTCCCCAGATTCTTCAAACAGTTTATTTTAAATTCAGAGGTCTGTGTGGGGATGCTTTATTTATGGTTGCAGTATCAAGATAGGTCTTGGCAACATCTCCTCCTGCAAATGACAAATATTTGTAAAATGGTTTGGGTTGTATTCACAGAGATCCTTGATTAATAGACACAAGGCAGCAGAAGCTGAGCTTTTCCAGTAAACTCTGTACAGTAGTTTTGTGCTGTAACTGTGATGCACAGCCTTGCTCCAGAATTTACTGTTCCAGGCTTCTGCTCCAAATGGAGCTGTAAATTACCATTTCAATGGCTTAGCTTTAATTAACTGTTTTCCCAAGGAAGATTCCAAACAATAAAAGTGCAGGCCACGAATATCAGTTTCCAGGTTTTGTAGTATTTTGTAAGTCTCTGCCTATTTTTGTGTGGTTTTATTATGTTTTCCAACTTTCCCTAATCCCATCTAAATGATCAATATATTTTTTTTCAGCCCTAACTGTTAAGTGATTCTCTCTAAAACCTATGTAATGCCCAATATGTATTGTTCCCATTTGAGGGTTTACCTTATTTCAGGCAAAAAAGCAATTTCAGTGAAGCTGAAATGTATGGTTTTGGTTTCAGGGCTACCTCTCTCTGACATAAAACTACTAAGCCTTTATTGAAATATATATGATTCTACCATAAACGCCCCCTTTATAGAATGCACCTGGTGAATATAATGGAAAACATATTTGTTTCTCGTAAGAAACAAAGCAACTGTTCTGTAATAATATATAGTCTATTTGATATTTAAAAGGTCATAATTTTACACAGAGAAAAGAAAAATTCAGGCAGGGTAAAAAGTAACATTAAAAATGTAGCTGCACATCTCACACATCTGCTTTTGCATTATGCTGATAAGAGCAGCTGACTTTCACACAGCAGGCTCTAATAACAGAGAGACCGAAATAATGTCTCTATACCTCACTGACCCTCAGCATTTCCCAGCCCATAACAATTTAACCTCCCAGTGTCCTGAGAGATAAAAACATGATTCCTATTTTTTTGAGTGGGGAGAACCGAGGCACGGGATGGATGAACCCATTTCCAAATGCCACACATGATGCCTATGGGAGAGCTGGAGCAAACCCAGGTTTGCTGAGTGTAAGATCAAGTTCAAAGAGCCTTTTCTGAAGAGCTGAACATAACACACTGTGTTTTAGGACCTCCAATGCACCACACGCTACCTGACAGCACAGGAGCATGGACTGTTCCACAGGAAAACACAAACCTACTTCTATGTGTAGAGTGAAGTCCATCAGATGTAACATCCCTCTGGCCCCAGGAGCAAGTCTTAACCTAATTTACACTTAAAGAAATGCGGGTCTTACATGTACGACATATATGGCAGCTCTTATAGCACAACATGCACCTTAGCTGGGTTGCTGCTTCTTTGAGCCTCTTTTTATTAAGACCAACGGTGAAACTCCTACTAAAGAGCTCAGACTTGCCCTTAAGGCGTAGAGGATAACCTATGCCAGGTCTAAATCAAGGGATTCAGGAACCACAGTACTTAGTATTGAGAAACCGGTATTTCAGGTACCTTGGGTCCCTCAGCAGAGCCCAGTGTCTGAGCTCCAGCTTGCACTACTGGGTGCTCACAGCCCATCCTAGGAGACATCCCTGCCTTGGGGGAGACTGTCCCACCATGCCAAAAACCACACAGATCTAGAGAAAAGACGATTTTCTAGTGAGTAATCACGATAAGATGGGCTGTATCTATCTTCAAAGGGCTGGTTTAGGATTTTGTGTCAACTAGTGTTTGGAAAAAAAGTCACTACTCTCTCAGTCGTGTGGGAAGATGCTCAGACCTGGGTCTGGGCAGCCACACTCACTCCCTGCTTTCTACTCCGGCAAAACTTTCTTCCAAAAGCAATGTGATCACTTTAACAGATGGAGTTAAAGTTACCTCCCTACCCAAAACTCCTAGGAAGGAGGTATCTTAATATCTTTGGAAAATACACCATGATATCTTGAAAATAAAGCGATGTGTGACGAATCCTCTAAGGATGGAGGGATCTGAATGTCGCCTTCCCTCGTGCTATGGGACTGCCCTGCTCTGTAGGCACTGAGGGAAGAAGTAGGTGCTGCTCTGCTGTTGGGGGAGACTTATCTCCTTGCCATTCCCAGCACCCTTACTGCATAAATTGTCTCTTAAGTGTCTAAATTAGCTTAGCAACCTTTGATTTTAGATGATAAGGACTGATTCAAAATCCCCATTTACAGTAGTGCTTCTACTGGAATAGGGAACTTTTTTTTTTTTTTTTAAGAAGAAGAAGGAAGGACCAATGAAGATGCATGTGGTTTCTAATCTGTTGTGCATATCAGCAATAGCTACCATTGCCTTCTTTGGGCTACTGACTACAGGTGATGTTGATGCGTGAGCAGAGAGGTATTTTCTTTACTGTTTTGCTCTCCCCTTTGAACCCCCTTGGCGCTTGCTCTCATCCTTCAAACTTTTTGGTTCCTTTCCTTTGCAAATATTCCACGTTTCCAAAATCAGATTAATGAGAAAATCATATTATTTGGATAAAATTCCTTGCACATAGCAATGGTAGAAAAATATGAAAAAACAGTCTATGCTAGCAGTTGAAGCAGGATGGGATTGTCAGAATTGGACTCCTGGGTTCAGTATTTCAATGTTCAACACTGTTGCTGTGTAAACCACTCAACAGCTTTGTGCCTCGTTTTATTTCTCAGTGAATTCATGCATAAAATGTTATTATTCCTTTCCCTCTATTTTTTTTTTTTTTTTTTTTTTTTTGGTAACTGAACTTTGGCTGTGCTTTGCACCACACTAAACACAATTCATGCTCACAGGAAATACAGTCTGGCAAGTGGTATTGTTCATTCAGACAAAGCCCTGAGTGTGCAGGTGGTATAGTGGAGGGCAAGTACTGCACCTTCCTGTTTCTTCTTTAAAGAACATGTTTTAGGAAACATAACAATGCAAATATCACCATTGACATAACAGTCTGGACACACTTGGGGAATTTGCACAGCTCCTGTTGCCATAGAACTAGGCTTCTTGAGACATATTAAAGAGGTAAGGGAGCGTTAGGACAGGCAGGTAGGCACGAGGGCTTGGTTTTCTGAGGCTAAGGGACTTGCCCAAGGTTGCCTAGAAAGCCTGTGGCAGAGCAGAGATTTGAACACCAAAGTGCAGGGTGCTCCCTTCTCTTCCCTTGGTCGTAGCACCTATATACTGTATAGGAAGAGGGTGGCTGAAGGGCACATTGGCCTGTTTGCTGCACCAGGGCGTCAGGCTTGTATGAGACCTGAAAAGGTTTCAGGATCAACAGCAGTGTTGCAAAATGAGAGCAGAGCTGCATGTCCCTCCCACAGGAGAGGATGGCTCTTGCTCACCAGGTACAAGTGAAATGCAGCAGTGACAGCTTGTTGTAGGCCAGGATTCAGAGCAAGCTTTTCCTCATCCCTGTCCAATTTGTGGCAATGGTGAACTTGGCTTAACAAGGAAGAGATTTTTTCTCCTCTTTTTGTTTTGTTTTGTTTTGTTTTAGTTTTTGGCTTCGTTGCCTTTGATTCCAAAAGTGTAATAAATAAGAGTTTGCAACGGTGCCTCAAATATACTGGGGTTGTTTACAACTTTTACAGAAAAAAGAATGTTTTGCTTTAATTCAGACACTTCCTTAAAGAAAATAAACAACTCCAGAGCCCAGCTCCCCAGAAAATCGTATCTCCAGAAGATGAGGGCTTTGTGGAGAAAAGCCTGATGAGGACCACAAGGTCCCTGCTTGCTGTGCAGGGCAGAGCTGCCTTCATCTGTAGCTCTTGGGGCATCCCCCTGCTCAGGCCCTGGCCCTGTGGGCTCTTCCCTCCAGCTGCTCTTCATTTTCCTTCCCTCTCACTTGCCGATTCATCTCCCTCCCCTCCGTATCTCTGTCCCTTCCTTTGTTTTTCCTTCCAGTTAATCCCTTCCTGCTTTTCCCCGGGCCCCTTCTGTGTTACGTATACACACACGCTTTTCTATTCGGGGAAGTTAATTTAGATTAAGGGAAGGGTGGATTTAAGAAAGAATAGCTCTCCCTGAAAAACTCCACGTAGAGATGCCCTAATTCTGGAACAAAAGCATTTTCCAAAGAACACGATCCTTTGTATATAGCAAATTAAACCAATTCAGTTTGAAACCATTCTGCTAGGATTGCAAGTGCTCATCTGATTATGCCCAAATTAACTGGGAACATCTCCTCATGCCAAGTTTGCCATAAAGACAAGATCCTGTTCCACTCCCAGGCGCACACGGATACCCCTCCCAAACCATTCAAAGAAAGCAATACATCTGCCGCCCAACCAACCATGAAGAAATCAGGGAGCTAACATAATATTTGCAAGCCAAACTCTGCTCACTCTTCTGCAGTCCTGCTTTGTCTGTTTAGACTGCAAACTCCAGGGTGAGAAAACTTTCTCCCTGTGTTTTTTGTGTGGTGCCTGGCACAGAGGGATATCAGCCTTCATTGTAGGGTCATGGCATGGCAAACAAAGGAACCGGCAGAAAGGGTTGTGCTTTCACAACTGCCTCCCGGTCCCATGCAAACTTAACTCCCTTTGACATCTGCAGGGCAGTTTTCACCTCACACAGATTTAGAAGCCGAACCTAGCCAGCTGCTCTCTGGAGGCCTCCTCCACAGAAACCTGGGAGAAATGGGTTCCTCTGGAGAAATGAAAGAAATGGTTCAGAGCAGAAACCATAACCTGACCCCTGGTAAAGCTTCTCTGCAGAAAATTCTGGAGCCACAGGACCAACAGCCTTAGTTAAGTGCCTCAGGCTGGGTTTCTGAATATACCCACAGGCACTTTTACCCAAGGCAGAGGAAATTTTGTGAAGAACAACAAACACAGTGGGAAGGAGATGGGTAGAAGAAAGGGGAGAAGAGGATGTGCCTAGAGTACTTCATGGGGGAAGGTGTCTCTTGCGCCAATCTGGCACTATGATCCCCGATATTAAGATTTCCAGCTAACAGAGGGTTTTTTTTGGTATTTGAGAACTGTGCCAGCGAACTCCTATTTCTCTATCCATAGGTGACATTTGCTGCTTGCTGTGTAGGAAACACCCCATGCAAATAGCAGCCTGTTCTCCTACCCCTACAAATCTATTTTCTGAACTTTTGCATAACGTGGGTTGCGGCCTGCTTCAAAATTTCCCTCCAGCATTCACAAGAACACTACTAAGCCTGAAAAGCTGGCTAGAAAGCTGGCCAGACCTCTCTTTACCATTGAGAAATCCACTGGAGTTCCAGATTTAAGGGGAGAGACAGGAAATGACCTGTAGCATCAACAACCATTGACCTTAGTTTCAGCTGAAAGGAGACATCAGCAGCCCAATATGTGTACAAGATCATTTCCTCTCCTCCAGCGGCTGCAGGCTCCAGTTCTGCTGAACTGGCGTTCAGGGCTGTGGTAAGACATGTTGGTCACATCTTTGTGTGTGAAGTAAACAAAAGCACGGAACAGTCTGTGCTCAGTTCCTAGCCCACTTTATTTTTTGGCCCAGGCACAGCACCCGGTGCCAGGGAGACAATGTCAGCTCAGTTTCTTGGGGTTTCTTGGGAACAGTGGCTCCTCAGCAGCTTGAGCTATCATGCTTGGTGGCCCTGAGGAGCCACCCTGGCCACATGTCCCTCTTCTCTCCCTTGCATTCACCATTCTGCTTTCTGAATCATCACAATCTCTTGCAGCATGATAAGCCAATGTTGCCTATGAGTTCATGGACAAATTAATGTGTTGGTGGCCTCAAGTGAAACTCTGGCCTCAGAGTCCCAAATCTCAGTCCTATAGCCAGTGGATTTGTCCTGTGTAACTGAGGCAAGATCAATCCAATATTTTATGGGGAAAAAAAAAAATCCATTCAAGCACAACTTGTTTAGGAATAGGATTGTGGATGCCCAGAACTCAGAAGCTGTATGCAACATCCTACAGTCGTTATCTGCTGCTATTTAGACAGGGAAATTTGTGAGCAATTGAAATGTAATTCCTAATAGTTCCCTAGTTTATTGTGGGTGTTAAATGACCAGTCCAGTTCATCTATCTA
Source organism: Pampusana beccarii (assembly GCA_013399365.1). Classification (NCBI taxonomy): domain Eukaryota; kingdom Metazoa; phylum Chordata; class Aves; order Columbiformes; family Columbidae; genus Pampusana; species Pampusana beccarii. The sequence goes on along the minus strand of VWYH01007335.1, from coordinate 792,909 downwards.
TATACCGACTATCCTCTTATTTTTTTTTAAGGAGAGATTTCATGCAAGAAAATGATGAAGCAGGAAGAGGCAGGAACGTCGAGCATTTATGTTTGAGATAAGGGAACTGAAGGGTTTCCTTGCAGCTAGCCATGAAACCCAAAAAGTCCAGCAGCCCTTTCCTATACAGTAGATACCAGGATCTCTTGTCCCTGGCCCAAAAGCAGCATACAGACGTCTGATGCCAGCTTTTCTCTTGGCATAGGCTCTCATGAAACTTCCGCAGATGTTCATCTTGAGGCTGAACCCGCTTCTTAAGGAGTTCGGTGCAAGCAGACCTCGCAGCACACTGCCTGAGCTGGCTGCTCCGCTGAGCTGACAGAAAGTTTCTCTGGATATTTTTCTTATTTGAGGGGCGATTCTCTCATGAATTAAAATATATGACTGGACTTGTTTAAGTTACATTGTGGAGGGGGATAAAACCATCTATGCAGTTTCTTCTGCTCTGTTCATATATGTACCAAACATGGGCTTTGCAAAATCCCTCCCCAGAGTTACAAAGTTAATGGCTAATTTTAGGGTGACAATCTTCAGCTGCTGTGAATTGGCATTGCCTCAGCATGCATCCACTCAAGATTTTACTCCAGGATGGGGGTTTTTCTGTGAAGCAGAGGACCAGAAAAGGGCCCAGAAAAGGAGACGCAGCTGCCACAGGGACCCTCTGAGCTGCTGGGGGCGGGGGGTGGCAGGTCTCAATTTTATTGCTGAAAATATTTGAAGGGAAAAAAAATGAAAATCACAGTGCTGCTTCTGCTTTGGGTGACAGTGTCTGCTTCATCTCCCCAGAACAGCTCAGGAGTTTCTGGGGTTGCCTTCCCCTTGCTGTCCCCATCAGCAGCACGTGTTTTCTGTTTGCAAAGAGAGAGCAATCAGAGAGGCTGGGCTGGGGGTGGGAGAGGTCACTCATTTAAGACTTGTTCTTAATCTCTTTTGCTGCAGGCTTCCAGTGTGCCTATAAAAGCAGATCTAACCAAGGAACAAGGCACCTCTGATATTATCCTTTGGTGGATGATGTCTCAGCTGCTCCTCTGTGAGCGAGTGGGACCTATCGAATCTCCTATGACTGCAGCGAGGGAGGCAGAAGCAGAGGCATCTTGCTTTTCAAAGTATTTCTGTACCTGTTCCCCTCCACCCCCATATTTCAGGTAGAAAGGCATTAAAAAAAGAGATTTGTTTCCCACGCAGTTTCACACTTCAAATTTCTTTCTTCTATTTTTTTTCCGTAGGTTTAAATGAATAGCAGTTTTCTCTAAGGGTTTAGAAATCTTTTTTCATCCTTTTTTTTTCAGCAGCAGATGAATTAGAGCGACACAGTAATGAGCAGAAAAACTGTAGCAGGAAGGAAGGAAGGAAGGAAAGAAGGAAGGGAAGAGGGAAGGAAAGGAAGAACAAATCTAACTAATTTTAAAATGGCTTTTCAAAAAGTCTCACTTTTTTCAGTAAAAATTAAAAGCGTAATTAACAAATATTTTTCTGCAAAATATTTAATGATGAGTGAATCACATTTTAAGTATTCTTGTAGTCAATAGCATTTGTTTCCACCCTTAGTTATTTCTGCATAAAAGTGAGCTGAGACACGGGAGATCATTTTGATAGAAGACATTTTCTGAGATCTGTGTGCTGCTTAATTTCCAATCTAGCTCTGTTTTAGACTTACCCAAATCGAACAAAACCTGCAAAGTGTTTGAATTTCACCCATCACTGCCGTTAATCCCTCTTTTCGCCCCCCTCACAAAAGAGTAAAAGTTCAATCTGTGTCCCTGGGAGGCATCACAAGGACAAACCCCCTCTTTATCCTAGTTCTAATTTTTTGGAGGAGATTCAGCTCCCAGGATGCTCAGGCATCTCTGGCTGGACATTCCAAAGGACTATGAGCACATGGATGTATGTGCCTTCCCTTCCAGATACAGGCAGCATCTATGCTGCTAATAGCCTATTTAACTATGATTTAAAATATAAATTTTAAACCATTTTGGTGGGATGCAGGTGCCTGTTTGATCCTGCATCCCAAGACAGACCTAGCCTGTCTCCCCCCATGGACGCCACAGTGTGAGTGAGTGGGGACAGCACACCGCAATGTCCCAGCCACCTGCAGCACCAGCTCTGCCCTGAGCCAGGGGAGGCATCTCTGTCTTCAACAGCCCTTTAATTCCTCTTCCATGCATGTGCCTGGTAAACCTATGGCAAAGTACTCCCTCTCTTAACCATACGCTGGGGAAAACGGCTCTTCTTTTGTTTCTTCTTCTTTTTTTTTTTTTTTTTTTTTTTCTCTGAATTTGCCACTAACTGGTTCCGTCTGATGTCCCCTAGCTCTTGTCTTAGAAAAGACAGTGAACAGTCATTTTCCATTCATATTTTGCAGTCTACTCGTGATCTCTATCATGTCCCCTTCAGCAGTGTCTTTCCCAGCCTGAACAATCCGAGTCAATTTAATTGCACTCCTACTCTGTTTGAGAGTTGAAATTAATCTGTTGAATTATCTGCTTAGTCTATTCTTGACCTATTGTTAGTGTTCGGTGGCCAGGAGCCACCCTGGTGTCTGGTCTGTGCTAGACTGTTTTACAGGACTCACCACTGGACACAGGCACATCAGAGCCTGGATTCATCCTGTGGCATTTTGGACACCAAAGCCCACCCTGAACTGCTGTCTCAGGATGCCAGTCCCACTCATTGACCTGACATGCAGGCTAAAACAGCTGTTTTCCTCGTTCAGTCTGGTGACAAGAATGCCAAAAATGGGCCCATGGGACACCTCTGCCCCATCAAACAGGAGTGAATAGTGACAAATTATTTTTTGAAGATGTATGTTGCCATGTCTGCAGCAGACCAGGGAGAAGACACAAGCAGGGTGACTTTCCCATGCTGTCTGGTCATCACCCTTTGGCCGTTTTTGCCCCAACACGTGCATCCCTCCTAGGTCAACAACCCATGATCTTACAGGTGACTCCGGTGGTGGGGTGATTCTTGCTGGTGCGTTGCTATGAACCTGCTCATGGCAGCACCAGACCACAATGCCACTTGTCTTTTCTTTCCTAACTCTAATTAATCCAGTCTCATTCATCTATGATCTCATTAAGTGCCATGCGACAATAAACAGCAGAGGAAAGCCTTGCTGGAGTGGAGGGAGGAGAGCTCAGCATCCAACGGGAGCTTCACAGGATCAAGCCTCTAAGTGGCTGCATTTCAGCAACAATCCAGCTTATTCATCCCATGAAACATATTCCAGAAACGCGCACCTGCAAATGTCTCTCATATATACCTCCTCGCCGGTCATCAGGAAAAACTGCTTGTGCTTTCTTTTCATCTATACCAGATGGTGGCTGTGACATTGGGGGCCTGTCTTTTTTCCGTGCCATCCACACAGATCTTGACAGAGTGAAGAAGGAAGGCACTTCTGCCTTGGACAGCCCTGCCAAACTTGCCCTGAAGACCCCACACCCTGCTCCCGCTAATTGCACCAACATTGTCTTGCAGCATGAACCATTCCAGCTCTCTGTTTTCTTTCAAAGTATATTTGTTTTATATCTGACATGTTTATATATGTTAACTGTTTGCTATAGATATCTGTCAGCTTCAACTGGCAAAACCAAAAAAAAAAAAAAAGAAAAAGAGGGGCTGGCTCTATGCCAGAGGTATGTTTCTTAAAAGCACTTTGCTTTTTGTCACATAGTTTTGCATAGAAAGCAAAACGAGGAGAGGGAGGGTAGGCTGGCAAGGGATATTATGCTTTAAATACTGTGAAAGAATTTCATACCAAAATGTACTCTACTTTTCAGATATTAGCCTAAGAGCTGTAAAAAGTTGTTTTATAATCCTAGAAATGATACGCAAACATTGGTATACTGTTTGTCATAAAAACTGCTCTAAAGAGGGAATCGCGCATTATGCTTTTCCAAATATGACATTTACGAGCTGCCTTTGACTGTTACCAGAATGTTTTTTAATGAAATAGAAAATGTGTGTCTGTGTGTACACGCGCGCGTGTGTGATGCGTGTGCCTGTGTGTATGTACGATAAGGGAATGTGTCACCGGGAAACAGACATCTCCTAAAAAATGCTCTTTACTCAATCCAGAACTTTACTCTTTACTCAATCGAAGAACAAAGACTACAACCCCTCGCGGCAGTGAGAGGCATATCTGGGGAGAAATCAGCACGATTTCCTGGGATTTTTTTCTTTCCCACTTTCCTTTCAAGCAAGAACAGGGGCTGGTGCTGTGCAATACCTCTTCCCTCTGAGATACAGCTGCACCGCTTGAGGATGAAGGTTGAGAGATATGGATCTGTCCCCATGCCAGAAATGTTGGCCAAAGATGTTGGCTCAGGTTTCCCTTATAACGATGTTTATAGAGGGCTTAAATCGGAATTACATGACGCTTATGCCTTCTGCTAGTTCTTACCCCGGTACCTAATTGCTCATGGTGATGGGATTCGTTGCCCCCCAGGCATTTTCTGCTTTGTGAGGTGAACAGGCTTGTCAGGATGACACACTTTTTTTTTTTTTTTGTCCCGGACCATTTCACCACCCTTTCTGCCCAAAAGCAGGGTGGGGAGTTGGATGGTGACTCATCCTACACATTTCTTCTTTTAAAAGTGCCTGAAGTTTTGCTTTGTCCCCATGAGAGCCAGGATGCCCTGTACATTTTCTGGAACAGGCTGGTTTCAGGCCTTTTTAATTTTACTGCGTAGGGCTGCTCCTCACAGGACAGAAAGCCACCAAGCCTTTGCAGGCAGGCTCAGTCTTCCTTCATTTATGATTAGGACAGGGCTGAGCCCAAGCTGATGACCCGAAATGAGACACAAATTATTGCTGCTTGGGCACAGAACCATATTAATGTAGCCTTGCAGCATCTGCCCCATTAGCAGCAGGTGCTTGAGCTGAAATTGGACGTATTTAAAATAAAGGACCAAAGACTTTGTGCCTGCAGTTATGGAGTGAGGGGTGCAGATGCCTGGGATCTGTTTGTGGCTGTTATTTGCAGCTCAGTGATTTACTAGCAGGACTCTGGACACAGACCATGCTGGGCAACACCTTCTTAAATCCTGAACTGCAGATATCAGGGAGGGCAGACAAGACTGCAAGGAAATCAAAAGCACTTTGAGTCTTAACTGCTGCATGAATCACCTCACAGAATGAATACGGTATAACAAACTGTTGCCCCGCAGACAAATTTCATACAAAATGACTGTATAAAGCACCAGTGTTTATATATGAGGCTGATGTGGGTTGAAGGGCTGTTTGAAATGGCTGCGGCTAGTTATGTAATTATTTGAGAACAGTAGAGCACAATAAGTGAATATAAACATTGAAGAAGACAGTATGAGTTCACTGGATGCTTACATGAATCCGTCATCTTTATTACAAATGGCTCGCTTCAAATATAAACCGTGTACTCTGTGGCCAAGAAATCATAGGTGCTCAGTTCTGTTTGGTGGGGAAAAAGGAAGACAGATTGGCAGTGGGAAAATATTAATAACTAACCTACATGTGGAAGGACAGGTGGGCATTCGATGTCTGCCTGCTGCAAAGCAGCTCTTTGGACAATCTCTCAACGTCCAGTTGATTTGGTACCAGGTTTACATCCCGCTCTGCACACCTAGTTTATCCTAGCACATAAGATGAGCTCCACAGCAACGTATAGAAACAGTCAGTATGCAAGGTAGAAAGAGCTAGTAATGGATATGTGAGGTAATGGATGAGTGAACCACGTGGACCAGATGAACTTCAAAATATCATCAAGAATGAAAACCAGGCAACACATCCCTACGGGTAACTGGTGACAAGTCTGCTCTAGTAATTTATGTGACAAGTAGGTTGCTTTTTCCATTTAATGTGGTACCAGCCAGAATGGCAGAAATTATTATGTGAAGTATTTTGGAAAGATAATGACTAAAAAAGATAATCTTGCGGTTAGTGAATCTGACTGCCTTCCAGAGAGTTTCTTTTCAGCCAGGCATATTTCTGATAAAACAACCACTCTCTCACTGGTTTATTTCTCCATTAGTAAAATAAGGATATCTATTAAAAATATGGAGCTTTCTTAGTGTTTTTCATACTCAGACTGAAAGTTCTTCAGGGAGAAGCTTTGTGCTTTCACAGGAAGCCTCTGTGCTCAAAAGATCAATAAATATGTGTCATAATTTTCTTTTGCTGCCTCTCTAGCTAAAATCGTGGGGGGTTATGCAAAAAATGAGTAATTCAGCTGAACAAAAAATATTTTATTTGCAAAGGCAACCCCTTTCTTTGTGTCTGTATGATATGCTATGTGTGAATGGGACCCTGCCATTCAACTAAGGGGATATGGTTTAAATAATGATTACAGTAGCATAGCTTCTTCAAGATCAAGTATGCTATAATCCAATACTGGTGTAATTCCTGGCAGGTCTGAAACTATGTGAGAGCTGACATATACCACTGAGTGCAAATAAGGCATAATCAGGGTCTCTGCCTGAAAACATTAACTTAGGATTGTTTTTTTTCTGGAGCAGGGCTTGCATTTGTCAGTGAGCTAATCTGTCTTAAACAATGAATGGAGCAGGGCAGTTGGAAGAAGAAAAAGACAAGGAAGGAAAATGAGATGTTTTCAAGACTGATAAGGCTTAAAAAAAAAAAAAAAGAAAAAATATTGTACAGTGCAATATCTCCCCCTGAGAAGTGCAGAAACACGAGAAGAGCGATATCTACATCAGCAAGCTGGTAGTGTCTGTAGAAGTGAAAGGTGAGGCTGGGAATTAGGGTCCCAACCTGCTTTGCCCATGACTGGTTTGTTGTCAGAGAAATTCAATGTCAGTGTCACCTTACAACATCAGGAAGAACTGTAGCGTTCCTAAGAAAAGTCACAGCAGATATCCCACCTAGGAGAAAGTGTCCAGAGTAGGAACCAGTTTGCCTTGTGTCCAGGGCTGAAAACATCCAGATTATTCTATACATCACTGAGCCGCTATTTTCGGAGCAATAAGCAGCCACCTGAGACCCAGTGGCAAGAACAAGGCTGTCCTTGCGATCTGTACCACGGAGGCAATCTCAGAGCCTTCCCGGGCAAAATTGGTCTTGACATGACTTCACTGTATGAAAAAGTTCAGAAGGTTTTGCTTTCACTCCAAGTCAGATCCAAAACACATTTTGAAACCTTGAAAGGCATTGTAAAATGGATTCATTGTCTTCCTGCCAGCTCCGGTCAGCTGATCGGGCTGCAGATTAAAAACTAAATGTTTGAGTTGCTGTAAAACACCCAAAACAGAGGAGAGCGTGATTTTGTTTGTAGTGACCTAAACTTCTAAAACTCTTCTTGAAATGAAAACCCACTAGGGACTGTTCTCAATTAATAGGACATTTGTGTGTGCAACCACACATAGACAAGTTGAGGCTAGTCCTATTCTGTGCTATCATGGGGCAGCTGCTTTGAATTCAGTTACATTAAAGTGGCTGAAGGCAGAATTGATCCTGCTGAGGATGGAAATGCAAAGATCCCACCATGCAGTTGGCATGAAGCCACAGAGGCCGCTGCAAGTCATTCGAGAAGCTCAAGGATTGAGGTTTTCCCCTAAAGAAGTCTTTGTCCTCTGCCTGCACCAGGGCATGGGAATGCAGCCTGCCCTTTGCAGAACACCCCCTTGCAGCAGGACAACCGCTTCTGGTCTTGTCATTTGTTCCCAGGAGGATGTCCTCATGCTGACATCTGGGAACAGTCTTTCCTCAGCGTTTTTTGGGGGAGAATATTTCAGTATCTTCATCCACTGCTCGACTCAGAGAGTTCAGAGATGCCCTTTGCCAACCTTATCCTGTCTGTGGTGTTCATGCTTTTTTTTTTATTTTTCCTCCTTCAACCTGGGAACTGAACATGAAATTTAGGAAAGAACTGACGCTCATCACCCTCACAGTAGTTTTAATATGCTGGGATCTCAGTAGATTTCTCAAGGCTTTAAACTGGCATTATTGAGAGCTACGTAAATCCTTGAGAACAGAGCTGACGATTCTGCTGGAATGGGGAGTGTTACCCTTGTTCTAACACAGGTTTCTAAAACAAAGACAGCCATATGCTTAGAGCTGAATGAGACTGTTGTTACCCAGAAAGAGACCTTGCTTCCAAGGCTTACACCATGTTTTCTTAAATTTTTGAAGGACAAAACCCAGCTATTTTAATGAACCTAACTCAATAATTCCTAATCCTCAAGTTAAACACTAACAACGAGGCTCAAAAACTGGCCTCCCAAGTTTCAAAACACAAGTCTTGACCAGAACCCATTGGTAAACATTCCTGAAAATAAGTTTTGTTTTGTTTTCCCCCTCATGCTCTGCTGAACCTTGGAAAAACTAACTCACTCCTAATATTAATCCTAGTATAAACAGATTAGACGCTCCCCTTCCCTCAGCGCCACAAAAAAATAATGCCCGTGAAAAGACTTTTTTTTGCATCAATGAAACCTGAACATTTGTCTATTTTATCGACCCCTTAAAAACAAATTATGTCTTATTTTCTTCTTTCGAAGCATGAGATGAAAGTTTCATGACTTATAAGAAAGGTGATTTTTTAAAAATCTTTTTGATTAACAGAATTTGCGACTTTATCAAAACCAGCAGATCCAGCCCTTTTACTCCTGAAATGAGGGGATGCCAAGCATCCAGCCACAGCTATCTCCATGTTCCTTTCGCAGAAGCAGTGTATGATCACACCCCATTAGGAATACATGGAATGAATGGTGGGGAAGAGCGGTTTCATCCAGGCATCTGAGCTATGACTTGATTCCTCATAATTCATTAACTTCAAGGCGTTATTTAAGTAGTTTCTATAGGCTCTGTATCTGGCATTTTTTTCTGTGCTCTTCTGCCCTTGAAGTAACACTAATGCCAATGGAAAGAGGCAGCATTCAACCTTGCAGATCTTGTAACCAAATTCTGATGTTATACAGAGAGTTCCCACCCAAGTGCAGTGCGATTCCTGTGACCTTTAATGCATATAATTCCTATGGCTTGGTACATCTACCCAAGGTATAAGGTGAGGTATTATCCAAGGAAATAAAAAAAATAATAACATTAGCACTTTGAAAATACTAACAGAGAAAGTTTCTCAGAAGAAGATGAAGTTGCTGGAGAGAGCAATGATTTGCCTGTGTTGATCAGATTCCCCCCAAGTTAGCTAACGCGCCTCCCCATATCGCAGGCGACTGTTATAAATCTCAGATAACAGCATGTTCTCCAGATTTACAGCCAAAAATGGACATCTTGGGGTATGGAGAACTGCAGTTTATGAACATTTGGTTTTATGTTGGGTCAGACAGAGTTAAAGACAATCTTGGAGCATAGATTGGGCCATCTGTTGTCAAGGGAATGACTGATCAGAAAGTGTTTGTACTTTAACACTTCAGGCTCAAATCCTGCAAATTCCAAATCTTGGAAGTGGCTTTATATGTGCATTTGAAGATGTTGTTCGCAGATATAAACTTTGGAAGTTGGGAGGCTTTGAATTAGGAAGGTGGCAAGGCAAGGCAGGACACTGAAGCAGGAAAAAAAAAAGGAAAGAAAGAAGGAAAAAGAAAAAAGACAAAGAGAGAAAAATAAAGATGGATAGAAAGAAAAATGGATGGAAAGATAACTGTTACAAGGGAAAATGCTGTCAAGGCATTAGAAGTTTTGGCAGATTCTGGGAGGTAACAGACCATCCCCCAGGACCAGAATAAAGGCCAATATTTGTGGGTCTCACCTCCTTCTCCTCCTAAATCCATAATTACACCATTTGCAGAAGAATAACTCAATGTGCATGTGCATGTGGCAGTTTGACAGTGATTACTCATTTCACAAATGCATTAAATGTTGTTTCTTACAGCAGCAAGTGTAAAATCCTCTAGCACACAACAGTCTCTGAGGGAAGGGAGTAACCCTCCACTCCTCTGTAAAGTTCACAGCTCAAAATGCTTTCAAAAAGAAGGTGAGGCAGAGAACAAATACCTAATTTAAAGAAATGTCCCAACAGAAATGCCATTAATATTCCTGTGAGCGGATTATCACATCAGGCTTTCTGCTGTGGAACCAAGAACCAAGGAAGAGCCTTCGAAAATTTCCACTCCCCTCATGGACTGCCTCTGACTCCCCTCATATGTTTGGGGTTTTTTTCTGTGCAATTCAGGACAGTATCATGCTCATCAAGAACATGTGTTTCCATTTCTTAATATGTTTAAGCATCATACTAAGCAGAGATAGCTCTAATCACACTTGTGCTCTAATGCTGACAAAGGCTGCCACGTGATTTTACATAGTTTTACCCTTGCTAAGTATTATGGTCCATTGAACAGCCTAAGGTTTCCTTCTCCATGTAATGCTGCAAAGTTTGTAAGTATTGCACAGCATTAATGACTGACGAAGTTACTATTCAGCATCAATAAATTATAATGCAACAAACAATATTATTAACCACATACTAATCTACCCTGTGTCACTTTTACAAACCCTCTGCAGAGGAGTTTCCAAACTGTTCTCTATGTACCATTATACGTACACAAGTCACTTCGACATGGTCTATGGCATGATCCAGCACTGGGAGATGCTGTTACTGGCGGTGGTACCAGCCAAAGACCTTTCACTCTACAGCTGTCTGGAATATTTCTAAGCAATCAACAAATATTAAGTCCAAACCTTAAAGGGTAGGTAAACATACAATTAAGGGAGGCCTTACTGCTGTTCATTTTTTTGCTCCTTACACAAATGGAGTTGGAAATGTGCTTTAATCCCTTGGGATATGTAAAGCAGTGGTCAAATGCCCGGTAGCTAGAGACACAGAAGTGCAGTAAATAGTGGAAGCAACTTTTAAGCAAAAAATGATTCAATAGTCTCGCTGATTTTCCTTTTCCATGCACCATAAAGGAGTGGTGGGTGGGAGCTGGGTGAAGCTATGCGCACTGACAGGGACAGTACAGACCTTTGACAAACTAAATAGCTATTTATTACTTTAATATCTTAGAAATGTCTTTTAATGTCCACTATACAGCTATTCCAAAATACAAATGAGTTTGGATTTACATTGCAGATCAGCCATGGAGTGAGCTGGAATTAGTATCCGAAAGTGATAGACTTTGCCCCTCTGCACGGCCCTGATCAAACACTGGTGACTGAAGATTTGTAGGGTTTTCTTCAGCTGGGTGGGCACCTCATGGGGGCTATTTAGCGCAGTTCTGGAGGTTTTAATTTCTCTGCACTGGCAACAGTCCTGGTCAATCTCCTAACACAGCATCCTAAACAACTTCCAGAAGACACCCACTTTTCATAATTGGCATAAAATCCTAATTTTTGCATCCAAGTTGGGCAACTTTGACTGGCGATGCATATATTTCCTTAAGTGTTGCCAAGTCTGGGGCAGCTCCATAGCTAGAACATTCTACAACAGAGATTTATGCACACAAGCTGGTTATGATTTTTATGTTACAGCAGAACATTCAAATGATATGAGATGTCCTCAGTAAATGATCATGCTTCATATTGCTACCGGTTTCCTGCTGGCCAGAACTACAGGAGTCGTGTCACAGTAAATCAGCCTCTCTCCCTGTCTGCAGACTCAGCTGCATGGTCAGCTTTGGGGTGACACCAGTAAATACACTAGGCATTTCTAAAGAAAATTAGATGATATGATGTCTAGTGGATCTCAGTCTGGTGGGTGAAGAAGAGATGGTGACAAAGTGGAAAATGAGGGGCTCCCTGGATATAGGTGACCCAGGTCACTGCATGGGCAGATGACATTCCTGAGCACTAATGCATATATTGGGTGTTTGCAAAAGGCCAACTTTGAGATCAGACTGCTCTACAGTGCAGTTTGCATTAATTTAGCACATGAGACATGCAATTAAGAGCGCTGCAGCTAAAGATTAATAACAAACTCTACATCAGCTGCACAGATGCCTGCAATGAACATCATCAAAATCTAGGAACTCTTACCACCTTCTAGACCCCTGCATTGCCATGCTCTGCATAAGGCCTACAGAGACACCTCTTAATTGAGGTCATCCTTGATGCAGCTGGTCCATCACTGATAGGCAGGGACTGTTGCAAGTATGCATGTGTACGTGTGTGTGTGTGTGTGTGTGTGTGCGTGTGTGTGTGTTGAAAGATTTGTAGGTGACCAGCTGTGTGCCTGCATCTTCAGGAAGTTCAGGCTTTTGGACAACTGGAGCCCAAAATGTCCCTATCCTTAGTGCTGTCAGCCAGGTGGATCCCAAAGGCTCCTCTCTTTGTCCACTGCAGATCCTGATGACTCTTCCATCAGGGTCCCATCAAGGTGTTTTTTATCGCATCAGATGGTACCAGAAGCCACTGAGGTGCTTGCTCCAGGACTCTCATCTCACTGGGACCTGAGGATGAAGGAGATGTTTGCCTTGGGTGACAGCTTGAAGATCAAGTGACGACGACTGTCCCCAGAAGACAGAGGGCTGCCTGTGTCAGGGTATTGTCTCACTCATCAGCTTAACCCACAAACAAAATGAAGCACTTCTGCGTGCAAATGCCTTTTGCTAGTAGATTTCCCTCAAACTGAACTAAGTTTAGGCCAAAGACAGATGGTGACAGTGCCTCACTTTTGCATGTTAGACTTGTGGTTAGAGGCTTGCCAGGAGGCAGGAGACATGGATCTGCCAAGCTGGGCCCTAACCACGAGGCTCCATGGCATTTGGGGAGGGGGCAAGGCTTGCTGGGATGCAGCTCCTGACTCCAGAAGGAAAGGGGGCCCAAAGCAACAGGCACGATTGCCATGTGAGGTGAGACAAGGCAGATGGGAGCAGAGAGCTGGGGTCTAATTGCTCTGCTTATGGGACCACTAATCCTTTAGGGTTCATGCTGAGAAAGACACCCACCCTGTCAGCACCTCCCTGTTTGCAATCTCCGTTAGAGGCGCTTCTGCCTCCTTACCGTTATATTTATGTGTGAGGAAGACATGGCTAATACAACACTAAGGGTACTAAAACCAAGAATGTCCTATTAAACTCTGTATCAGTCCTTTTAAAACTGTTTTACAGAACCAGCTTTAGAAAAGATATTTTAGAAACCTATTTACAAGCTGAGGCTTTTTAAAGGTGTAAATGGTCCCATAGCTTTCCTAGAAGAGCAAGACAGACATTAAAATGTTCCATGAAGATAAGCGACTTTGCTGGCTTTACATGCTGGATTGGTGTTTTTATGGTTTCCACACATCTTTTATCTCCTGTGCAGAGGCATGAGTCATGTGTTTTATTGAAGAAGTACATATTATTACAGTCACACAGCTCTATACTAAAAACACTTTCACAAGAGAGTAGAGCATGGGAATGCCTAAGAAACTTTTATCCAAGTGGTTTTCATTCCATCCTTCGAATAAGCTTCATCACAGCCTCTAAGGATATGATCTGGAGGTCTAGACAATAACAGTGCTGTTTCTTTGTCCTCTAGTCCACCCTTTTTTAACCAGATAGCCATTCTGCTCACATCCAGCTTCATGGTCTCAGAATAGGAGCAGAGCATTCTTGGTTCAGTGTCGTCACCTGAGCTATCAGCAGGACAAGTTCATCCCTCTGCTGATTTCAGTGCGATGATCCAGAGGAGGATATGCTGCTGTTTGCATGGCACATGAAACAGCACCAGCCTTACAGTCTCTTTTCTTTCTTGTCCTCAACCACTACTCCAGCTGCAGCCAGGAGTGCCCTTGGTTGTCCACGTGCCTGTCACAACCCTGCAAATAAACAGCCTTTGCTGGGGAAGGTATTATTAATAACACCCCTCTGCTCCTGTCTCCCAGTCACGCCAGTGGTCTTGTCATCCCAAGTACCAGACTCTGGGTCATCGAAGGATTTAAGGTTTCTCAATCTGCTCTGCTAATGTGCTGATGTGGTGCACAGAGATAAACTGGCTTGCCAGGACTCTCACCACTGTGAGGCAGACAGGATGGCTCCAGGATATCTGATTTAGTGGTGAACGTTGCACCAAAGCCGTCAGCGGGCTGATGTCTCTGATGAATGAGCTGCCGGGCCTTTGCAGCTCACCCATCTGTAGTGCAAAACCGCTGTGTGCTCTGCACCAGTTGTACCCTCTCCCAGAAAACAGCTGCTGGACACCAGGGGCTGAAGCAGTTCCTGTCAATGCTTAAACACATTTAAATGCAAGCCAAAAAATGACAGATGAGTGGAATGAAATTTGGCCTGGTGTTGCTCACAGGACCAAAGGCTAACAGACAGCATTATCTCTGGAGAACCCACTCTTTTTCCAACAGCTTTTAAGTAACTACAGGGGATGTATGAAGAGAGAAGCATTCGGGTCAAGGAGGGACTGGTGCGAAGCACAGAAGAGGTCCCATGGGAGTCTGAAGTTCAAACAAAAACAGAGACTAAGCATCCCCTTCTCAGTTCACTGTGACACCGGCACAGCCCTACTGACTCCAGGATCATTAGCCCTTATCCACATTAATACAAAATGTTTCATGGGATTTCAGACCACCAAGTAGTTATATCCCATTGTCTGTGGTAATGTGATATTTGTTTGAATATGAAAACCAGTCTTATAACATAAGAGATCTTATTGCTGAGACCTTCTACTGTGAATGAGGGAAATTGTTTAAATGAAATGGTAACCTTTCTACTCTCACTGCTTTCTTTGCAAAAATAGATAAACAACAAAATATTTCAAATTCATGAACTTGTTCCTGAGCTAAGCAGTTCTCTTGCAATGCCAGAAACACAAGGCTGGACACCAGTCAGGGTTCAAGAGGTGAAAAGAGACACCATTTACAGTCACGTATGGCCGTCGACTGAACAAAGCGTGAAGGGATGTGCACATCCAGATTGCGATGATGCTGTAGTGACAGCCATTTCCCACTCATCCCAGGTGCAAGACCTCTGCATGGACCTCAGTTTGGTTGCCTTCTATGAATTTTATTTTAAATCAGGTTTAACAGGCATGAAGAGATTCACAAAAAAACTTCGCCCTTAGGCTTATGCATCTTCCCTGAGAGTCTTCTATATTCCAGCTATATTCCCCAGGGGAGCTGAGGGAGTGCTTACATTTGTTTGGAAGAGAAATGAAGATTACAGATTTTTAGAGTAGTGTTTACCCCACCCTCACTCTGAAGGGAAATAAACACATGCAGCAAACACATTGATGTTCGCATTTTCATCCCGATACAAAATGATTCTGTCTGCTCTTCAACAGATGTGCTTATAATTAGCGAACACTGTGAAATGCCAAGACTAATTTAATACTGTGTAATACTGACAGTGGCTCAGCAGGAGACACACAGGTGTGCATAGATAGTGAAGCTCTGTTATGGTTGCAGAAGAACTTTAAAGAAAATCAAGACCTGCGAAAGTGTATTTGTCCTAAGTCCAAAAAATTGCTTAGGTTTGTTGAGAATCAAGTAGACAACAGGTACCTTGTTTATGTCCATGAACATAATGCAAAAACTTCTGGAGTTTTGCACAATTTTGACACCAGCTTCAGTTGAAGCTGAGCAGAAGCTCACTTCAGGTCAAATTCTCCATCCCAAACTCAAGAGTTGCAAATCCACAAGAACCCGTGTGATTTCATGGTGCGGAGGAGTGCCTCAGAGCCATGAATTAGCTCTGGAGAAGCTATAGGGTGATCAGCACTTGTAGCATGACCAGCCAACATGGGCAGTTATAAACTGATACAAGAAAACGCTGATCACATTTGCTATTCCTGAAAGCATCAGGGTTTAGCTGAGATTTTGAAAAAAATGTGGAACTGTCACTTGTTGGGTGGGTATTGCTACTGAAGTGAAGAGTGAAGACACCCAGACGTACTTGTGGTGCCCAGAGATCACATGGGCATGGGACCAATGGTTCATTCCTGTTTGTCTCAGTACAAAGTTAGGTGCCCAAATAAGCATCAGGAGCCCAAGCACTCTATTGGGTTTGGATCTCAGCACTTGTAAGAGATCTGCGTTCTTTCAAATCAAGTCACAGCTTTTTCGGTACAGCAATAGCCAGGTTTGTATACTGCCCTGTACGCTTCTCTGTCTAGGAAGCTCAACCTGCAACATTGCATTGCCAATACCTCAATAACATCTTCCTTTATTAAAAGTTTGGGAGAAAAGGAGAGGTATTTGGTTTATACTAGTTCTCTCACGATGTTTTGAAGCTTACTTTGGTTGAAAACAATCTGGATAAATACACCTAAACAACCACCTTTTTTATGCCTCTTTTCTTACAAACTCTTGCTCCAGTTTAAATGTCCTTCAGCTGTGATACACAGGTGGAATTCAGTTGCTTAAATGTGGTAACCTAGTACCTTTGGGATACCTCTTGTAGCTCACCTGGCTTCCATCTGCCCTTCCAGAAGAGTATGGACTCCTGTAGCTCCTGTGTGACACTGGCCAAGCCCACGTGAGTGCCTTACAGATCCTGTCTCAAGCACCACTTGAGTGCTATGTTTGGAAAATCAAATCATGGCCGGAGTTTTCAGGGTTGCCTTATCATCCTTGAAGGGGCAAGTCGTGGCAAACAACATTTGAACATGTCTATTCCCAGGCAGTATTAGCTGGAATTTTTTTTAGGATTGATGGGTATTTGATGAAGGAAAAGAACACACAATGGTAATGTCTTTCATCAGCTGAAAATATTAAACATGGTTTTTGACACTTAAAGGTCCTGCTTGTACACCCCAAAGCTTATCTCCTTCTTTTTTTTATTTGTTTTTCTCCAGTTATACCAATTATTCTAGTAGGAGATACTACTAAAAATGTTGTTTTTCTTCTCATAGTGACTTGAAACAACAGAGACACTTTGCCCACATGAAGCAGCTCAGGAAGGTGAGATAGGGCTTAAAGATTCTCTCTAAAACTTTGAAGTCTTGCCTTGCAGTAAAACATCTGAAAGAGAAGAAGGAACTCATAAAGAACATGAAATAAATAATTATTGATAATAGCTTTTTCTTTAAAATAAATTAAGATTCGTACAACGGTAGCTCCAACCAAGCTGGGCTCTGGTTTGATGAGCGAAAATTTGGTGAAGCAGATTTATCCAACAAGGATATCTGGTTTCAATCTTTTCTTTTTCCTGCTAGCAGAATAAAATCTTGGTTTCCTTAGATGTATTCTTTTGTCAAATAGCAGATGATTTTTTTTTTCCAGAATTGTTTTTTCAGAGTTATTTTTGAGAAATTAACTCCTGTTTCTCTCAGTCTCCCATCCTCAGCACCCAATGCACACTGGCTAACTTTGTGATTGCTGAAAGAAATAATGTTATCCTCCTTTGTTTTCTGTCTCTGCTTGTGATTGTACCTGGTTTGAATGTTTGAATGCAGGAAATGACATGTCAAGTCCATCAATCTGCATGTGTGGCTGTTTAGAGATTTGAACAAAAAAGAAGCGTGAGTACTCTGGATTAAAAATACGTGGAACTTCGTGCAGTTTTAAGAGAAACTTGGCATTTTTTCCTGCTTCAGCTGATCTTCTGCTAGCCTTTCTGGAGAACATTATGGGCCAGGTCCTATTTTCTGGACAAAAAGAGAAGGAAAAGAGTTCTAAATATGCTGGCTGTGAAACCTGAGATGATGTAAGATTTTCCTGATCTGGAGTTTTGTTTGAAACTGAGCTCATTTTTCCCTCAAGGATTTGCTCCTGTTCCCACCCTTTCCCCAACAAATGCAGTTGGGCCAATCTATAGTGAACTTAGACAATTTATGTCTCTGCATCCGTTCTGTGCAGAACTCTGTGACTTCAGAAGCTTTTTACATGAAACCAGATGAAGAATTTGCTCAGTCCCAAAACTTAGCATGCAGTTCAGAGCAGGAACCCATGTGGATTGAAACTAGAGCAAATGGTTTTGTAATCCTCTTCAAAGAGAAACAACCAAGCAGAACATCGGTTCTCTTAATGGTTCAAGGAAACTGTTGATTAATGACCTCAGACTATTTACAAACAAAAATAACTGGAAATGAGTTCAAAAAGGGGTGTCACATTCCTGTCACTCAGGGAATGTGACTAAGATATGGCACGATGACAACTGCATAACGTGGATGTTAAGGTCTTTCATTGATTTTTGTAAATTTCTGTGCTGTTGCAAACCAGAATTATGCCATGTAGAGAAGTGTTACAATGTCCTAATGAGTTTTTCAGAACACAGTAACGACTCTAGGGGAAGTTATAGCAACTGAAAATCCATGGTATTAGACTGATACTAGTATTTTTACCCAGTTTTTGCTTCCCAGAATTTACTTGGAAATGACCTTACCACTTCTAGCATTAGGACTTTGAAATTTGGCTTGTGGAATAACCAATAAAGATATGCAAGTAAACAATTTCAGTGTTAAACACCTGAAAAATCATGTAAGAAACTTCAACCCCCCAGATAATACTAAGGAGTAAAGTATGAGCAACATGTTTACTTCTGGGAATCTCTAGGTCTGAAGGCAGCAGATCTAGAATTGGTCCATGATATTTGCATTTACGGTCATTTTTTTCTTATTTTTGGATGTAAACTGATATTTTTGAGCTACCATCAAAGCTTATAGGTGGGTATTACTTTATGTCAATGTGCAGCCTGGTAACTTTTGTGGCTAATGGAAGACCTATTTGCACTTGGTCCCTCAGATCCATTCCTTGCTTTGTGGAACTCAAACTGGACCTTTGGGATAGGAAGTTTTAGGCAGAACTAGAATAAGAAAAAGTTGACTGTAAACTGCAAAAAGCGTGGAGACATGTTAGTGAGAGTAAAGGAGAGAGAAGGGTTGAGGATAAGTCTGAAATCTGAATGGACTTCAGTTCTGAAACACCATCAGTGTTTGTTCTGGCTCTTTATCTCTTTGAAACAATATGTTCTGTGAACACTGGGTTTTTTATAATCTGTTGGTCTTGGCAAAGAAATCTTGTCTTTGAGTAATTCACATGAAAGTGGTGTTGCTCATGATGGACAGCTCTTCATACCTCCTATGAAGTTTTCATGAGCTGTTATGGATTGCCAGGAAGGAGGGGTGGCACACCGAGAGCTGGTGCTCAAGTTACTGGCTGCTGCCCTGAAGAAGTGACCAGCAGAAAGGGAAAACTGTGGGTTTTTTTCTGCAGGCCTTTCCTTGTCCCATGCCACATGGGAGGGGGTGTTGATCGAGAACCCAGCCTGTGCGTGGCTGCAGTCCGCTTGACAGAACTGACCAAGATTAAGTTTTTAAGGTTTAAGGAAATGCCCAAGCAAAACAATGACAGCAGCAAAAAGTACCTAACTAAGCGAAATGAGTCATAGCGTAACAACATAAAACCCTGCTCTGTTAAGTGTATTTTGCAGTTTCTGTCTTCATGGTATTTTAATTGCTTAAACTTTAAAATGTACATATTTATGTATACACTGAATATTTGAGATCCAGTATTAAGCTACCTCAGCAATACAGCCCTAAATTCCCTGTGGTTTGATTTTTCTATTTAATGTATGCATTTCTAGGATATTTTAAATTATTTTAGTTCAAGGATCAGGATGAGATTAAGAGGTGTCTTTGTCACGGACCACAGCTGCCTGTAAAGGCAATGGGCATGCAAGAGTTCAGTCCTCTTTAATTATACAGGCATAAGCACGACAGGGTCCAGTGGTTGCAAGCTGAAGTCAGGAAAAAGCTGAATAGGAAATAAAATGTAACTTTGTTTATACTGAGCATAATTAGATATGGGAACAGTTTCCTGAGGATGGAGGTAAATTCTTTCTTTTCAGGACTGAGTCCTTTTCTGAAAGAAATGTTGTGACTGAGCTCTCAGCTGCTGGCTCCAAGCACAGAACCACACTAAGACCAATTTCTGAATGGTTAATGCTGCTCCTCCTCTGTTTTAATTTCAGTTTTATTCCTCTGCATGAAGATTGCTATAAGACGCAGGAATGCCAGAGGCAGTATAAGGGAACCAAATTCTCGCTTGGCTGCAGCTTTTCTCCTGGAGAGACTTGTTCAGGAACAGGGTATATCTGAGTGTACTGGTGGCAAGAGAGAGGGATCTTGCTGCAAGTGGAAGTACCAGGAGGAGGTGAAACTGTGTGAGATAACCTGCACCTCAGAGAGCAAAAGAGAGAAACGCCTGGAAGCTTCTGAAGAAGAAATGAGAAAGAATCAGGGTTCCTGCTCCAGAAAGGGTATAAAATTAAAAGATGGGAACATTTCTCATTATGTGGCAATAATTTCATCATTTTTGTGGTTTATGAAGTCACCACAGTTCTGCGAGGGGTTTAGTGCCTCATAATTCACAGATGCCTGTAGGGTGCGCGTATGCCTGCGTGCATGTGTCTGTGCGACGCTGTTTTCCACGTGCGGGTTGCTCCGTTGGTCTGTTTGTGTGGCGGCGGGAGCCGAGTGGCTGGGGATGCGTTTGGGATGCCCCACCACGCCTCAGCAATCACACTGAGGAGGAAAGGCTGGTCCGTGGTGGACCACGTTTGATGGGCCACACCAGCGCTGGCTCTTTGTCAACTGGATGCATATCTCAGCAGCATCCACTATTCCCTCAGCAGTAGCTGAAGTTACATTACGCATATGAACACTAAGCCTAAATCAACTTCTACATGTGTTTGTTGAAGTCTTGCCTAAACACTGACCATGTTGAAGGTTCAGGGCCAGATCGAGAGGCTTATTCGTCATTTGCCCTAGTGGCCAAAAGATAATCTCATGCTTTCGTAGAGCCTGAGCTCTTTCCCATAGTGCTTTAATTGCAGGTATGAAATAGAGTAGCCCAAGAGCTGCTCTAACATGCCCTGAATGTGAAAAGCCTCAGGAAATTATCAAGCACAATATTTTCCAGGACAGAGGGACACCCTGACTTTGCCCTGTAGGATGAGAAAAGGCTCAGAGACTCCTGAGTTCCTGAGCATTGAGACTCCTCCAGCACGACGTGGATTCTCTGGGAAACTTATGGCAACTCTGAGAAACTGGAATAATATAAAGTCACCTTCACCTATCAGGTTTTCCTTTTAGTCAGAATTCAGGTTTTTTTAATGCTTAATGACAGAAGGATCACAGTCAATTTTTCCACCCCTTTTATCATTCAAGCCAGCTAACTTTCAGTAAAAGCTTGTTAACTCACTTTGATAAGGGGAATTCCCACAGTCTCTATCTCACAAACAGAATAGCAATTCCCATTGATAAAGTGCTGTGGGATCGTATTCCTGACTGCTGCTTTTTAGCAGCTTTTGGAGTTGTCTGCACAACTGAGATAAATAATTCATTTTATCTCTGAGGGTTACCAATTTATTTCTGAGAAGGGGGTACAGTTCTGTATTAAAACAGGAATAGGCATGTCAAAGCTGCACTAAATTACATCGTTCTCTACCCTTCTTATGAATTACTAAGTGAAATAGTGAAAGATTCATGTTATCTGTGCCTTACATTCATTCAGGTCTACAGGAAGAGGGGGCAATGCATATTGCTATAGACTAACCAGCTGATGGCAATTTATGAAGTAACTCGAAGTGAGAGGGCAGGTGTGTTTGGTGAGCTGCATCTCCCATTCAGCAAGGGAAAATAATTACACACCCCCTGCCAAGACATAAAAACCACAAACAAACTTAAAATGTACAACAAAGAAATTTTGTAAGCTCCATTTACAAGGATGAAGTAAAAAATTCAAAAATGCTATTATTCCTTGGGATTTGACCATTACAGTAGAGAAATAGTTTACACCTTAAGGCACTCACGTGCTTAATCTTAAGCAGACCCTGAGGGTCCTTACTATGGGACACAATAAGGACAAAGAGACAAGTCTGAGCCAGAGCTACACAGCCAGAGTCCTGGCAGACATCCCCTCTCAGCTGTGAGCTTGCAGGTGTAAAACAAGTGTGGTTTAACCTGATGTGTGAGTGTCCACACAGCTCAGGTCTATTTGCTTCCCATCACATCATTATGCTGTTGAATAGTTTATGGATAGACTTGGATACAAACATCCAAATTCACACTCACTAGGAGAGCAGCTAGATGCCTAATATTTCTGCAAATGGGAACATTTAAACGGATGTCAAGCTGTTGCAAGACACAGTCCTCGTTATTCCTTTGTTCTGAAAGTATTTGGCAGTGTTTGGGCTTTTTGCCCCCTCCTTTTTTCTTTTTTTTTAGCTTGAAGAAGTGCTTTGCTAGCTGCACATGCCGTAAGTTGCATACAGGCTTCCACAGCTCATGCTGAGGAAGCCACTTCCCATTAGATCCAATTATTTCTCGTGACCAATTTTCATGGACTTCTGTGTTTGGAACAAAGGCCGTTTTAAATCCCATGGATCAAAATCCTAGATTAACAGAGTCTTTACGCATTTATCATTTGCACTGCTCCTGGTGCTGCCTCGGATGGACAAAATGATCCTCTGGCTGTCTCCTCTGTGCCTGGGAAAGGAGGGTTGTGATGTAGCTGCTGTACCAAAGCTGGCAACACCCAAGGGATGCAGCACCATTCACAGGGCAGGCTGCAGCCTCTAATCCCTCATTTCTTGCTCTTTAACATTGCTATTAATTTAGCTCGTTAGATTAATGCCATTGGAAAATGCCCATTGGCACGACAGCACTTGCACGTCTACCCGAGCTGCGAGATGTACAGACCAGCTGAGTCTGACTGAGCTCCCTGGTGTCTGTGTTACTGTTCAAATCAGGATTTACCCTGCTAAGTGCCCTGGCAGGTTTTCAAAATGTTCTTCCAGTGCAGAGTGGGAGAAGTAAAGATAAATACAAGGTTTAGGAGTCAGACCAGTCCTAAAGAGAAAAAAAAAAAAAGGAGAAAATTCTGCAAAATGCATGAAGAAAATAAGCTTTTTAGCCTTCAAATAAGATGGGGAAGGAAAGAGTTATTTGAAAATGCTCATTCTGTGAATAGACCATTTTGTTTGATTACAGTTTCTTATAAAAATAAAATATTTGGGTTTGACATAGTTTGTCATCTTTTTCTCCAATACTATCCTCTCTTTTTCCTTTTTTCAGCTACTCGACTGTGATAAGGAAAAAGGATAGATATGGAAAGGTATTTTGGAAAAAACCAAACAAACAAACAACAACCAAACAAAATCAATAAGGAAAAGTGTAATTTTTTTCATAGGAAAATAAGAAAAAAGTAGAAAAACTGAAGAAAGGAAAATAAATGTCAACATTTGAATTTCAGAACATTACAGAGTAAAGCTTTTTATTGCACGTTATTTTCAGGCTTTTTATCAAAGAAGTAAGAAAAAATGCACCACACTTCTAATGAAAAATTCTATCACTATTGTGAAACTGTTTTTCATGGAAAGCAGACATTTCTAATGAAAACAGTTCCAGTGAGCTCTGCAGAAAGCTGTGCTGTAGTTGGCTTACACTTGCAGTGCACAGCTTAGCTCCATTTCAGATCATATGCAGATTGTCATCAGCCCAAAAATCAGATTTTGCCCCTGAAAATTTACCTCCTAATCCATGGGAAGGCTTAAGGTGCATGCAGAAAGCAGACGGCTGGACATAGCTCTGTTTCAGCTCAGCTTCATCAAGTGATCATTTCTGAAAACTCGCCTGCTCTGCTTTGAGGCCAGGTCTGCCAGTTCTGAGCATTTGGGACCTGCTGTTCCTCTTGTCCTTTGGCTGGATAAAAATGTAATATTGAACATGTTAATTAATTCCTTGTCTTCAAGTCCTCTTTAGATAAACAGTCAAACTGCCTTGTTTTCTGTTGTTTAGAGGAGAAGGTAGGGTAAATGCAGTATACTCACCCAGACTTTGATTTTAACCATGACTTTGGGTCCCTGTGAATTGCTTTGAAAAGACAGATGATAAGTCTTATGGGTAAATTATGTGTTTTGGAGGTCTTCTGCTAGAACTTCAGAAAAGATGATCAGCTTCTGATCTGGATAGCTTTAAATCATAAAACTCCCTGAGAGAATAAACCATGGTCTTACTTGTAACCAGCCTTGCACTTCCCTGACTCAGTTTCCCCTTTCCCTTAGCTGTCACAGTGCAAAAAGGCAGACTGAAAAACATTTCTGCTTTGCCTTAAATAAATTTAACACCTTGTCTTTTGTCTTTATCAACTTTAGAGATGACAGGGAACAGCATTGTTTGTCATCTGGAGAAACAGCAACTAAGTGAATGCTTGTAACAAACTGGTTGGTTGCATGACAATTTCTTTTTCATTGATGTAATCCTTCCATGGATTATCTGTTCTCATCGTGAATTTACCCTGAAATTTATCCTTCTTTGAAGAAGGAGCTAGCCATTAACTATCATTGCCAAATTGCTTCAGAGCTACTTTTAACTGCATTTGCGTTCTCACTCGATTGCTTTTAGCTCTCCTTAAAGCACCAGAGCGCTAAGAGCATGTCGGTTGTTACTGATGGATATATGGGTGTCACGGTGTTTTCAAAAAGACACAGACTTTTACAGAAGATAAGTCCTCAAGTTCTCTGTAATGGGGATTCATGTCCTGCTAAGGACTCAAGCCTTTGCCACCACTAAAACCCAAAGGCACCGCAGTGCTGCACCAAGTCCAGCCCGCACCCCCTCCCTGGGTACCAAAACCCGCTGCACACCGGCCCGAGGAGACCAGCCACCCTCTGCCTTTGTGACTCCTCTGAAACGCAGATTTTTCATACCCTCAGTGCACAATTCCCCCCCGAAAGGCCAGCGTGTGATGGCTCAGCCCTCTGACAGCCTGTCCACCAACACGTTTACAGACAGGCCGCAGCTGGGGTCCATGGGACAACTGGCTGGGAGGCCACCACAGCCCCGAAGGAGCCTGTCTTGTGGAGCAGGGACCTCTGCTTCCACCCCTGGCTTTGTTTATCAATTCCTAGCTAATGAGCCCTTCTCCTCACAAAAGAAAGTTATCCAGAGTGATAGTAAAGATGAGAGCTAGAGTAAACCATGGAGAGAGCAATGGGGAAATGTTTGAACTCGGGGTCTTCAGCCTGGCTAAGTGGAGGGGAGAGTGTTGTTGCAGTGAAAGGACTATTAAAAATACAAAGTACAGACTCTCTGGGGCCTCAGATGTTGTTTTACCCCGTGAAACATGATTTCTTATTTTTAAATAGCTGTCATGCTTGTTAGTTTAATTTATCCCTTCTCAGCTGCAAACTACAACATTTTATGAGCCTGACTGAGGGCATTTTCACACAGGCTCTGTGGCTTTGTGCGCAGCCCTGCCAGAGTCAGGCTGGGCTAAGCCAGGGTCATATTTTGTACTGAGTTATGCTCCTGCACTCCTGCTTGCACCAGCCCAGAGCCAAGTGCAAAGCCCATGAAGTTACTCAGCTCTCTGAAAAGTGTTTTGGAGAGGAAACACCTTGAAAACTAGCCTGTGGTATAAGTTCCCCTGTGGTATCAGAGACTCCAGGAGGATGATGAGGATGATGCTACTGTTTGTGGTTTAATTTTTTTTTTTTTTCTGATTTTGCCCAGTAGTTCTGGTTTGTGCTGAATTTTTGGGGGGAGTCAGATAATCAGGTCTGCTTTAAAATGTGACTGCAAACTCCATGTTACCCACAAAGCTTATGTTGTTAGGAGGGGCAAAGGCAGGGAGACACTAAATGCTTGTGTTGGGAGTTGAGTGCGGAGACATGTTCTTGCTTGGTTTCAGCTGGTGTCTAGACACACATGGACAGTGCTATGTCTGCACTAATAATAGCAAAGCCAATTGTTAACACGCTTATCGCTAATGCAGAGAAACAATACCTGGGAGCAGAGCCAGGGGAGCTTGAAAGCTCCCCAAATATGTGCAGCTTAGCTCCTCTTTGCATGAACTGGGCTGCTTGGATCCACTAGAGTGGATTCAGCCTCATGGATCCACCATATATGTATCTTATTTTCTACCATATGCTTTGAATGTACCCCAAACATTTCATCCCAAGTGGCACAGGAGGACCATGGCTGAGGCAGGAGCTTGAACTTGGAGTCTTTCAAATCCCACCTCCTTGCCTAGATCCTTCCTTCTTCCTCTGTTCTCTCAGTAGGTGTCTGTTTTCCAAGGGAGCCAGCACAACTGTCAGCAGTTACCCTGCTGAACGTCCCTTGAGCAGGCAGATGCGAACGATGGGCAGAAGTACTGACTGCCTTAACCTTCCTCTGTGCAAAATATGGGCCAGATTTGCAAATGAGCCAGATCTGTCCTGATTTGGTGCAGAGCACTGGGCAGATAAAAGCTTTTCTCAAGAAAGACTGATAGCTTAAGCTGCAGGAACGATACAGGCTGTGACTGAGTCTAATTAGAAGGGCAAACAAAATGAGAAGTTCCTCCCTGTACTCTGCCTGGTTAAGGCCCATACGTCTGACCTTAGCTTTTCATCAGCTGCAGATTCATTCAACAAATCTAAAACCACTTTCCAGGGTGGGTGTAGGATTAGACACAGAGGAGCCAGAGTTGTTGGCTGTGATCAATAATCTGTTTGTCAGTTCCTAGGTTTTTGCAAAACATACATTGCGTTATGTGAAGCAAAACCAGAAGCGGATCTTTTTGTAATACATGGGAGGGCTTTACAGGGAGCCTTCCTTCAAGCAGACACAGGCAGGAGGTATCTGGAAGTCTGGAAGACATGAGAATGAAATGATGGCTGATAGAGACAGACAAACCACAGAAGACATCTGTAAACCTAACCACATGAGAGGCCCAGAGGCAACTTCAAAACCGCTAGTACAGCCAATCTAGGACAGCTTCACTGAAGCAACATGCTATAGAAATAGCATTCAGGGCTTTGTATTGATACAGGATGATGACTGCAGTATGGGGAAAACGACCCATCTGGACTGCATGATGTGATAAATGCAGAGTGGTTTTATTTGCTTACAACACTGCCAAGGCTCTAGAGCCAACTGTCTGGGTTTCCATTGTTTTGATTCAATTCAACCTTGGTCAAATCCCCCATGCTCTCATGCCACTAGGAAAGACACAGAGGATATAGACAAAGGTATGAAGTTCAGCAGCTCTTGGATTTTGAGTGTTTACTAATGCAAAGGTGAAAAGCCCTGAAAATGTGAAGGCTGTTAAAACAGTTTGAACATAATGATGGCTTGGCATCATTCTAGTGGAATGGAGTTATTCCACTCTTACTGGTAGTAAGGTGTTTTAATGCAGCCCTTTGGAATTGGGAAAGAAAAAAGAAGAAGAAAAACTAATACATAACTGGCTTTAGGAAAGAAACCTAAAGCTTGGAGCATCCCCAAATTGCTTATCTTCAGCGAAACACCATAAAATCAAGGAGGTTGTTTACCTTGCCAGGTGAACCACTCTGAAGGTCTCTGAAGAGGGAAAAGCCAGCACTCTCTCCAGTTTGCATAAGTTCCCAAGATCTCTGTGAGAGGAGTGGGAAGTGAAAGTCTTTAATAAGTAGCAATTCTCTCTGCGATGTCATTCGTTCATCAGTGAAAAACATCTAGCTGGAGTGATTGTTTTTGGAGGAATATTTCAGTTTAGTCTTTATGGTTTCACCACCAAACAACAGGGGAGCAACACCCCACGCTGATGCACACCAGTGGCACGTTTAACTGAGGCAGGGGCAAGAAAAGGAGGTTTCTGATAAACCCAGCATCTGAATGAAGGCCAGTGTCAGGGGCTGTGAATGTGGAAGACTTCACAAAAAGTAATATGTATCTCAAAATACTTTCAAATAGTGCCTCACCCAGAGCCGATGGAAGGCAGTGAAAAATTTCCCATCAGTCTTCATAGGTGTGAGGTGAAATGCTTACACACCAGGCGGGACGCCTGCAGGAGAAAGCGTTGGTGAAATATGTCCCTGTTTCAGCCAGCCAGGGTGTGCCCTCCAGCTCCAGGGGCTCTGCAACAGGTCCCACAGCACCACGTCGTCTTGGCGAAGCACTAAGTGGCCATGATACCCTATACATAACATCTGCTCAGCAGCCCTTGAGTATCACACAGTTACAAATAGGGTCTGTCTTGTAATTAAGGGACGGCTGTACGGAGCATGTAGCCGGTCAATAGTTTTCCTAAACTGCCTGTCTCTCAGAATAAGGCTACATAATGAATGAGTGTCAGTAGGTCATGAGTTAGAAACAGATTTTGTCTTGCTGGGAAAAGTTATGTTTACCAATCATTCATTAGGTGTCCCAGATGGATGCCGCCGGGCAAAAGGATGAGGAGGGAGATCACCACAGCACTCTTCCAAGTGACCCTAAAAGAGCAGAAATAATAGCAAATGGTTATTTCTTTTTTGTTCCTTTGTTTCATATCTGACTGGGTATATTGTGATGAAAAATGCCTTTCTGTCCCTCGTAAAAATGGTAACGATTTTTGCCATCACTTCAACTTAGGCATCCTGCAGCTGGTCCTTTTTGGACAGTTGATGTGATAGCCCCAGCTGGGTAGTGCCTCATGACCTTTTAGCATGGTCAGTTGGGCTATAAAACATACCCCATCCATAGAGAAAAGTTTTGATTTCCTTTCCAGCTCAACACTAGGGCTCCCTGCAGTTTTAAAATGCTTTCACCTCCTCACCTATATAGACATTTTTCAGCCTAAAGCAAACCACAAAATTGAAAGGAGAGACTTCTCCAGAGCAATCAGAGCTGGGTTTATGAACCATCGTGTTTGTTTGCTGTGGATTATGGGTGAGACAATGTAAAAGAAACTTGCATGATGTATGATTCAGAAAACAAACAAACAAACAAAGAAACCCAGAACACACATTGCAATTTTTACAAAATTCAAACACACCTTTCACAAATCTGCAGATCATTACAGTGTTTTGCTTGGGAAGAAAATGTGACAATTTGGGAGCATGTGAGGTGAAGCAACCTGATGCATATGGTGCTGAGATGTGAGGTGGCAGCAACCAGGGGGTATGCGGGCTAACGCAAGAATTCATCCAACCACTTCTGGAAGAACTGCCTTTTTTCCCCCTCAGATTTTGCAGTCATAAATAAGGTCAGACCTACTTTGTACATCTCTTTGTGCATGCAGGTAGTCCCTTGCCCATCGCAAGTGGGGAGGATGGGCCAACACGTGGACAGAGTGAGCACAGTGGGAGGCAGGGAAGATTTGTTCTTCCGGTTTTCTGGGGAAAGAAGCCACGCTGGTGAGATGTCAGGTCCCCAGCACCCTCATGAGTACAGGCTGGGTTCTGCAGGGAACCTCTCAGCCTTCCCTAGGGTCCCTCTGCCAGCAGCCAAGGCAGGACTTATTTGGCCATGGTGGAGCTCCAAGCCACCTGCAGTTCCCTTGATATCCAAAGCAAAAGAAAAATGTGCTTCTAGGGTAAGGTGAAGTGGACACTGGAACAGACACAGATGCCCATTTTTCTGCATCAAGTACAATGCAGTCTAGAGCTGTTACATCATGTATATACATTTATATTTTCTAAGACTGAAGTCAGGTGTGACAAATCTCCGCTCCGGTTGCTCAGGCTGATACAGGACTGAGGCTGCTGGAATTTAAACAGATATTCTGCCTAAGGTCTGATTTAAGTGTTTATTTTCTTCTTCCTCTCCTGGGAATCTAATCCCAGAAGCCCATTGACCCAATTCCCACCTCAACAAGGCAGTAATATATATCCCTTAACTGGAGACAAAGTAGTTAAAACTGTAGGATGGGCCCACTCTGACTTATGTTTGGCTCCACTGGATGGAGACAGGCAATTTGGGGGTTGAATAGACAGAAGAAAGAACAACACCTCTACAATGCTGTCCCCTCAGGCTATGACGTCTTGGAAGCCCCTATGCTTGTAAGACAGGAGACAACAGAGAAATGTAGTAGAAGTTTCTTTCCACAGCTGGGTCTTACTTGATTTACAAGTATGTGCCAGAAGGCAATGAGGTCTGGTGCAGGGCACAGTCCTGTGTGTGGGTAGGTGGGTGCAGACATCATGAAGAATCACCTAGGAGACACCGGTGATGTCTCATGTTGTCCCAGGGTGGAGTGTGAAGGGTCTGAGGAACCTGAGATAGGCAAAGCTGAACAGGTTTCCCTGGAAAACACGTTTCACCTTAGCTCACTGTGCATTCTTGAGGTGAAGAAAAGAGTCAGCTCTACGTATAATTCAAAATAAATGCTGCTTGTCTCCAGCTGGTATGACCCTCAGTTTTCAAGCTGGTAAGATCACCTCCAAAAATTGTGCTGTGAGAGTTCCAGGTTTACTAATGTGGCTGTGTCTACCAGATCCTTACAAGGGTCCATCACTTTTTCATCCTCATAGTATTTTGGTGCTATTTTCTCCACTTTACAGATGGAAAAGGGAGATATATGACAGCTGAGCATGAAATTCATTTGTACCCAAGTGGCATACACTATGGCTCGGGGAAACCCTGTGCTGGAACATAAAGCTGACTGCAGGAGTTTGACGCTCACGCCAGCGCCCACCAGACTGCCAGTGGGCCGCTGGCCTCAAGAAAATCCTCAGTGAGTAACAAATTCCCTCTGCGTGTCACCATGAACCATATTGGCCCCAGATGAGTGGAACTTGGCTAAACCAGGCGTGTGTTCGGCTCTTCATCCTCGTCCCTCCCTGCTGTGAGAGCAAGTGGAGGGCAGGAAAGGGAGTGGGGAGTCAGAGCTGAGACGGGACGAAGCGAGGCGATGCTCTCCAGGTTACTATTGTTCTAGTAATTAGAGCTATAGGAATTCCCATTATTCCCAGGATGCTTACACAGAAGCTGTTTGTATTCTGCAGCCTCCCCAGGTACTCGGAGTGGATTTACCTAGTGCAAGGTAATTTGTAACCCCGTTGTCTGTGTATTTACTTTGGGCCGTGAACACTCTAAATGGGAGTAAAAAAAAATCTCAGGGATGGGGGAGATGAAGGAGGAGGGATTCTTTGCCCTGATGAATTGAAGTGTTGTTTGAAAGAGGCAGACAGGATTCCTGATATTGCTTCGAGTTTGGAGACCACAGCCAGGAGGGGGAGGGGGAAAGGACAAGTCCTTTAATGAGAAAGGGTTAGGTTTTTTTTTTCTTCTTTTTTTTTTTTCTTTTTTTTTTTCCTAGCAATTTTAATTATCACTAAAACCTCCAGCCCATTCAGGCTCCTGAGAATACAGTTGGGCTCTCAGCTGAGGTCTGCATTTATTAAAATCCCCCCGTTAGGCTGGGAATGCGGGCTGGTTTCTGTAGTGGTGTCACCGTCGGTGTTACAGGTCTCCTGGTTCTCACATTACGCACCACGGACTCCACCACTCCGCATTAGCGAGGCCCAATTAAACCAAGCAGTTGATTAAACAAGCCAATCAGGGTAATTAGTTTAATCAGATTCCCTTGGTAGCCAGCACTGCACTCCTTGTAAAAGGCAGTTGAAGAATGAAGTGCACCTACTTAAGCTCCTATTTTATTTTATTTTTTTTTATGCCTGAGGTAATTAGAATTACCCATGGCGAGCCGAAAATCCAAAGGCCCAAATGGGGCGCGGGGAGAGACGATTAATGAAGGCGATGATGTGTGAAGCAAACAGAAAGGAAGACAGGATGTGTGGTAAACAAATGGAGAGGAGGCAGCCCCCTGGAAAAGGGCACAATGCACAGCCCCTCCGCCCCTCTCAGTGCCTCTGTCTGAAGTGGCCGGAGACGCCAGGGCTTTCGGGGAGAGAGGGGCACGTTCTTCCACTCTCCCCGGCCTCACCTCTGCCGCCCAGCCTTGCTGGGAGAAATGGGAGGGTTTTTGCAGCTGGTTGCTGCTGGCGGGCATCCCGCGCTCCCACAGCTGCTTCTTTCGCATCCTTTTTGGAGCAGAACCTGAGCGCTGCTGTGAGACGGAACAGCCCGTGGGCTGGACGGGTCGGATCCCCCAGACCTTCTCCTCCTCCCAGGCGGGCTGGGCAGAAGGATGGAACAGCCAAACACTCTGCACTGTGGGTCCGGGTTTCCAAGGCTGCCCTTCTGCTTTGACAAGCGCTACACCTCTCATTTCAGCTTGCTAATCTTACTTGTCTGTCAGATGTTTCAATTAAATAGAAAAAGCTGCAGGTGAACATTTTTCTGTGCCTCTTGTCTCACTAAACAAAGCTTATTTTTTTTAATATGTGTCTCTGCTTGGGATAAAAGTAAATTTTGTGATCTTGGTTTGTCAGCTGCCCAGAGTAACCAGGGAAAGGACTCAGGAGGTGGGTATTTTAGTTCCCACTATTTGTTGGCAGCTGAAGAGGGTGGCTAGGGAAGAGCAAAACCTTATAACATGCAGTGATGATACCCCAGAACATCCTCCACCCCTCAAGCAGTCTGGAACTTGGGACTTTGGGAGCCTTTTATCTAATGGTGGTATGTTCCTGAATAATTCTCAGTAGTTTTTTTCACCATATGTAAGTACTTTTAAAACTTGCTTTCTGTACCCGCTGCTCCTGCAGCAAGGGGTTCAACAACTGAGCCACACGAGGGGCAAAGAGCTGTGTCCTTTAGCTCATTCTGATCTGAGCAAACCTGAGAGGTTTATTTGTGGCCTTAATCTCTCAAGAAAAACGTTTCTTTACCTCTGGCCATCTCTGTCCATACTTCTGCTAGTTCCTTTCTGAGGTGGACAGACCCAGATTGCTTACAGTATTCACGATGTGAGTGCTGTCTGGAATGGTACAAATGAATGTCATAGTGGTGCTTTATGTTATATTCCTACTCATTTTTCTGAATGGGACTGTACTCTTGGCCTCAGCAATCTACTGTAGCAATGAGTTTCACAAGTCAACTCAGCAGCATGGACTAGATCATCTGTTATTACCCTCAGAATCCCAGAGATAGAACAAGAAGGTCTTATAGTGTTGTTCAAGGCCATGGATTATAAGCAATATGTTGCCATAAAGCATCCAAACCTGTCTACTCCATCTGTTTATGCTCAGGTCATTGCCTTGTGGTGTGCTAAATTAGCCCCAGCTGTCCAGAATGAAAAAGGAAAGAAAGAATATGACAACACAACAATATACCCATAGCCTTGCTCTTTCCCTTGGTCTGCAGAAATCCCTGGGACCATCAATCTTGAATCGCTAACACTCTTCTAAATTGATACTTTTTTTCATTTAAAGCCCCATTCAATCTAATCTCACTCCACTTTCAGCACCACACATTTATAAAGCTTTCCTACTATATTTAATGAGTGACCAGAGCCTACCACCCCCAAAAGGTTGTAGGGAAAGTTCTCTAAAATAGGCATTTTCTATTCTCCTAGCTCATTATTTCCTCACACAATAATTTTCAGAGCTATATCAAATACATTACCCAGAGATATTCTTGCAAAGCACTTACAGTAATTACTTTCACCTAATACACTACAGTGTAGCACTCAGAAGAGCTAATTTGCCCAACAGCTCCTACCTATCAGCAGTGGAAAACAACCAGGCATTGCCAGGCTGACTGTTGGAGTCTGATAAAATTGAATAATTAGATGTTCTTGGCTTGTTTTACCATGGAAGTGTTTTGAGTTGCTGCACTGCTTTAAAAACCTTTGTCCGTTCATGCCCTTCTGCGTATTGCAGGGAGAGAAGAGCTTGTAAAGGCTTCATCCACACCTTCCAAGAAGGAAACCAGACTTAGATGTGACATAATCAGGCAAAACTATCTTGAACCTTATGCGCCTCTGTCTCAGACACATAAACTGTGTCCATGCTTCTCACGAAAGACAGCAGTCAGTCCTTGGCCCTGGGACCAAGTGGCATGGACAGCTCACCAGGGTCATTTTTATGGCATGGGACTTCCTTTAGCAGAGCCTGTTGCAACAGGGCAAGGGGTAAAGCTTCCCAATCAAAAGAGGGGAGATTCAGGCTAGACCTGGGGAAGAAATTTTTTACACTGAGCGTGATGAAACCCTGGCCCAGGTTGCCCAGAGAGGTGGTGGATGCCCCATCCCTGGAGACATCCCAGGCCAGGCTGGATGGGGCTCTGAGCAACCTGAGCTGGTGAAGATGTCCCTGCTCATGGCAGGGGTGGCACTGGGTGAGCTTGAAATGTCTCTTCCAACCCAAACTATTATTCTATTATTCTATAAATGAGATTAGCAACTAATACACAGTAGAGTGTCAGGGAAGATTTAAAGGTGCAAATCCTGCTGAGTTAGGTTTGCAGGACTGTGAAGAACAAAAGGAGACAAATCTGAGGAATCAGATCGGTCCCTGGAGAGGTCCAGTCCCTGAACTGTGCCTTGGTCTGATTTCAGAGAGAGGTGGCTGGAGCAGTCCAAACCAGACAGGGAACAAGCTAACAACATGGCAAGGCTTCATAGACATCTGTTTATCAATGTAGATGCACTCAGACAAAAAGCTCGAGGCATGAGATAGAGTGTAGGTGACATAGGAAAGCAAGAAAATGTGTCACAAGGGAAAGAAAGATGTTTTTCCACAGAAAGCAATTTACTCAGACCAGGTAGATAGAATCTCTGGATCTCTGGATCTCTGGATGTATCCAAAGGTTGTTAATTTTTTTAATGAGCTGGGAAAGTAGAGGGCACCAGTAACACCATGAAAACAGATGACTTCATTAAGAGTTGGCTGAGTCGATGTTTTTTTTCCCCCCAGGAGGCCAATAGATTTCATTAGGAAGCAGGAAATGGCTCAGAGAGCAGCTACGAGCTTTTCATTCCAGATGGAGGTGGAAAGGACCAAGAATGAGTGGTGGAGTTGGGGACACAACCACAAAGGCCATGAGACATGGCTGGGGATCACAGGCTGTCACTGCTGAGCGAGCTCAGACAGAGGCAATGTGCCCACAGCCTCAGCCCCGCCATTCAAAACATTTAAGTGTGAAGCTCTTACAGGAAGATGTCCTGGTAAAGCAGGTCCATAAGCAGGAGCTCCTGTGGAGAGGTCTTGCAGACTTTCCTGTTACTAGACAGTTTAAGGTATTTTACACATAATTTTCAACATGTAGGAAGTATTTCAGTGAAGTTTTTTGGACTGACCTTTTAAACTCCTCAGTGCTTACGTGTGTTTGGCACCAGGGTTTTCCCTCTGGTGGTTACAGAAATGGTGTTCACAAAAGCCCTGAAATTTGAATCCAAGTCCTAATTCCTCGAACTGTCTCAGTCTAGGTTTTGGTTCTGTGTTTGAAATAAATTTTAAGTCTCCCAGCACTCCTTTAGAAAACACATGCGAAATCTTCCGTCCCTGGAACAATGACAGGGGACCAGGAACATCTGCGCTGGAATGGTTGTAGCAGGCGTGCTGTACAGTACCGTGTGCCAGCTTTACAAACTCCCATTAATCCCACCACCGTGCTGGGTTTTACCCATATGAAGACAACTGCCAATGCAGCCATGCTAGCAAGCCGCTCCTGACCTCGTCCTTGTAACCCACAATGTAGACGAGATATCTGTGATGCTGAGAGAATGAAACGCTCCAGTTTTACATGAAAAAAGGGTATTCAGTCTTCTAGGCCCAGGAGTACAAATTATTAATCACTCCTCACAAGGAATCCGCAGATGGATGTTTAGCACTATTCACCGCGACATAACTGCAAATCAATTAGTTCATTTTGTCCTACCCTGGGGCTGCCTGGCAGACAATAGCAATGTCTTGTGCAAACGCTTTTATAAAGAAGACACAGGGGGAAGAAACCACAAAGGCCATTGGTTCTAACGAGCAATTAGGAAAGTGTGCAGGGCTCGCTTTCTTTTTTTTCCTTCTTCCCCCTTTCTTTCTTCAATTCATTCCGAGGCTCTAATTCTGAAAATGATGCTTTTCTTCCCGACTTCCTGTTTATCAAATGAAGTGCTAATCAGGGGCTTACAGCTCTCTAACCAGCAAGGGGAGGATGAGGTAAGAAGGAGTTGGGGAAAGTGGAGAGCCACGGAACAATGCGGGGGAAACAATGCTCACTTATGCTCTTCAGGCCTTCTGGGCAATAGGGGTTGCACACAACTCCCAGGAAAAATAACCTGCCCTAAAACACTTGGTTGTGATGCTCAGAGGAAGGAAGCCCCTTGCTCCAGGGAAGGCAGCGAGTGCTACCCAAGGGAGCCTGGTCCCCCACCGGTATGTCCCAAATGCCTTCCCTTGGTCCCTGTGCAAGAAGTAGAAAAAGGGAGAAAGGCAAGTCGAGACTGGGGTGACCCCATCTGCTTTCCAGAGGGGATGGATCCCCTTCCAGAGCTGGCAGAGAGACGCCTAGGGAAAGGGACTCCCAACACAGACGGCTTGTTTCATGCCTAAAATTAAGAGCAGGGAAGCCAGGCTTGGCCAAGCTACTGCCACCCACAACTTTTCTTGGGAAAAGCTCAATGAGAAGAGCCCCAAGGTATCTCCATGTAGGACAGGTCTTTCTCATGTACTGCAAGCAACTCTCGCCTCTCTAGTAAATAGAGGTGGAGAGTGAATACAGTACCACACTGCAGATTTGCTTTTGAACGCTCATAAGACTATCAGACCCACCAGTGAATTAAAGGTAGAACTGCTGGAGAGATAGAATCATAGAATCATTTTGGCTGGAAGAGACCCTCGAGATCGTCAAGTCCAACCATAACCTAACTCTAGCACTAAACCGTGTCTCAAGATGAGCCACCTGATGTATATATCCTTCTCAGGAGAGCAGCAGCCTCCAGGATTCCCCTCCCTTTGCCTTCCAGGTCCCTCTGTGTCATGGTGCTTGCGAAGTGCTCCTATGGGATATCAGGGAGGTTGGTCCCCAGCAGCATTGCTGTCTGTTGTCTGCTCTTGTCCACTCCCTTACATTCCATCTGCCTATACTGTGAATTTCAGGAACTATGACGGTCAGTGGCAGTTTGTAGAGCCTAATGAAGTGAGAATGAACCTGGATTGGGGCGTTTAGGTGTTTTTGCAATATAAATCTCTGGAATAGTGACAGGGCATTACTGGGTGCCCAAAGACTAGCCAGGATGGGGATCCCTCACAGCGCATCCCTCAGGGATTCCTAAGCACAATCTCAGCTCTGAGCATTGCACCGTGCTGAACCTGGGCCCGAAGGACCGTATGGCCTGAGACTGCAAACTGTCTGTCAATCCTTTTTGCTCCGCTCAAACTAGCGATTGCTGCGATCACGTATCCACAAGTACTGCGTCTTATAAAACCTGCACATTTACTTGTGTGCTGCCAATCATATGTTTGTTCTTGTTTTCCATAGGCATTCATATGGGTGATGATTGGGATTTTCTGTACACAAGCAGTTAAAACTATGCAAACAATATTTGCGTGAAGTTTGAACAAAATCTGCAGCCACCAAGAAAGTCTGTTCCAAACCAGTTGCCACTGGTACCACCTTGCTCTGAAGGTATACGTGCTCTCCATGTGGCTGTCTAGCTAGCAAGGCTGGTTATTTGAGTTGTGTTTTCTGGCCAGGTTTCTTAGTACTACGTTTGCTTTTTCTTATTATTTTTTTGCTTGCTACTGCTTGAACTTTGCTGCTTGTCAAGTGACTGCCTGGTGGCTTGTAGGAAATTCCAGGATATGTCAGTGTCACTCCTCTTGAGGAAATGCCTCCCCTGCAAAACCTGCTCTCACAGTTGGTGTTGGTTGGGATCATCAGTAAAAAGGCAAGCACCAAACTCTGCATCAGTAAGTCCGGAGTTTCAATGGGCTGAGGCAGATGAACTAGGTGAAATCTGCTCTTTTCATGTGATATTCTGTCAGACTCTGAAACTGTTTATTAGTGTTATTATTATTTCCTCAGGGACACTATTTATGGCACCTGTCTTTTTGGCTCCTTCTGTGTGAGTCACGTTTCTTAACGCATTTGTTCTTGCAATCTCTGTGTCAGATAAGGACATTCTATTTTGCCATTTTACTTAAAGAAGAACTGTGAGAGAAGCTTTCAATAACTCTTAAGAGTACAGATGGGGAAAAATTTTATGTGCAAATATTTCTTTGCCAAAAACACGTTTCTGATCAACTGAAGCTGTCTGTGCTCTTAAATCTCTTGGAGTAGAGGTGAATAATGTTTTGAGCAAAAAAAAGAAAAAAAAAAAAAAGAAAATTTCTGAGAAGATTTTGGCATTCATTAAAAATAGTAGATAATTTTGAAAGAGTCAGATAACATTGTTTTTTTAAAAAAGGGGGAAAAAAATATAAAGACAGACTGCTTCAGGAGCTTTTCCAGCATCCAGCTGAGTTATTAGGATTACGTGGTGCCAGAGGGGATGGTCGTGTTCACCTGTATTTGCTAAATCTTGTTGCTTGCCTCATCTGATGCCAGTGCTCATTTGGTGTCACTGTTCTCTCTACCTCCCCAAAATACTAACCCTACCAAAGCTTCACTACCCTTAGGTGGCTTGGGGCAGGTGGGGACAAGCAGAGATGGTTAACCTGGAGTAGAGGCATCCCTCTTGCTGGCACCTTGCAGCTGAACACCTCTTCAGCTCCTGTGATGAACCCTTTCTTTTTCATTTTTACTTATCTGAAGACTGCAAAATTCCATATGAAAAAAATCTCTACCTCAATAACTTCTGAAATTCTTCAGCAGTGAGCCTATAGGCCCTGGTAGTTCAAGTCTTCTGTCCCTTCGGCACCTAAATACTCTGAGATATTTCATCATTTTGCTCAAAGTAGCCAGAAGACCTTTAGCATAGCAGTCTTAAACAATTAACTTCTAAATCTTGGACTGGTCCCCAAACCACTGATCGTCTTTTCTCCCTGTCAAGCCCTTAATATCCACAGACACAGGAAGTCTAACGAGAAATTAAATAGTGCAGGAATGAAGGAATGCTCACTATATCTCTGCTGTATTTCACCCATCTCACTAACATGGTGTTGGAAATGCTTTGCTAAAATGATAAGATGGAGGATTCCACCTTCATTTTGCCACTGATTAAAGACTATGTTGCTTTTAACAGGTGAGTATTAATTTCTGCCAATAATATTTTAAGAGATATACAGGAGTTACCTAGGCAAAATAAGACACTTTAGCTGAGTTTGATTTAAAAGCCACTAAAGTCATACACCCTTAACCTAACTCTACCAGGCTTTGCACTGAGTTTGAGTAGATACAAGCTTCAGACCTCAATGGTAACAGATCCTGCTTTATTGCCATCAGCAACATGAGCACAACCGCAGTCTGAATTAATGCAGGAGAGGTCTTTTTTTTTGTGGGGAAGTTGAATTAACGAGGAAGAAAACCATAAGCTCTTTCCGTCTGGGCACCCATGATCCTTCTTGGAGAATTGCTCCAGAAACCACATCTATTTGGCAGGACCAGAGCTGGATGCAATGCAAAGGAGTCCCTGGGGGAGTGTGCATTGACTCTACTTTCCTTTGGAAGAAGTCCAAGGCATCCCTACATCCTTGAGGTTCCTCATCTCAGTGGACATCTGATAGACTTCCCATTCTCCTGGATGTGGCCAAAGCTTGGGGCTCATTCTCTCCCCTGTGAGACAACAAGGTAGGGAGGTGTGAAGGAAGTCTGCCAGCTTTAGGAAGAATTACTATAACCACTTTTACCACCCCTAACAGCTCTGAGAACCCTGCACCTCCTGCTTGCCTTCAGCAGCCTGGTCACTCTCTGCTCAGCCTTGTTTCTCTGGAGTCTCTCAGTTGGCAAATGGCTTGCATTCAGGGACAGTCAGCATTAGGTAATCAGCACGTTTAATACATTAGCATGCACATATTTATCTGCATCCACTGAGCTTTCTAAGCTGCAACTCTTGTAGCTCGGGCTGGAAAATTAGTTTCACAGCTGCGGAGAGTAGCTGTTCATTTACTTACAGTCCTTGGAGACCTCGCTGAATGCAATGGCACAAAACAAAATGAGGCCTCTAATCCAAAAGCCAGGAAGCTTAAGCACCTGTAGAAACAGTTTTGCATTCCAAGGGGCAAATTATCTCTAATCTTGTTAAATGACTGCACTGCGAAACAATCACAAAATGCTTTCTTCGATGGCCCATAACCAAACACGAGGGGTCTATTACTGCTCTGTGTGAGGGAGAGCCAGTAATCCTACAGGAGGACACAGCTGATCGCAAAACAAGGGCCGCAGTCAAAAATAAAGAAAAAACGAAATAAAGCTTGAACTGTTTGAGAACGGATGCTTCCAATTTTCTAAATTACAATAGCAACTTGTTGCCAAGCAATTACAGTGTTTCATCTGTTTTTTCCTGCTTTGCCCCCCACCTCATTTGTTTTTCTTCAGCAGATGCTGTTTCTGAACTTTGTCATTCATGTCCCTTTCTCCACCCCTTGTAATTTACAATTGATAATGAGCCACCACCCAGACACTGCCACTGGAAAAAAAAAAAAAAAGTGAGATGCCTTTGTGCTTGTTCTCACTCTGACCCAGCAAAAGCACCTTTGCCAGTCATTTTAAATCAGTGCTTTTTTAAGCAGGCTGCTGCGTGTTTTTTTTCTCACTGTCCAAGACAGATGCTGCACGTAACTTTGACAAACTACCAATAACTACTCATTGTGCCGGTAAAAAAAAAGAGACTGAAAAAACAGTAACTATGCCCTCTAAAACTCCTGTCATAATTAAAGTCTGCAAATCTCCTACAAATTAAAGTAAGTACTTGATTCAAACAGGGCTCGCAGGAGCACTGGAGCCAAACTCTGTGGGTATGCTGCTTTCTGTGAGGATGGGTTTGGTTTTTTGTGACAGGGCAGGCAGCGTGGACAGTTAGTTACTGCTAGAATCAATTCAGATCCAGAGAGGGTGCACTGGCACTCATCCAGACCTGGGCAAGGTGGGGTGGCACTAGGGACACCTTGCTCATCAGCAGCATCCCAGAAAGTTGTATAAACTCAGCTATGGCGTAGCACTGAAATCAGAAAAATCACGTTTTCAAAAACAAGTTTTTCCAGCCACAGGACAGACCCCCTGACCACTCAGTGCAGTAGGGACAGGGACCCACCTGGAGCTGACGGTGGGAAAGCTGTGGGCTGCAGGTGTCCCACCTCATCAGGCAGAGAGCAAGCTTTGGCGATGGCACCTTCTTCCACTTTCTGTACTCTTTAGGGTCCTTTTAGGGGAATGTCCACACCTTGAAAATGCATTGGAACTGAGGCTGCAGGGACTCATTGCTTTCCTGGAGAAGAAGTACCACCGATCAGCAATACCTCATTTCTGGGCAGCCCCATACAGCCTGGTAGGAGATGCAGCGAAGGTCACACCCCGCTAAAGTTATTTTGGACAGTTATTCACTTTCTTTCTGAACAAGCCAGCACTTTTCTCCCCTGTCCAATCACAATGTGCAAGATTAGCAAATGCAGGTAGACATGACTCCTCCTACAGCTCTTCAGCTCTGTCTGCTTTTAAAAACTGAGGACCTGCTCATTTTCCCACCTGTTGAAAGATCTAGCATCAAGGACAGATTTTTCTCACTTTTGAGTCATCGCTCTTCCAAAGTTTCTGCAATGCAGGAACACTGGGAGTAGTTTCTGAGAAGAAATGATAAGCTAAATGAAGCCAATGGTGTTCAGATCTCTTGAAATTGGCTTGACTGAGCTGGTGGAAATGCAATCAATGAGACTTCATTGATCTACATCAGCTGGGGTTTGAACCCTGGAGCAACCAGATTCTACATATTCAAAGTACTAGCTTGCAAATTAATGATGAGTGGATTATAGCCCTTCCTGGCTAGCTGGTGGATGTTGGAGGCACCAGCAAGATGTGGGTATGGAGCAGGGAAGCCAGGTAGAGGAAGGGTACAAGGAAAGGAAGCAATTACATCCAGCACATCTGCTACACAGCACTCAAACCCGCTTTCAGTTTTCAAACAGGCTAAATTTGCACAGACACACCCCATACAGCTGACTCTGTTTTAAGCCCGCCCTTTCTTTAAGTGGAGTAATGAGGTAGGGTTTAACCCTATACGACCTCAGAGCCTCTGCTTATCTCCTGCATCCCTTATCTCTGCCTCTGAAACTCTACATTTATGCAAGACTGAGATTCTATATAAAGTTCAAGAACAGGTTAAATCATCTTTACAGGCATAGCTGGGGTAGACAACAGCCTGCTGAACTCAGACTTGTGCCCCTCCACAGCTTCCCAGGGCCTTCAGGCTGGCCCTATGACTCCTTCTACTTCTTCCTCCCCTTTTCTGCCTCTTTTCATGTTATTCCACACTTTCTTAAAGGACCTGAGAGCTAATAGATCACTTCAAAATGAATGGAATTGCTCCCCAGCAGTGAGATGCTGTGTTTCCTCTACACCCCATCTATGCACTGTTCCACTAGATAAACAGCACCAAATGTCATCTGAGAATCACAT
Organism: Pampusana beccarii; assembly: GCA_013399365.1. NCBI lineage: Eukaryota > Metazoa > Chordata > Aves > Columbiformes > Columbidae > Pampusana > Pampusana beccarii. The sequence continues at coordinate 750,882 of VWYH01007335.1, read as the reverse complement.
CCTGCTTTCATTCTCTCCTCTTGCATTCGAAGCTCAAGCTTTGTGTGAGAGTGATTCACTTTCTCACTGAATGCAGAGTGAAAGCCCATTTTCAGCACTCTTCCAACACCCATGCACAACCAGCTATTCATTTCCAATGATCATTTGTATTTCTTTTGGAAGACCTTAAACACCACAAGGGATAAAAGGAAAACCATTCAAGTGAAAATAAGACTGGCAAAGATAATGCATTACTTTGCTGTCAGTGCTTAGCTCAAGATGAATACATATTAATACTTCTTTTTTTTTTGCATGGTTTTGTAGTGTGGTTGGGATTTATATGTGCCTGTGTGTGTGCGGGCATGTGTTTGTGTGTATTTGCTGTTTTTCCTAAATAACTACTGAGCCACACAGCCAATTTTAACTAAGTCTTTGAGGATCTCACCGATATTAAGTGCCTACAAGTTTTTAGAAAACAGATACTTGAGGGGAAGAAAGAGATGACAGTGGCAGAAGATGTAGAGTGAGCAGAGCCCTTATTAAACACTAGAAATTCTGCAAAGTAACTCATCCTACAGATATCAAATCCAAAACCCAGAGTTTGGCTATCTAGAGACCAGACCTCCTCTGTTGAGAGGAAACTTTTCTAATAACACCATAACTGTGGCTCCAACCCAGTCCCTTAGGTATGAGCAGCATGTTACTTTGCCACTCAAAGTACATAGATAAAACCAGATTTTAATTCCAAAAGCCACAATGTGATCCCTAGTTCCCCCAATTACCCAAAGGGGGAAGTGATCTTGGCCAGTAATTCCCATAAGGCAGGCACGTTGGAGGAGAAAACAAAGCTCTCCATGCTCCTTGCCCATGTACATAATGCAGGACAAGGTTGCTTATTTGGACAGGCACTGAATGCCAAACCCTGGTAGGTCCTGAGTCATATTTTTGTCAGATCTAGGTAAAGCAATAAGATATTTCACACCAATTATATCAACCCAGGAGAAGGGACATCATGTTAAATGCAAAATGCCAGGTGTTGTCATCTTGCCCTGCAGAACTTTCGTCATATGGTAGGAGCCATAGGAAAGGGAGTTTTTAATAGAAGGCTAAGCGTGGCTGCCCTTTTTTTCATTAAGAGTGGCTCTATGAAGCAGAAATAGAAGTGACCCAAAGACATGGCATGATCAATGAATGCAAAAGTTCCTGAATCTACCTTAGTTTAGAAATATTGGGGCATTTATGCATGGTATTTGCCTTCCTCAAAGAAGAGGGTGTCATTGGAGACAACAGTGGAGTTCAGTGGGGGAACTGAAGGCTTGCTGGAGATGCATAGAGCCTGCATGGACAGTTCAGGTCTTTCAGACTTCTGCTGAACAAGGCACCTGGAAAGGTAAACTACTGGTTGATTGTAGTGACTTGTAGAAGTGTAAGAAGTAAGGTAGAGGAAAAGACCAGCTGAGGAGCAACGGGGCTGAGGAAAAGGTCCACTGCATTGCAGAAACGGGAGAAGAAACCAGCAGGAGAGAGAAGAACAAGTAGTTCAACAAGAAAATAAGATAATATTAAGCTATCCAGGGACCCAAGAAGATACAAAAAGCTAAGAGAGCAAAACAAAGGGCAGAAGGAATAGATGAGTATGCACTCATGCACCCACCTGCAGGCAGGAGAAGGAGCACCACTGATCCATACCAGTCCCAGTAAGGCAGGAGACAGGGGGGTCCTTGCCAAGAAGAGCTGACTGACCTGTCATTGGAAAGCATCCAGAGGAGAGCAGTGAGTACAACGCGGATTTGGAAGCTAAAGCAAGTCCTCAAAGGATGTGAGGGGGAAACCAAGAATAATTATGATGACTTATGAGAGACATTCAAAGAAATGAGTCTTGGATACATCTTTCAGGCTTTGGAAAGGGTAGGGTGAAGTCATTATGTGGAGGCTAGCAAGTGCCTCAAAGATCCATCAGGAAGGATGGTTTTGAGATAGTTGATTATGAGGAGTCACTAATGGAAAAGAGATTCAGTGGATTGATTACACCTTAGTAAAGAGAGCAGTATTGTAGGATTAAAACTAGCATGCATGAAGCTTTCGTGATAAATTGAAAATGAGAAATGAAGGAGCAAGTTTGGGGGACATCTGTGTAATCCTTACACCTGGATTCAGCACAGAGGAAGAGGAGATTCAGTGTATAAAGGAAAAAATGGTGTGTACTGAGATGTGAGATGGTAGGATGGATTCTGTGGAAAGGAAAAATTACTGCTGCAAGCAGTAATCAAATAGGCAATTTGATAATAAGTAGATTTTGTCTAATGCAGGTGGAGAAATCATACTGGCCAGTAAAAAGCATTGAAGCATTTGTATACTGATTAAAGAGGCACTAGCAATAAAATGGAGGAGCTAGAACTACCAATGCAGGATGTTAGACAGGATATTATAAGGAGAATGGAAATATGGTGGAATAGCATCATATCTGGGATGCAGGAAATGAAGGATAGGAGCTGGTCAGGTGAGATATAAACAGCGATTGAAGGGAGAAATAGTGCTGTACAGTAATGGTAGGAAACAAATAAGAACTGGCTGTATTAGCAGGGGAAAACACATTTGGGTCAAGGTGATATAAGATAAGCTGGCTAAAGACATTCCAGATGAGTTGTATTAGGAATGTCTTATAGGTTACCAGTCTGGACTGTAAACTAAAGATTTCTTTCTTATATACGTATATATGTGTGTATATATATACGGAGCAATATATACACAAGTGAGAATTGTATAATTATGGGAATCTTTAATCCTGAACACAGGTACTGGAAAATAAATACTACCAAGAAAGGCCCATACAGTCCTGAGTGTGGGCTCACCCATTCACTAATTGGTTATAGAACAAATACAAGATGATCGAATTTTAGATTTGATTTTGTAGATGGTGATATATCTAGAGAAAATAATGACTGTGGATCTGTGACCATGAGATTAATCCATGTAAATAAAATGAAAGTCTTAAAAAAGGGATCTGTAACTTAGGTTCAAAGGGAAAAATTTAAATAAATTAGAGGAATTAGCTGTAAAACCAACAGGATTGAAGAGCTCTAGGACTATTTTGTGGAGAATGTGCAGAATACTTTCCAGGCAAGGGTGGAAAAACCCCTTTGCTCTTGTAGCCTTTTCAAGATAGGGACCAAAATTGCAGAGGAAGGCTCCAGACTGAACCAAGTGCAAGATCAACTTCAAACAGGATATTTGGAGCAGGCAAAGTGAAAGGTTACAAGGGCTGAAAAACAGACCTGACCAGCAAAAGAAGCCACATCTTAGAGGTCAGAAAGCATAGCAGGCTTGTGAGAACCGCCAACTGTCAAGCTGAGTTAAGCCTTGCGAAGGATATTAAAATCAAAACCAGAAGGTTTTTCAGCTAGAGGAATAGGAGAGAACAACTCAGCGAGAGCAAGGAGATTAAAAATATGGCACTAAAACTGAACAAATGCTTTGCCTCGGGGTGCAGTTCTGTGAGATGGGGTGAGATGGCTTAAGAGATTACTTATCTCTGCCAGCAAGCAGAGGCTTTGCTGTGCTTTCCCATCTCCCCACCATCCTCACAGAGCCTCACCCCTTGTCTTGTGCCAGCTCCTTAACCCGTCAGAAAACGACCTCAGCGAAGCATGTGGGTAATTTTTCTGCCATTTTAGCAAGTTGAATCAGCCCAGGAAGCTAGTCTGCAAGTACCTAAGTTGGTGCCGGGGATGAGGACCATGAGAAGATGAGGGAGGAGAGAGGCAGGACCTTGCCCTTGCAGCCCGCACAGCATTAGAGTAGCTCAGTTGCTCATGGCAGCACCACCTTCATTTTGATTAAGGACATGGGTGAATTTGCAAGTGAAAGCAAATGAGGATGAGGCTATAGAAATGGAGCGACCACATAGGAGGAGGAAAGGAGGTTTGGGGACAGATAGTCTCTGTCCTCAGATTCTGGAAGAAGAAGGATGTGAATTGGCTAGTCCAGTAGCAATGATGCATTCAAACAGTCATGGGTAGCTCATGTAGCTGGAAAATAGGATTTGGGCTCCACAGTTAAATAAGAAAAGCAGGGAGAGGATGAGATGTTCTGGGCAACTACAGAGCAATTAGTTTGACCTCCATGTTATACAAGGCTTTTTAATAATTTTCTGAAGGAAGGAAAACATGGAAGTTAATAGAAAATGAGATAAAAGGCAACCAGTTTATCACAAGTATGTTTTATCCTTTTTGCCTACTGTGTGAGCTGATCCTCTTTATTCAGTCCTAACACAGAAGGCAGGAATTGGCTGGTTTTCTTCCGTCAGGATTGTTTTATTCATTGGCCATTCACCAAAAAAAAAAAAAAGTCCCATTTCAATAGCCTTGGGAAATGGATGTTCAGCAACATTCACTGTGGCTCACTGGGTTTCTAAGGGCCTCAGAAGCAGTGGGTACAACGAAGCGATATAGTTCAGCAGCAGTACGGTGGTGCTGCATGTGTCCTGTCAATACTCCCTGCAGCAGGACACCTGCAAGTTCTTGCAGAGCAAAAATCCCATCCTATCACTGCTGTGGCTTGGAAAATGTCCTTCAAAATACAGCAGAGCCCTCCAAATAACATCCATAATTATGTGTTATTCCCTGGGCTCCCCTCGGTTCTTTATTACTATTTTTGAAGGATTTTGCTCAGAAAGGTCTTTATACTCTGCAGGCACTGCTGAATTGGAATGGGAGGCAGGGTTTCTTCTCATTGTAAGGTAGGCAGGGCTGCCTACCAGTTTCCCAGCTGCAGAGATTTATAGCCACTACCAGATTCGCTAGGTGGCCAAGGTTTTATAACCCAACCGAACAGAATAAAACAATTTAGACTGAAGGCAATTTGATACAGGACTCAATGACTTTCAGGAACTTGATGTATTACTGTGATCACGTAAGTTACAAATTATGTATATATGTATATACATATTTGACAGATAGTTTTCAAAAATAATGTAATTATTTGGAATGATTTAATTAAGGTTGACATGCTTGCAAAGCATCCCTGGGAATGAAGCAGAAAACCTTGAAGTGTGTGGAGGAGTTTCAATCTGTGTTAAATCTTGCTCCAAAGAGAGGGGTTTGGTATCCTTCCCAAGGCTTCAGACTCCCTTGAATACAAATTACCTTTGAGCATCTCCTAGATCAGGCTCATCCAGTCCATTACTGGCCTGTCTGAGGCCCAATGCAGTGAAGTGACAGTGACATCGCAGAGGAGACATCTGCCTTCAACATCCTTGGCCAAACATTAGGGAAACCAATGTCCTCAAGGTCCCAGCAGCAACCGGAAAGAAGGAATAGGATGCCTCTTTTCCAAGGGGAAAGTTTGATGTAAATGGGCTAGAAAAGCCACTTTTCTGAAGTCAGAGATCAGTCTTGATAGTGCTAAGCTTGGGGATCTTGCAAAAAGCTGAAAGGAAATGCACTTATATTATACACAGTATCAGATATACTTGCCTGACCATTAAACTGTGCAAACTATCTGAAGCAGTTTTGCATTCAGACAAGACGAGCTGTATTAATTCTCTTTACTTGAGATACAGAAGTCTGCAAAGCTAATTTGAGTCTAAATCCAAACAATAGCTTGCTGCAATCTTATTTGCACCCACAAAATGTGGATTTTCGGGCATGTTCCAGATTTTTTGTTGCTATTGTTCCATCTCCCTGCCATTGTTTAATGGACTTTCTGGAAATAATGGTCTCCAGGCTCTGATACACTTGCATTTTAGCAGCCTGTGTGTCCACTTGTATTACCTATTTACAGGTCTCAACTCTCCAATTAATCAGATTCCAAAGAAGTCTTGTGGGGTGCACTGTCAGGTAAACCGAAAGCATAGTTAAAACGAATCAAAGAGACTTTTCTGAGTTAAGTTTAAGCAATCTGGGCTTAAACTCATTGCCAGGGTCTGCTTTTCAGCCAGTTTTACTATGGAAATGGGTACCAGCCCTGCTGCCCTCATAGGATGGACTTTTCCAGAGTGTGTTGTGAGTCTCTGCCCTGCCAGCCTGTGCTGAGAACTGGCTGTGCATTGGTAGGGGGAAAATACATGTCCTTTTGCTACAGGAATTGAGATACTTTGAGTGTCTGTGAATGTTCATTGTGGTGGTAGAAATCTGGCTCCTCAACAAGCTTCCTGCTACAAAGTCGTTTGGTAAGAGGGAGAAGAGAGGAATTTGGCATCTGAGAACAATCAAATAGAAACGATGATGAAAATTAGAGATCAAAAGCGTGAATGACAAGGAAATATCTCAACAGGAACCTTATCTCCAAGACTGGGGTGTCTTTCAGGATAAAAATGGCTGCTAAAGAATCCTCTCCATATAACCAAAGACGTTGGCTGCTCCCACCCGGACGCCTGCAGCTTAGGCTTCTCCGCGGTTTTCATTTGCTTTATTGCTTTCAGATGCTGCTCGGTATTAATTCCTCTGGTAGCTGTGTCATTGCCACCAGCACCGGGGGACTGCGGCTTCGGCTGACGGGGCTGCGAGGCGTCAGCCCTGCCTCTCTCGGGACTGTCTGACACGGAGGCAGAGCTGCCTAACTGCAGCCAGATAATTAAAACCAATCGATGCTATTAAGCGAACACAAGCCCTGACTTCTCCGGGTGTATTCTCATGTACTCAGGCGTCGGGAGGGGAGGCTACTCATGAAGCAACTGGTGGGAATAACACCTACAAGGAGAGTTTTTGCTGTTGCACGCACCGTTCCTGCTGGGCCTTTTAGATCTGTCCCTTTGATTTAGTCGTGCAAGTTAGCTAAAACTCTGTGTATCTTCGCCTTCTGGTTTGAAACACTCCTCCACATTCATTCTGCTCTTGCCCAGGCTCCTCAGAAATCTTTCCAGGGAAAACAATCCTGGATTTATTTACAGCACATCGTTATTTATTTAAAGGAACCATTTGGGGGGGGAAAGCAAAGGGAGATCTGAGCTCTCCGCTGAGGACCTCAAAATGAGCTTTGTGCTTTCAAGGTAGGGGCATTTTAACTGAAGGGTTTAAAGGGGAAGAAGAAAGCGAGCACAGGGTGGGAGCCTGTTTCTCTCAGTGCTTTCCACGTGCTGTGTTTCTGTTGTGCAAAATCCAGGAATACTGCACAGAGAACTGTCAGCAAACTCGCTCTACTTTGCAATGTTCCTGTCTTGAAAGAAAAAACATGTTGATATTTATTTATTTGTTTGTTTATTTTGTTCTCCAGAGTTGCCTCAGGTTATTTATTTTGTTTTCAAACCTCCCTACACACATACATGTGCACTCCTGCTTTTTTTTCTGCCTTAGCTGAGAAGAGCCAATGAATTAAAATGAGACCTTTTGATGCCCTGGGATATCCCATGCGGAGAGTGCTGTACTGAGCAATTTAAGGCTTATGTGAACTAAGTGGAGAGGGAAGAAAAAGAGTGCTACCTGCTTCTGTTGCCTCCTCCTCCCCTTTTTTCATTCGCAGTTATCTATAGAGAAAACTCAATGAACGACTGTCCCTGTCCCAAAATGGCTTTTAAAGTGGCAGCATGCTGAAACCACAGAGGTAAACGCCTGCAGCAGTGAAAGCCAGTTCTTGAAAGCTCAATAGAAACCATGCCGCTTGGTTAGCAATGGTTCTTCTCCTTTCCCCATACAAGTTATTTACCTGTTCTTCATTACAGCAGTACTTAGAAGCCTCAGCTGTACTACACACTGGTGATTTGAGCCGAGGTTTTTCGAACTGCAAGTCAATACAACCCCCTGGACTTGTGAGCAGCTCTAAAAAGACCAGTAACAATGAAAGTCTGTTGTCAGGAGACATAAGTTTTTGACAATGGGGTCTGCACCTCTGTAAAAAAATGCACAGGGATCTGTGCAAATTAACCTGCTTGATTACCTTTATAGTAGGTTGTGACTGAACAAGGTCATCTGCACTAAAATGGGGAGGGACCCTGGGGTCGACATCCCCTTCCTGTACTACATTTGTGATATTTGCAATTTCTGGCCTCCTCTAAGAGGCCACTCCTGTCCTGAAGAACTTTACCCATCAGCCCAGTCAACCCTAGGATGTCAAACATGTAGTCATTACTGGATTCACGCTCTCAATTCCCACTCCAGTGAGTTCATTGCTTATGACAGCAGGGTTAAACCAAACAAGCATGCTGATTGATTTCTGCCCAAGAGAAGGCTGAGTTTCAAGAATGCTGTTTACACAAAGGGCTTGATTCTCATCTACCAACAGAGTAATTTTCATTTATATCAATATAAGACAGATCCGAATGAAGCCTTTGGCTTGCAAAATATTTTAGGGCTATTTGGGGAGAGGCAGCTTTGTGAAAACAAAGAGAACAATCGCAGCTCTTGATTCAAAGGAAAACCATGAGAAGATGTGCCTTTGATGCTAATCTTCTGAAGTGCCTAGCACTGCCAGTGAGGTGCAGACTGAATCTTCCCCACCAGCATTTCAGTATGCCTTGGCTAAACCCAAGCTGTTGACAGCCATAGGGCTCTCTGTAGGTTGGTGGGACTGCCCAAAATTTGCACCAACAGAAAGTCTGAGTCAACCTTGGTTTTGCTGGTAAAATCTCAGTCCTTATCTCCCAGTCTAATTTTGCCTGTGAATACCTGAAGATACTTTTAGTTTAGAATATGTGTAATTTTCAGATACTTTAGTTCAGCAGACCCCTATGGAGATGGGTACAAAAATGTTATAAAGGAGCAGAATGAGAAAGCAGCAGTGGAAAAAAGATTTACCTCTTTCTCCAAATCCACTGCCCGCTGGAGCTGAAGATGCCTTCCTGACAGACAGTTCTCTTAAGTATCCAGGTGCATATATATGTGGATAGGACTTATAAAAGCATTCAGGTAGGCTGAGTTCATTCCCCATATCACTCCAGGACCTGCAAGTCCCTTTGCCATGAACTTCATACACACTGTAGCCTGTGCAGCCATTTTAGAGAGAGTTTCTCTGGCCTTTTTTTGCTCTCTCTCATTTTTTGACTCATTGCTATGAAGATCTTAGTCCCTGTCCTGTCTGATAATCAACATACTGCGATCAAAGGCAAAAGAGAGCTTTGAATTTGCCTGTGGTTTTGTGGGAGGACTATGGGAGAAAATCTCTAGGACAGAAATAGCAAAAATATCAAGATAATTAGTATGGGTTGAGGATGTATGATGCTTTTGGGAAAGCCAGACTGAAACTCGTAAATTGATGAGAACCTTAAGAGAAGCCAAAACCTCAGGAAGATTCATGATTTTTGAAGACATACTCCCTCCTCACTTCACTTCTACCAGGTAACTAGACTTATTAATTTTCACCTCAAAATTGTTGTGGAATCTGCAGTAATGGAAGTCTTTAAAAACTGGTTAGATAAACAAATATTAGGCCTATTTTATGCAGGACTTATCCTTTCCTGGTAGTGGGCTATATGAGCTCGTGAATACCCTTGCAAACACAATAATGGCAGCCCCATAATATCCAAAGTATTAAAGTCTACCCAAAACGTGTATTTTTAAAGAGAGAAGGCAGAATCCAGAAACTGCTGAAGTCAGTAGATAGAAAGCTCATAGTCATTTTATCGCAGGAAATCACCTACCCAAATAAAATGACAATCATTGGGCCAGAACTGCAGTGAGTTTAAACGAGTAGATCTCCATTGATTCAGTCTTAATGATGTTCATTTATCTCAGCTCAGAATTTGATTTATTTTCTGTTTTTATCCTGACTGAAGAGCCTGTGGGCGAACAGCTTTGTCCTGCAAAATCTCTTTTTTTAAATATTGCTCTCTTGGAATGAGAATGGGGACCAGAAGACCCCAAATTTACAGAGGAAAGCTGTAAACTCCATATCTAATAAAGGTCCTAGTCTAGCATAAAGTCTTCTTGATTTTAACAACAGACCTAAAGACCACAGACTAAGCCTAAATTGACAGGTTCTCATATTTATATTAAAGAGACCTTACTCCACAGACTCGCACTGGAACCAGTGGGGATGCCTGGCGAAATACAAAGCATGATCTCGTGAAAATACAGTATAAAGAGCTTGTGTCTTTAAAAATGTGTCTTTAAAGTCACTTTGCTAATGCATCACCTTAGAAATTGGCTAAATTCTTCCCAAAAACATAGTACTCTCCTCCTGTGGAAACTGCAGCAACTAATAAAGTTGATTTTGCATTCTTCTCTCTATTCCAGCATATCAGGAGGCACTTAAGAGAATTCTGAATGCCTCAGAGTTAAATTACGGATAAGAGCAACAAAATCACAGCCCTGAAGGATCCAGCACTTGATGCATTTTCTGGTTTGAGCTGTATCAGAGGGGGGCTGCAGTCAGAAAGAAAAGAACAAAGAGAATTTGCCATTCAGCCTCTGGGTGCAAACCAGAACCACCACTTGGGTTTGAAGAATTTTCACTGGAGACCCCAGGAGGACCAGCAGGACCCTTATTTTCAAAGCTTAATCTGAAGGTCGCTGAAATTGGGTGGGAGCGTTATCATTTATCCCTGTCGGCCAACAAATAAGTTGTAGCTTTAGTTTGCACATTCTTTCCATGCAAATTCCATGCAATTTTACACCATTGTTTCCAGCCCATTTGGTCAAAGATCCTCCTGTTTCCTCTTTGTGAGCAATATTTCAGTTGTCCCTGAGGCCTGATGCCATCAAGACAGCCTGCAGTACTGAGGGATCTTCAAGCGAAAATAAAACTGTCAAGCTCATCTGGTCTTTTCTAATGGATATAAATGAATCCAGCAACGCATGCCAAGCTTCTTATGAACTGTATGGTGTTATAAAAAACATGCTGCCAATGAGGTTAGAAACCCCATCCTTTATGCCTTGTGGTTTAGGATATATATACTGAAATGGAATGCTAGAAATAGCAAGATGTGTTAGTTTAGGCAGTTTAATAAGAATGTCTAGGTTTATGAATTGGCTTAATTTGAGTTCCTCTCAAGCAATATTAGTTCTCCCTGTCTTGAATTGTTCTTTTTCGGTGGTTTAGATACCACTACTATTACTGGCTCCTGGCTGACTGCATACTTGACAAAGTCTGTCATGAGTCACGATTTTCTGGCATCTTGGAAGAGGTGGTAAAGGAGTGACTGCATGGAGAACTTGCTGCCATCTCAGAATATGACATATTTTCCAGCGTTCCTGTGTTTCCAGCGAATAAGTACAGTGTGGAGCCACCTGATAAAAGCACCTACACAAGTGAAACAGTGGAGAACCCAGCACCTCTCTCAGGACATTCTATGATTCTATGAAAATGTAGAATCATCCCATACTGAAAAGGGCCTTGTTCCTGCTGGTGATGGCCGAGCGCTTTGTCTGGTTCTCACCTTTAGTGTCTCTTTGCCTTGGTTTCCATTTATATAGTTATGGTAGCAGTTACATAGGTTGGAAACTTGTTTTTTTTCCCTGGGTTAGGTGAACTTGAAGTCCCATTACTCTGAAGAGATAGCAAGTAGACTGAGAGAAGGAAAAGCCAGCAAAGCTGCTCAGACTCACGCAGTTTCAAGGAGCATGTGGGTGCAGAGTGGAGCAGACTGTGGTATGGCAGTCAGAGATGCTTCACCACAGACTTGCTAGATAATCTGATTATCTTCGTGCCTGGACATCAATGTGGTACGTGTTTCCTTGTCTCTTCCACCTCCCAGGCTTTGAGCGATAGAGCTTGTCTTTGGTTTCAGGACTGGGGCTGGGTTTTCGTGCTGATTTATGAAGTTCTAGGAGCTCTGAGTCAGGCTGGATCTCTAGGATTCTCAAAAATTATCAAGACAAATCAAGACTTTGGTAACATACAAACACGAACAAACGAAAAACACTCACAAAACCAAAACCAACCAAACAAAAACCACCATGACACATACCACCCTATTCTTTCTTTTGTGTAGATACAAATCATGAGACCTGAAACTCCTGAACTTGAGAAGTTTATGTTTTCTCTCCAAATTTCAAAGCAGATCCATTCTTGCCAGAATCTTGGGTCTTTCTAGAAAGTTAGTTCCAGGCCTAGATCTTCTATTTTCCTTCGTGTCTGTGCTGAATGATGTAGAATTATTTATTTTCTACTGGTTTAGTTCAGGAAGCTCCTGTCTTCTGGGAATAAGTAGTGCCAAATCACGCGTATTTGCTTATACCTTCAAACTCTTTGTTAGAGCTTGTTTCTGCATTTGCCTGTTGTGACTGTGATGGCCTCAGTATACATGAAAAACATGGTTTATAGGCAGAAATAATATTTTTATTCGTCCAAATTATTAAGAGGCACGGAGAAAAGAAGGAAGGCTTTCACGCATATGACACCTGAAGAAGAAACAGCTGAGAAATAGCCTATGGGTGAATTTAAAGACTGAAGGAGTTTATAGTTTATTTGGACTTCTTCACAGTTTCTTAATCTGTTTTACTCCGATACTAATAATGCTCTGTTGGAGCTTATAGACGAGGTGCAAGTTCTGTTTTTACTGCTGTCCACCTGATTAAGGGCATTCATTTCTACGGGGAGCTGATTTATTTCTCCAGTTTGTCCCTATCAAGTGTCCAGTCATCCTTGCAAGCAGAGCTTTGCGTAGGATGCTGTCTGTAACATATGCACACTGTGGGAGAGGAACAAGGCTGCCATGGACCCCAGCCATGGACTTCCTTGTGACTCTGGACATACTCCAGGTTACCTCCTCCATGGGATGTTCATGCTACTTGCTGTCCTCCTCTAAATTTGGGCAGTCAAGCGAATAAATAGGCTGAGCTCCCTAGAGTACATCTATAACCACTGGAGAGGAAAGGGTCTTCCAAAGAGTGTTTCAGAGCACCTAATTTAGGCTGCATCCCTGAAGGAGTCTCTGGAAGACCCAATTTCTCTTCACTGTGTTTAGAGGGTCTTAGGGAAACCAACACCAGTTGCAGCCCACCAAAATTTAGTCTCCTACCTGAGATACCGAAGTCTCTCTTTCCTCTAAACACTGACCCATCTGCGTGTCTGTTAGCTAGAGAAGATGACTGTGCAGCCACCATGTTTGCATGTCTGAATCGAGAAGGGTCAAGTTTGAAGTTTGGTGACTGAAGCAGAGGAGTTGAATCTTTTCCCTGTGTTTTAAGGGTGCTATGGTGGCAGTTGCAGCGTATATCACACTCCTTAGGGGAAAGGAAGAGGCTATGAGTGCACAGACACATTGCTATGCAAGGTGGACATGTGGTCTGGGTGTCCCAGATTAAGACATTAGCTCCCTCAGCCCAGCTTGTTTTAATTTCAAAATTATGACTGCTCAGCAAGTCACTATATTTGCTGGCTACCTACTATCTGATGCTGGAAAACACTATTCCAACCTCTCAGCAAGTCTGATGAATGATGTACTTAGCAAAAAAATTTTGGTTTCCAGTTTCCACAGACCGGAACAATGAAATTTTTGCATAAGAACAGAGGTTTTAGATAACTTGCTGAGAGATTTTAATGCCACGTTTGTGCTATAACAGGTAGACTATGACGCTGCTCAGCAAATGAGTTGTCTGTAGTGTGCCAAGGACACCAGAGTCTTATCTTTATGCAACCAAAGAGGCTGTAGTCACCATCATGACTGTTCCTATAAAACAGGTAACAGACTATCAGTGACCAGCTGTACTGATACCACACACAAACTGGAGATAAAGTCATGTGCATTCCCCCATCCGTGTTAGAGATGGACCTTCCATCAGGTTGGACTTCCTGTGCAGAAACGTGTCCATGTGCTCCACCAAGAAAGATCCAAAGTATCTAGTGCTGGTCTGGTTCCTGCTAAAGCATCACATGGATTAAAAGCATCACCTGTGTTTGATGATGCTGTTGTAGCTCCTCTAATCTACTGTGACACTGCTAGTAGTGCTATTTATATCCCAACAACATGTTTATGTCTTGTGCTCTTTTCCTCTCCACCTCGTCTACTTCAGGATAAAGCTTTTCATGCAGGGCCTATCTCTCTTTCCAGAACAAATCTCAATCTTCTTGACCATAGCTGCAATGTAAATGATTAACAAAAATATTGGTAAATAATAGCATACAACCAAATGCATCCCAAAAGTTGTGAGGCTGATTTTAAAAGGCCACAAAATATTGTCTCCTTATAATTAATTTACTCAGCAAAACTCTCCTCTCTACAAAACTTAGTCACCTGATTTAAATTGTCAACTCGGGAAGGTCTCCAGCACTTGCTGAAGAAGAGTGTTGGAGCCCATGCTTTGTCATCGTTCAGTTTAAGGAGCAAAGAGACAATCCATGAGCATGGTTGTAAATCCTCCAGCAAATGCAGGTGATCTTGCAATACAGAGTAGGTTCATATATATATATATATGTATGTATATATACAAAAAATTATAGAACTTCAGTGTTGGATGTTCTTCCAAGTCTCTGGAGCAGTGGCACGCTGCAGGGGAACAAGAGAGGTGATGAGCCCTGGCAATATAAAGGAATTCCCAAATGAAAACACACAGGTGAGACCGGGAAGGGGACAACTCTCCATTCTGCGAACAAAGACAAGAAATTCCTGCCAGCCCCAGCACCTGGCAATGAGTTTAACCAGGTGTGTGTGATCCTCAGACTTGGTTTGATATAGTTTGACGCTTTCAGGCAATCTATGTGTCCCATCTCCAGCTGTGATCAAGCTCTTAATCTTCAGAGGAAGGCAAAAGAAAGACAAAAAGCCAGCCTAAAAGCCAAGTGAGGTCTCAATGGGAGAACATCTACATCCTTCTTATTAAAATATTGCATAGCTTTAATACATGGACACTGTAATATTTTGCTTCATTTCCTGAGGAAATGAGGATTATGCAGCTGTGCTCTAGTTGTTTGTTTGTCTGTCAGGTTTACTCCCTGTTTAATAATTATAAAGGCTGTTGGCTGATTTCAGTGCAGTTTGGTGGAAGGGGAAAGGAATCACAATATTATGTTTTAAAATATTCAGGAAAATTAGCAGTGGGGTACAGGGCAGAGACTAAGTTAGTGGGAAAGGTCGCAGTGTGAGCTTAGCATAGTTATTTGACATGAGAGAATCCACATGGAAGAGAGCCACAGGAATCCCAAGAAATTTTCCGTTAGTCTCAATGCTTAAGGAACAACATGTTAATACATTTTTTCCACCTCCACTAGCATTCTAGTTAAACTGGCCCATTCCCCAGAATTCCTTTCAACTCTCTATTTTATTGTACAGCAACTCCACTTTTAGATTAGTACACCACATCCCGCCTACCCCAGTCCCAGGACCCCTCCATCTACCTGCTGCCCCAAAACAAACCCTGATTTCGACCTTATAGGTCACCTCAAAGGATAGTCTTGGCTGCATCAACATGTTTACCTTCATCCCGAGGTTCAGTGAGCAAGAAGAAAAAGAAAGAAGAAAATTTTGTTGTATTTTGGGAAAATAATAGCTAATATTTTGTCTTGTTGACATTACAGCTTTTTTTTTTTCTTGCTGGAAAAATTGGTAAACAGCATGATCAAATTTTCCCACCTCGATCTGGGTAAAACAAGGCACTTGAGTCACTGTAGTCATTCCAGAGTGCCTCTCCTGGCACTCCTTTAGAGCTGTTCAAATTGTCCTGCTTGGCTCCCGGCACTGAGGTGGTGACTCCTCTCTGTGAAGTAGTTACTTGCCTTAACAAGGGCTATCTAAAGCACTGAGACACCAAAACATGATTTTCCCTTATGGACAACTTATCGTTGACTTCAAAACCAGGAGGAAAAAAGGTTTAACTGGGCAGATGTTCATCAGCTTTGTTTAGTGCAGAGATGTGAAGGCTGATGGGTATCTGTAGAAATAAATCAGTGCTTTCACAGCGTGTGTGCACATACACACATGCCCACACATCCACTCACCTGGATGAAATATTTCAGGAAAACACCTGAGGGAAGAAAAGCTGTTTGAAACAACCATGGCACAAGAAGAAAAGAGCATGAAATGGCCATAAACAAGCTTGTGTCTGGAAACTGGAAGAAGACTTCTAACTGTCAGACCATTGAGGTTGCTCAACAGTGTCCCAGTGGAAAGATCATGGGCAAACAGCTTGTTGCACCGTGGGGCTGTAGGGTGGGACATCAGTGAGAGCAGGAGCTGTGCCCACACTGACAGTCAGAAGAAGCTGAACAGTAAGTACGGGATAAACTTGACTGGTGGCCAATATATTTGGCACTTGACTAAGAAAGTGTTAAAGCCTGATCTAACCCCTCAGCAGCTGAGTTTACATTTAAGGTAGGTGTATGGTTAATCCTGCTGGCTGTCTTTCATGCAGAGCTGAGGACACTATGAAAGGCTTTGCAGGGATGGCTCTGGGCTTCTCCTGGTGCAGTGGAGGACACAGCCACCACTTCTAAGGTTGGTTCACTGTTAAATAGCACTGACATTTTTGCAGGAGGCGGAAGATCTCCGTCCACCAACACATAAAGCCTTGTCATGCACTTTCCTTTTCCTCCTGCCTTGCTAATTTCATTGTAATGCAGGAAAAAAAAAAAAGTTTCACCTTATCTCCCTGGTGGAGCAGAACAACAGAGGATCCATATAATTGACTGATCTGGGTAAATATCAAAAGCCTGCTGTAAGGCACAGCATGCCTCTGGCATGTCTCTCCTTCTACCAACAACAGGACCTAGATCAAATCTGCAGTACCATCCACCCTGCATTGGACTGATTTTTGTCACACCATACCTGCTGTCTGTCCCACAGGTAACTTCTTCCTTTTAGGTTATTGCACCAGGAAAAAAGGATAATGGGCAGGGGAAGAAACCAAAGTACAGCATAAGGTTACAATTAAAAACGCCCTCATCCTCTCTCAGCCAGGCAAGTGGGGCAGTGGAGCAGGACAGCTGTCTTTCAGTGCTTTCAAGATACATTTCAAGCTCTGCACAGCTGGAGCTATTCAGTAGCTTGCGAAGGAACTCTGTACCCTTGCCAAGGCTCCACAGCTGCCAAATCTGCCTTTATTAGCAGCAGCATTTCTCATCCTCCACAGCTGAATACAGAACAAGTCTGACATTATTTTTCATTCAGCCTTCCCAAGAAAATCACGATAATCACTTAGTGTGTGTATGTGTGTTTTATAAGTGTTATCTTCTTCCTATAGATGCATATGCACCCGCACACGTATACACTCATGCACACTTACAGTGGTCTGGATGCAAAGCCCTGCTAGAGCATTGAACATCTCTTTCATATTCTGGTTAGTTATACATCTCAGCTACATTCAAACCTCTTCTTATTCATTATCTGTGAGCTCTCCCATGAACAGGTCTTTGTCTGGGCCATGCTGTTCTTTGTAGGTGTCATTTCCATCTGCACAGATGGCTGGAACAGCCCTTAAGTCCCACTTAAGTCCTATGTTAAGGATCTAAGTAGTTCTCAAGTGCTCTCCATGCCTCTTCTGAAGTGAGGTGAACTTAAGTCTGTGCAAATACCTGTCCTGTAGAGGTGAGCCAGGATAGCTGTGTGTAAGAAAACTCAGTCTTTCTTCATCCTCCTCTGCTGCCCATTTGGGATTCCTTGCTAGTCACCTACTGATGTTCAGATTTTAAAGTGTCTCTTCAGTGAAGGACCAGAAACTAAGTGAGTTAACTTAGACACCAGTCATGTACTCCACATTATGGGAACTCCATTACTTGTCTAAGGATGGGTATTGTCTTCATTTGGCACCTGAAACCTTTCAGACCAAGTTTCAAGCAGGCTTGATGTAATGGGGCATGTGAAGGCTTGAAAATCGCCTCTTCTGGATAACACAATCTTCACAGACAAGTCACGGGCAACCTGTAGCTTGCTCCAGCTCTCCACGTAATATTACAAACACGTTTTCAGGAATTATAACCCAATTGCCAACAGCCAAGTACTATATCTAAAACCAAGTTCTAGTGTTGCTCTTATGATGTAATAGTTATTCATAATGTGTTTAAGTATGAGTCTGATATTAGTCCTCTAAGGACTTGAAGCACTTGACAGATAATTATAGGGTCCACTACACAAATGCTACTGTGATTAGATGAATAGTTTCCATATTTCAGGTAGAAAAACTAAAGCAGAGAATTCCTGTGGCTTTCCCATCCCTGTTGGAGAAGCCTGTGAACTGGGAATACAGCAAAGTTATTTTACTCCTGTGAACTATGTAAGTCTTATCACAGAGTCATGGAAGCAGAATAATGTGTGTGGAAAAAGACGTACACGTAGTCAGACCACTTGCCCAAACAAGAGCCAGCTTAGATCATGTTCTTCAGGACCTATTCCAGTTGAGTTTTGAATATCTCCAAGGATATTGCAGAACCTCACTGGGCAAATTGCTCGAGCATATGAATACCCTCAGTGGGAACTTTTTTTCCTAATATCTACCTGGAATTTCTACTCTTGCGAGTTGCCTCCATGGCCTCTTGCCCACTGTGCACCTCTAGGAAGAGTCTGTCTCTGTCTTCACTTTATTGTCTTCTCATAAAAATGAATTATGACCACTTATTTCACCACCTCATAAGATTTTCAGCTTCATTGCTACATTTTAATAGGCATGATAAAGTCCTCATCTTCTTAAACATTACTTCTCATGACACAGCTATGTATGTTCCAGATACTGTAGAAGAAATTGTATTTGGTGTAGTCACTCACTTCACTCAATGAAGTGGAAAATCAATGCAATACGTACATCTTGTTAGACTCCACGCTTGCTTATGAAGGTTTTCCTGATAAACTTTGACCACACTAACATTTTATTCGAAAAGAATTTTATCCTGGGATGCATCCTCGGAGGATGCAAACTGTCATCACCCTATTGACTCAATGGGACCATGACGGCTGCACTTGCCAAGCTGCATGGAATAAAGCTGCACCAAGAAAAAAAAAAAAAGGCATGAAACCATATGACCACCAGGGAATGCGAGCAATGTATATCACTTTCTTTTGGTACAATAAACCTATGACTGCTAGCTGTGAAGGGGTCTAATGCAATATTCCATACTGAACTCGTAGAGCTTTCAAGTAAGCATACTAATGCTGCCATAAAAAACTTACTTTCTGTTTCCCATCCTAACTGGCCATTATATACATACAGGCATATGCTTACTGTGAACATGTAGATGTCTGTAAGCTATATACAGGGTGTTTTGAAAAGATGGACTCAAGTTCAGAAATACAGCGATTTCAAATTGGGTCCTTTTTGAAACACCCTGTAGAATGTATCATGTGCGTCTATAAGGAATATTTAATTCACCTTTCTTGGGTATAAAAATACCTTTTGGATGAAGGGGTGGATATAAATTTGCAAAGAGCATTCCATTAGATCATAATTATTCTTTTGTTAAAAAAAGGCGAAAACCAATACACATACTACAGTCACATGAAACAGTGGCAACTCACATCTGGAGGGAACCTAAAGGAATTCAAAACTGTCCTACTTTATGCAGTGAATTCCAATAGGAAATGATGGCAGGGGCTGGCTGATTTGCAGTGTCATTCCTGGAATCAGCATTTCTGTCGGGTTTGCTGGTGTACTGGGAGCGGCCGTGTGACGGAATGGCCACATTCAAGCGTCACTGGTCTTTTTCTGGAAGTCATGTGCTATCAGGGGCATTAATACAAGCCAAGTTTGGCCCTGTGCCTTTTTAGCTCATCCTCTTAACGCAGGGATTTATTCTGACAAGTATTTCTGTGCCTGCTGTGGTGGTGTCCTCCAACTGCCTTTATCCCGCTGTTCAAAATTAGTGACACAGAGAGAAAGAATAACTGCAACAAGCTGAACACTTTATAAGACAAGTTCTGCTGAGCAAATGCTCTAGAGCTGCTTTTAATGGCAGTTTCATTCCATCTATAAAAAGCTGAGCAAGCTAGACCCCTCTCAGATGCTTGCTGCATAGTTGCCCTTCGCTATTTAATTTTTGGAATAGCATTTCTTTTGTCCAAGAAAGTAATTTATAGCAACTGATGGCCTTTGGAAAAGGACTGAAATTCCATCAGACTTCAAATGAACACCAATTAATTGCAAATAGGCGGCAGGAGTGTTCCCAAGCTTAGCATTAGCGCTTTGCAACCAGGCAAAGAATGAGATGGATCTAATTTTAGCCCAAGTGTGGATTGTTTTGAGTGTTTTGATTATTTTATTTTACAGCTATTCCTAAAAAAGAGGGAGAGAAAAATTCATAACAGCGAACACATCTGTGCTACATATTTTCCCTGTGTGGCACTGCAGCAGCTTCAGTCTACCGAAATTAATGGACTGTAACAATATGGTTGGAATTTAAATACAGAGTTGGTGCCAGAATCAGGAAACGGACAACATTCCCTGGTTGTAGAAACGTGCAGATCACCTTTTCTCACTTATGCAACATTAAAAGGAAGGATATCCCTATCGGTGTCCTATTTATACTGTTGGCACTAAATCCACACACATAGCATACTGTAGTTCTCTGCTGCCTCTGCTAAGACACACCTGACTTACTCCCTGTGATGATGACATGACTTTTCCTCAATTACTAAGCAGGAAGTTTTGTCCAAGAATGTAGCTTCCATAGAAGAGATTTTTCGTCTAGAGAGAACTTAAATAGGTTTAAATAATCTGAACCATAAATTTTGTGTAGCTGGTCCCAGCAGTCTCACGAGATACTGATCTCCTAACCTGTAATCATGGGTTCAGGTCACATACGGGTAAGATTTTTTATCTGAATAAGAAAATGGAAGAAAAGGGATTGTTTAACCTACAAGAGAGCAAAGGGATACATGAAATGAGTGTTGCACAAAGACATAATTTGTACAGACCTGCTTTTAATTGGTATTAGACAACCACATAAGGACTAGCCGGCTTCTTGAGGCCCTTCCCCATCCTGCGGTTCAGCAGTCAAGGATCTCTCTAATCACTTTATCTTGAAAATTTTATATGTACATTAAAGGATTATTTCTTTGGTGCTGTACGATTATGGTAATTACACAAGGGCACAATTTCTGACACCTGCCCTGGATAAAGTATTACTTGCTACAGGTGCACATTTTTTCTGATCCAGCTAGATGCAACAGCTCAGTGTGAATATACATAGGAAAACAGGGTAAGATTAGCAGAACAAGGTGTTCATTTTTATTAGACCGTATGGTACAGCCAGAAAAATTAAACAATTGTTAGCATGCACAAGGCCTCCCTGAAGCCTGAGACAGAAGCAGGAGACTTCAAAGGTAAACAGAAATGAGCAGCACTTGCTTTGCTGAATATATCCTAGGCCATTTCTGAAAGAAAAGGTAGCAAGTACATGTAGAGAAAAGGTGCATATAACGAAGGGGCTTGAGGGACAGGGATGATAGAATGACTATCTCCTAGGAGCAAGGTGGAGAGCCCATGGGTGTTGGTACTTATTAGAGTTTTAGTTGCCAGGTACATCTTTATCAAATGTTTTTTGTAGGTTGTCTTTGCAGCTCATAGAAAGTTTGAATGCTGATCTTGAAGTTTCCAAAGCTGAACTCACAGGGGGCTGAAGAGAGTTCCTCAGCATTGCTGTACTTTCTTCTTTCATATTCAGGAGCCAATGTCTGTCCCACAAGTCAGGATCCAGCAAATTCTGACTAAGATACTGGTGAAAACCCCTATCAAATAGTCATGTCCAGTAGCAATAACCAGAGGAGCAGCAGCAGCTCCCAAGTCATGTCAGCTGAGGAACTGCACACAGCCATGACTATGCTGTTGACCTGCAGTGAAGGGCAAGAAACACATCAGCTTAAGCCTCAATGAGAGTCCTAAACC
Source organism: Pampusana beccarii (assembly GCA_013399365.1). Taxonomy (NCBI): domain Eukaryota; kingdom Metazoa; phylum Chordata; class Aves; order Columbiformes; family Columbidae; genus Pampusana; species Pampusana beccarii. Next base: position 729,226 of record VWYH01007335.1, on the reverse strand, counting down.
AGTGTATTTAAGCTGTCATCTGTAGCAGCCTTAGAAAGCAGACATGAGCCGTTATCATGGTTCAGTTGGTGCCTAGAGACAAAATTGCATATCTAAACTTTAAAAAGCATTTCAAACCCATCATATGCAAAAGACATTTATCTTCATGACCTTCAGCACCTCCTTTCTGGAGGGAAAGGGTGAGCAGAAGCCACAGCTCACATCCTATAGGAAGGACTGGATATGAGTTTTCAGGCTTGCTTTTGTTAATTAAACTTCCCTTCATTTGACCTCAGTAAAAGGATGAGCCTTGATGGTGCCAGATTCTCACATCCAAAGGAATTGGTGAGGCTCTGCCCATGGAGATGGTGAAGGAGGAGCCAGAGGTGTGGAGTGAATGAAGTGAAGACTCAGAGCTCACAAGTATCTTAGTCTTTTGGGGCATTCTGCTTTTGGTCCAAGACACTCCATTATTTGCAAATTGAAATACCACAACTATAGGGAAAGACAATTTAATTCCTGTCCATGTGAGTATCCAATACAAGTGGTCTAGCCCTGAGATTGTTGTTCATTCTGTTTATTCTACCAGTGCCTTGTCTTTGCATTGCAGACTTTCTAATCTCAGTTACCTGTAGTGTCCTGCCATATTTTGAAATTCCTGGGACAGGCACCTAAGACATTTGACTGTTCTCCTATATGGATTTAATTCAGTGTACTTCATAGAAATAAATGCTTCCTGTCTGCAAATCAGGAGCCCTGTGGGCCACCAAGTGCCATGAATAAGTTGGTCTACCACTTTGGCCCCAAAAATCTTGTGGGTGGGCAAGAATCACACTTTCCAAAATATTCCTAACGGTTACAAGATGTTGATTATTTTGGTGCTTTTTCCCTGATAAATTAATTGTTAACCTTCCCACATGCCATTTCACAGCTACATCTTATCTCCAGGCCTCTGAGAGCCCTTGGCTGCTGGACTCATTGGACTGTGAGTATAGCTGATGTCAATTTGCTGTTTCAGTGAGCAGGGCAGCCTGCCAGCTCCTTCTGTGACAAACTGATCTTAACGCTATTAGATTCTCGTCTCTGCTGCAGTGCATTAAGTACTTTATTGCTGAAATATGTGCAATGGCACTAATGATGGATTTAGTGCTCCCTTGAGGTGTGCAGGTGGGGAAAAATACCCAGGCCTTGGTTGGCTAGAGGAGATCAGCATCTCCCCTGTAGCTGGGTACATGGGTATTTCAGATTTGATCTTTTGGGTGCAAAAATGGCCCAAAGCACCATTTTGAGGTACTACAGGAAATGAAGAGGGGCAGGTAGCTCTGAAAATAAAGGTTAAAGGGGTAAAGATGTGGCAACTCAGGATAGCATGTGTTTTGAAATGTTTATCATCTCCTGGACTTGAACATTGTTAGCTCCTCATCCAGCTGAGGACAAACGGTAGCAGATTGTCTGCAGACTTCCTCAAGTCTCCTCCTCTGTGCAATAGAACATGGCAAGTATCTATCTCCTGATAATGATAGAGAAGAGGTCCATGGCTATGGCAAACTCTAAGTGGGAGATGGTTGTTTTCAGGAGCACCCCACATTTACAAGCATGAAAGATGGTAAACAAGAAAAGTATCGGTTATCCCATCACTTAGTACCCACTCTGTTTTCAATATTTCAAGGAAATCTTTGTTTCTCCTTTTACTGGAAGTAAGTTAACATGTGGTTTAGGAATAAGCCCACAGTCCCCGGAAACTCACAAAGCTTTAATTTTAAAAACCTAGATGCTCAGACTCTCAAAAACCCTCTACCATTGCTCAGTTAGCAGTTTGGCACCTATGAGATCAAAACTTGGTTCTATGTGTCTGAGTGATGAAGACACCAATCATCTGCAAATTAGAGGTGGACCGAAGGACACTTCTTTCAGGAAAGAATTTTAGCATTGTGCTTAATTCCTAAAGAAGTGGAGCTAAGCACATGCTTAAAGGCTTTTCTGAATTAGGACAGACATATGACCATGCTTAACAGATTTCCTGGATCTTTCCATAAGGTGGCTTTTTACTGGGTTCAATAAGATTCGACTGGAAAGCAGAAACCTTGTCCTAAGTTTTTGCGGGTTGTATATTTGTTCAAACTTTGCCAACATAGGGGGGCAGAACAGCATTTAAACATGAAGAAAATGAATGAAACGAGATACCAATTGAAAACATACACTCCACCATGAAGAAAATGGTCATTTAATTTTTCCTTCATATGTTATTAAATTCAAGAAAGCAATAAAGTAATAAAACCACCCAATTTCATTAGGTGGTTGAAATAAGTGTATATCATCAATGGAGATATTAGGTTGCATGAGTGTCATCACCAAGCTCTTTTAACGGCCTTCCACTACTAAAGGGCTGAGTGTTTTGTTCTGGGTGCATAGCCCCAGCTCCGTTTAATTTCAGTGGACACATGCGCTCCATCTGTGTGTCTGGGATACTTCCTACCGATTGCTTCAAAAAAGAACATTTCCCACATGCGTTCCTCTGAGCTGTCAGAAGCAGTCCTGTAATTTCTTGATCTGACCTGATCAAGTTAAATGGGTTCAGCTCCAACCAGAGCAGTTTTAATAAAAACTGGGTACAGTGCAAGAGAAAACGTGTGTGGAAGGCTCCTGAAGTAAGGTGCGGAAGTGAAATGCTTCTGGCAATATGTTCACACAGTTGTAAGCAAAGAGGAGAGCCCCGCTTCATTAACTGCTGTCTGGGAGCTGAGCTGCAGTAGGACCATACAAGCACTCTTAGCCTGCTCCAGAGGCAAAGCAACATGTAGGAGCAAGCAAAATATCCTCCTGTGGCTCAGCAGAGAAGAGTTGAGTGCTGAACTGAGCTAACCGGACCACTTGCAAAGACACAAGTGTTTGCAGACATTGAGATTTGTCTGGATGCAGGGTAACTGTGCTTTATATATATATATATATGTGCCAATTAAAAGAGAACTGATTTACTACTTTCTGCAATGAAAACATGTATGGCAAGAACTTCACCCTGATGAGGAAGTTTGCAGCAGGGTGTAAGTGCTCTGCATAGTGGTCCTTTGTACATAGAGTGAAGTCTCACTTTAAGTCATTTCTTACAGTGTCTCTGTTGGAAAAGGCAGTGTCACGACAGAGGAATGAATATAGCAAGGATTTTCTAAAACCATAAGGATTTATATTCCAATTGAGATGGACGTATACACTAGATATTCTGTTGATGTATTTTCTGTGTAGAGCTATGCAATACAATGTATTATATCTGTGGATGTGCCATAGTAATATCCATGTCTAATGACTTAATATTTTTCTTGGGACAATTACAACCATAGTTTCCTTCCTGCCAGATGTGGACCCTTGGGCATCTGTCTGAGGCATCTATCTGTTCATTTCTAGGTGCAATTTTGGGAGTGGTGTTTTGCTGTCTTAGAAATTCAGTCCAGAATCAACCTGACTAAATCTCTATAAAGGTTTGCCTTAAACAAACAAAAAAAAAGGGAGAGAAAAGGAGAAAAAAATTATTAAGTGTTTGTGAATATATATTTTCCTTCTGTTTTACAAGGAGGATGTAGACCTGATCTAAACTTCGTGCCTTCTCAGACTTAACTTTGGCTAAATTACTTTGTGACGACATCAAGGTCCCTCAGCCTCATCTGGGAAATGGTTATTTCATGCACTCTATTAGTATTAAAAAGTCTCAGTCCTAAGAAAAGGTTAAAGAAAATACAAATATCTAGAAAACACAGGCAGACGACTGAGATAAGCAGTGAGAGAGTGAGTGGTCTTAAGTTTTATAAGGTGTATTTGGAAATCTTCCTTGGCAAAGGTCCTTCTCAGGAGCCAGAAGTTGACTGACAGCAACCAGAGCCTAAAGGAAAACTTATTTGCAACGTGTTATCTTCCCATCCTTGGAGCTGAGGGATGAGTCAGGAAAATGGACTGTCTCCAGAAAAATCATTTAAAAATCCTGTCAGATGCAGGTTGAAATCCCCAGTCCCAGAATACAGAAAGAAACTGAGGATGTCAGCATGGGGGGAGCCATTGGATGAGAGGGTTTTCAGAAAGGAGCACCCTCTGCCCCAAACTCCCTCTGCTCTGCAGTGACTGCCTGCCGAGGGCTACCAAGAAGTGAGGTAGCACTTAAAAATGCTTCACTTGTGTTGCTTGTGAAAATAAATCCCTCACATTTCGCACCATCTGCTGCAGAGGAAAGTTTTTTGTGAGGAGATACTGAAACACCAACAAAGTGAGGAAAAGCTCTGAGCTACCTCGGTGCCACCTGAGCCCTGATTTGCATGCACGTAGAAGGACGGAGCATCCTCGAGTGCGACTGCATGCTCCAGCTTGTCCCCTGCAAATCAGTCATTTTGGTCTTGGCAAGAGCTGGGGAAATACGTGCAGATAAATGAAGGAGTTTTTCTTGTTCTGGAACATGAAGTTGGTGACTTTAAGAGGAAAGTCCCAAATTGCTTCATTTATCTTACTGAAGTGCCTGGTAGAGTGATTAGGAGATGGGTTGCTCCACATGGACCCTCTGTAATTAAAGCAGAGAGGCATCTTCCAATATCAAATCCATCCTCTGCGCTCCACTGTCTTTATCAGCCACAGAAAAAGTCTGGGATTATTACTATATTAGTGCAGACACCAGTTTAGCAATATGGAAAAAGCCTTTCTTAACATTTGAGGTATGCTGTTGAGACAGATTTGGATCATTGAGGTCCATAGAGACCTGCTTTCAGGAAGTCATGTGTAGTACAAAACGATGAGGTTGCTGAATTTAATAACTTAATGGCAGACATATTTAGACTAGATTTATTTTTATTAATTAGTTCTCCGTATTGACCCACAAGAAGAGGATTCTCTCTTTTATGTAGACACCGGTAAAAAGATCTGCACATAAATAGTCAACAAGACCAGATTTGACAGGCAGTAGTTGGGAGATGCGGTGCTGTAATTACATTATAGATGGTCTGAGCCTGAATTATTGTTATTTTTTTGCTATATGAATAGTCAATGAATACGATAGTTACATTTACTTGGTGATCTCATGAAAGAATTATTGTTTCTTCATTCTGGCACTACCGCCAGTGTACTCAGTCCTGTACATAGATGAAGCAACACACAGCTCTGGTTGCTGAAAGTAACATGAATTTTGAACACAACCTACAGTTGAAACTTCCAAATTTGCTTTCAAAAATAGCTGAATGTTTGCTGTCAACAAACTTTCATGCTAGCATACTCCAGCTGTTGAATATTCACAGAAAGCGGCTGTGGTCAATTCCAAATTCATTCTTTAACGTAAATGAATGTAAAAGACTGTTTTTCCTCCCTCCCCTGCCCTGCATATTCATGCACTATTCGTTTAAGCAACACGCTTCCTCATCTACCGAATTTCCACTGAGTTTCAGGTATGTGCTCATGTTGAACAACTACTTACATATGTTTTTCTTGAATGAGTGAGCAGTGCCTTGGCCCCACAGCCGGGGAGGGTACAGTCTGGGTAGAATTCCCAAAGTTTTGCTGCCAACAGATTCAGTGGGCAGTCAGGTCTGGGCTCCCTGCATTGCCAACAGAAAGAGATGAGCTCCCCAAAGATGGGTACCTCACATGGCAGAGGACCTTCTGCCTCCTGCCATGCCTGCAAAGGGAGCTGATGGAACAGGGTGGGAATCAATGTCTGATTTTTAAAGAAACTCAGTTTAGGGGGATCAAGCCCACCCTACTCTTGGTTAGCACTCAGAGGAGAATAGGCTGTAAGCAGTATTCCAACTCAGTTTGGCTTGAAACTCTATTTTTTTCTATTCAGTTACATATTGAGAAAATACCAAAGTTGTAATGCCTGTCTTATAGTATGATTCCTGGAAGAGAATACTGTACGCTGCAACTTCCAGAAAGGGTTTATTTTAAAAATCTTTGCTTATTCATGAAGCTTTTCATAGAAATGTACCATTTTATTTACCCGAGTTAAGTTTTGGATTCTGCCCAGGTTTTTCTCTTCAGCCTCGCTAACAGTGGGTTTCTGTCTGTTCCTACAATCCATCTGTGTTCTGCTCAGAGAAACGCCTTCCCAGAGCAAACCTTGTGTTTGTGGAAGATCTTGCCTTTGGAATAGGGGTCCGTGATTTCTCATGGTCAGGTTCGGTGATTAAGACGGCATCTACTTCAAATCCACCTGTGGAAACAAACAGCACTGCAGCTGTGGGTTTGCTATTGAAATGAAACCGCACTCTCCAAATACAGGCTGGGAGACTGGATATTCATGATAACACTTGGGGAAGGTAGTTTCTTCTACACAGGCAGTTCAAAACGCTTTCCAAGTACCCATTTACTGAACACACCCATGAGACATATACACAGGGAAATATCATGACCTTCTTGTTACACAAGTTGGGCGCAGGAAAATAGGATTTTTAAAGTTATTTAGATGCTTAAGCTGGGATTCTTCTCATACAGTCCTAGATGCCTCAAGTCAGATGTCAAATTTTGATCTAATCTAGCATGTTTTACATCCCTTTATTAGGATTAAATTAAATATCATCTGAAGCTACCCGTTTCTCCTCAAATTAAGTATCATATGCTAAGGATTAAGCCTTTATTTTTCACACGCCCTAAAAATTTACCCAATGGGGATACAGTCTTTTATAATGCCTTCTGCTTGTTACAATCTGGGAACATTGAGTTCAACCTCACGCCAAATCCCAGAAATTGAGAGGCTCGGCTGGTTTACTTCTGCAGCAGTGTCTCCTTAGCCTTGTCCATTATACATGTAATTTCACTGTGACCACAGTGCTCACTGCTATGGTATTTGTGGCCTCAGTAGACTGCTACTCTTGAGAGAGTACAGGCTCTGGTGACTTTCATGAGGGTGTTTTGCCTTTGTCTATAAAAAAAGGAGAGAGATGGGCAGGAAAAATACGTGGGATTGCAACAGTGGTTGTTATAGGAGTCCTTGTTTTCTGTTTTTTCCCTGCAAGGATGGTCTGGCTGCCCACGTTTGCTGTGCTCCTGTGATTTTGAGTCACTATATTACACAGTACAGCAGTAAAGTTCAGATAATGATCTTTGCTATGAAAATGGATTTTGTGTTTTTGCCATTTCATTTATCTAATGTGCAATATATGAAAGAGTAGGTATGCTACGTGGAGGAGACCTACAGTCATCCATTTGGGCTTGCTGAAAGTTTTCGTTTTATACTTTGCTTTTACCACATTGGATACCATAAATACATCCAAATTACAAATAAAGGCAACTTCTGTATCTCAAGGGCCTGATGAAATACTCAGGCTGAGTAAAAGAGCCTATTTGGTGACAACTAACCCTGGGTTAGTACATGACCGCCTTTGCATTAGGGTTTTATTATACATCACGTCTCCTGTGGTCTCAATTAGCCGATGCAGGATAAAATCAGTGAATATGTGCATTTCATTTCAGGTTATCTTGCAAAGTCCAACACTTAACGTGAGCCACAACAAAAAGCCAGAACTGCCTTTCATTAACTACTGTTGTGGCTTCACTAACCTGGTTTGATAACAGAATGGGGGAAGATTGGTCCAGCCTGGGAATGCTCTTCTCAAGTGATGAAGTTCAGAGTGAAGGAGTTAGAGAATGCTCTGCTTGGTGGATAATGACTTTATTTTCTTTTTTTTCTATCAAATAATGTGAATCCTCTACTCCTCAGAGGAAGGGCAGAATGCAGCCCTGAGAGCAAGTGCCAGGATTAGCCCTGCTCAAAATCGGGGCCTTACGTCCAAGTGATAGAAAGTAAATAACTCTCTAGTTCATGTGTCTAGGCAAAATGATACAGGGCCAGGATTAATCAGTAAAAGGTATTGGCGGTGGAAAATAGCTAAGTGGCGTACTGAAGGCCTGAGTGTGAATACTTCGTTAGTCTGCTCCGAGATGTCTTGCACTTCAGGGTTGAGCCAAAACACTGAGACCCAAAGATGTCCACAATGTTGGAACAGCTGCATCTTAACTCTTGTTCTTAGGTTTGCTTGAATAAATATCACCAGGGCTGAGACCTGTCATAAAGGGCTTTAGAAAGCTGACAAAGTAACAAAGACGCCTCACAAAATAGGTCTTAGGCTGAATGCTGGGCTAATATTCTCTAATCTCAAAGGGCTTTTCAAACAAACATATCCCCACAGAGGTCTGTTTACTCAACAACTGGCATTTAAAATAGGTATATTACCAAGATCCAGCATTCTGTGCCTCTGTTTATATTCTGAAAATCAATATCACAAGAAGAGAAAAGGGTCTTTGGCTGTTATTATCTTCGTGGCTTTACAATTCCTTCTCCCACCATTCCCTTCTGAGACGTCTGTGAATAGCTAGGAGCGAATAATGTCTTAATTACCTATGAAAAGTATACTTAACTGCTAATATAAATATACTCAGAATGAGGACTTCAGGCTAAAAAGCGTCTTATTATTTAGGAAGTACAATTATTAACTCAGTGAGTAAATGAAGTCAGATTTGCTTCGGTTCTCAAATTTAAGATTGTATCAGACTGTTGATATGAATAAAATGAATTTTACTTTGGTTTTAGTTTATTTTTGTTTATCTCTTCCCTCTGATTCTCAATGTGCTTTTAAATGGAAAAGAAATACGATGAAAGGAATATAAATATGTATCATATATGTAATTATATCAGCTGTATACCGATTATTTGAAAGAAAAGCAGTAAGTCCATAGGTTAAGTGTAAGAGAGAAATAATTAACTCTTCTTTTCACATTCCAGGCAATGCTCAGTGGTTCATCTCACGCAATTTTAGGCATTTGAAACTTTGTTTTTGAGCCTATGCTTTTCTATGCCTTTCTCTATCATGTTTCCTGTCAGGACGGAATATCTCAGTCACAGCAATGAGCAAGGATGCACAAGACGGGGAGATGTCCTGGTGATGTGCCCCAGGAGATGCCCAAGGGACTTTTCTGCACTTCTTCCCAGCTGCCTCTCCCTTGGAGATGATGCAGATGCCAGCTGCTCAGCAATCAGGTGGTCTGCTCGGGGGTGCCAGGACATGGATTTTCTCCAATGTAAGAAGTGTATTTATAGGGGGTTTGTTTGTTTTTATTTTTCTTCCCCCAGGGATGTGTTTGAGAAACAAAGCTCATTGTAACCATGCTATCCACTATTATCTAGCTCTTCTTGGCAGTAGAGTTCAAAGGAGCCCACGGAGCTGGAAAGCATCATTACCCTTCTTTTGGGCCCTATGGAAACTGAAGTGTAGAGATAACAGCATCCAGCTCAACAAACACCATCCCCAGCACAATACCAGTTACCCTGTGTAATCCCGCAGAAACCAACAGCAGGGTAAAAGGAAAACTCTTTATCTAAGGCTGCTGAAAATTCCTTACTGAAATAATATGAGTGTATAATGTACAAAGGATGTACACCTTAAAGTAGTCCTATTCCAACTGACAAGCTCACAGAGGAGTAGCGGTCTTCTATGCTAGAGGAGATCTAGTGTTACCCACCTGAGGAGTTTGCAGTCTTCTCCAGTTTAAGGGCTAAATGAAGCCAAGAGAACACTTCCAGTGTGTTGCAGAGATGTTAAGGGTATGAGAGGTCAAAGCGACTCTGGCAGTTTACATGTGGCCCAAATGCAGGGGAGAAGAACAGGCCAGAGACAACCAAAGTAACTCAAGGATGTCCTGATGCATTAGCTGACAGGACAAGCTGCCTAATGGTTGAATTCAGAGTCAAAAGTCAGCACGGTGACAACTGGCTGGAGCCACCCAGCCCCCAAATCATAGAATCATTTAGGTTGGAAAAGACCCTTAAGATCATCGAGTCCAACTATAAACCTGACACTGTCAAGTCCACCACTACACCACAGCCTCAAACCTCAACCCGAGCACAAGGTTTCAAAGGCATCATGGAGATCTGCAGACCATGCCTGTAGCTTTTCATCTGTTGACACAGTTCTCCGCGGATAATGGTAGCTCACAGGGCCACACTGATCGAGCTGTGTCCACACTGACAGCTTCACTACATGCAAAATTGTGTTGTTCTGGGCTTTCACTTCCAGATGTGCAAGAGCCATGTGTGCAGGAGCAATGGGAGGTGAAATCCAAGAGCAGCCTGATGTGGAGAAATAAAAGACATGTGAGCCACCTCTTCCTCCTCCAGATGGATGCATGTTTCCCTGTAACTCAAGACGCATCTTCATAATATCTCCCCCTCATAGAGCTGGTGACTCTGTGGCTGCTAGTATCATGTGGGACGAAAAAATTTCAAAAATATTATTCCTTCATGTTGTTCCAATATGATGTTCTAAAATCTAACAGGAGGGTAAATTCTATTGTGTCTCGTGGTTTCGAAGAATCTGCAGTGAGGTTTTGATCCTCACTAGATGGATTAGAAGAGTTCCCTGTAAATAAACAGTTCTTTGAAGACAGCATCATCTCAGTTCAATTTATACAGCCAATGTATACCGAAGGTGGGCTTGACTTATTCTCTGGCTGGATTAGACTTCCTCTCAAAATTAAACACTGATGAGATAATTTCTTGCAGATACAGACTGTCCAGTGAAAACATTTAGCAAGCAAAATGGTGTGAAGGACCTGGCACAAGTAAAAAAGAGAGAAAACCCCAAGTCAGATCAGCCCCTCTGCCTATGCCCCGACGCAACAGTGGATATTGTAGTGCTGATGGTTTCTCTTAAAAATTCCTTTACGTTGGTAAAAAGGACAAAAAGGCAAAGTAGCAGATTAATACTGTCAACATTCAAAGCTTCCTTCACATTACCGAATTTAGAGAGTGAAAGTCACACAGATTTTTTTTCCATGACTTTCCAATGTAAAGATAATTTCAAAAATCACAGACTAAGAGAAGAAAGATCTAGGAAGGAAAAAAAACAGTCATTTCTAATATATTTTTCCATGCTAAAGGGGAAGAAATTTTACATTAATAAAAAAGAAGTAATTAAAAAAGTAATATTGTCTAGAATAATACAACAAAAATAGTTAATTGATTTTTTTTAATGTCAGATTGAAATTTTGTGTTAAAAGTGTTCTTGTTTCAAAAAAATATACAGTTTTTAATAAGGCCCATTTTCCAAGCTAAAAATACCTACAATATCCATCGCGCAAGTAAAGGGTGTGAACATGTTATCACATTCTTTGAAGCATCCAGTCACTTGAGTGTACCTATCTTTAATGTTTGCTTGCAGCCGTGGAAATAAGATGTGTTTCCACTTTTGGCACCTTGATGACTTTGTCAAGACTCTAAAACTACGGGACTTCAGTGCTTAAAAAAATAACTAATTAATCTACTCTCATGAGTCTTTTGTGCTATCTCTATAACAGGTCTAAAACTCTTGCTTCAGAGAAGTAAAAGCATTAGCATCTTTCCAATAATCCCCAGAAACAGGCAAGTTCCCGGAGCAGGAGGTCCAGGTATCATCCATGTTGCAGGAGAGGCTATGTGTCCCGGAGATGGATGGCAGCAAGGGAAGGGTGCAGGTTATACCATCCTCTTGGGACATCCGTCCAAGCGTTGCACAAATATACCTGAAGACACCAATACCGATGCAGCAGCAGGCAGCTGAAGCAAAGCTACAAAGCCCATTTAATCCATCAGGGGTTTTGCCAGCAGCTCCTGGTGGAGCAGGGAGCGATACCCCCCTGCCGTGCTCCATCCTGCTTTTTCAGGCAGAGCTGAATAGAGTCAGCAATGTGGCTTGTCCAAGGCCACCCAGAATGAGCACAGGGCTTGGGATAGGATCCATGTCTCCTCAATCCCAAGCTCAAGGCTCAATGACAGCTTTTTTCTTTTTTTTTTTCCTTTTTTTTTGTTTTAAGAAGGAGACCTTCCTTCCTGTAGGTTGCCGAGTGCCCTGGCACTGGCCATAGCAAACAGCCCCAGCTTTGGCTCTATACAAGAATGAACTGGGCACAATTTCCAGTGATCCAATGGCTGTCTGCTGGGACATGGGGAGAGAGGCTTCCAATCCAAACAAAGCAGGGAAAGCGTTATGCAAAATCGCTTCTCCATCCCTTTCCTTCGCACTCTTTCTCTTTGCATCGTGTTGACAGAGGATGTTTCTCCTGGCTGTGGCCTCTGCATGGACTTCTGTGGTCCCCAGGGTCAGAAGTGCTGTTTGACAGAGAGGTTCAAGATTTCACGAACGGGCTTCATTTCACATGAGTACGAAACCCAGCCTTCTCTTAAATCTTTCATAAAGGAAATGTCACCCACCCCATTCAAATAGATAGCTAGATTGGTATAATTTTCTTCTTGAGCAATTCCAAATGGTTTGTTTCAAGGAAATGGATGGTTTGGGGTTTGGTTGGGTTTTTTTGGTTGGTTGGTTGGTTCATTTTTTGTTGTTTTTTTGTTTGTCTGTAGGGGGTTTTTGTTGTTTTGTTTTAGTTTTGGTTCATTTTTAGTTGTTTGGTTGGTTGTTTTCCAGATATTGGGTGTTTCTACAGGTTCTGTCTGTGGGTGAGAGGATTGGAACACTCTGTGCAACATACACCCATCCCAGCGCTTCTCCAACAGCCACGTGGTGGAGATGCCAGGGCCAGCTTGATAACAAGGCATGTGGCACAAGAAAGAGAAAATTCAAAACCAAAGTTACATACAAAAGAAAAGGCAAAGCAAATTTAATTTCAAAATGTCAAAATAACACATTTTGACACTGTCAGAACTTTTCCTCTCTTTTTCATATGATTGTGCAAAACTTTTCAGTAGAGATCTCTGAGACAAAAGACCTTCATCAAAGTTTTTCCAAGTAACCCCAGAGGAGATGTTTAATTTCCTAATGAAATCCATTTTGTAATGGATTAAATGCTATTCCCTTGTTTTTTAAAATGCAGGTCTGCAGAGAAGGACAAGGGAAAAGGGTTTCCTCCAGGCTCACACAGCCCTGAACCCTGGTCGCAGCTTTGCCATTCGTTCTGTTGTAGTTAGGAATGTCCTCTGGTGCAGCCAGTTTTTCCTGTGAAAAACAGCAGAAACACCTTTTGCAAGAGCCTGGTTGTGGCACTGGAATGAAGCACCAACCTAAGCAGAAATATCTGGGTGCTGTATGGGATCAGCCCAGCTCACCCCTCAGCTGTGTCTGCAGTTAGACTTGGAAGAGCCCGGCCAGAGGTTCTGCCCTGCTCTTCCAATGCCCTTTTTTTTTTTTTTTAAATCAGAGAGCATTAATGACTAGAAATACTGGGGACTTGAGATGCACAGAAGATATTTGACTTTCTGTAAGAGTTGTGCACCTTGTCTGAAAAATCAGGCCCTCCTCCAGGGTTTGAAATTTGCCATTGAAGGAGCAGACCACCGTAAATCATTAGTCATTTCTGGAAATCTCAGCCAATTCTGCAGAAAATGAGAAAACCTTCAGCTGGAAGCTAAAAGAACAATCTGTGAGTGGGTTTAGCAGCTACTGTGTGTCCCCGCTCTACTAAGTTATTTAACCTGAGACTAAGTTTCTTCCCAGGCTCCTAGCCCAACATGACATGTTTTCTCTGCTGGAGATTCAGTTCTTGTACATGATGTAGTAAATATAAAAAAGGAGGTTTACAGCCCAGTGAATAGAGAAATCTCTTTCCAGGTCAATGCAAGAAATTATAGCGCATTGGAAAGCCGTAGTTTTATCTCCTGCCAAAGGAGGGATTAAGCTACAACGATTCCCAGGCCCAGGGTCTTTTTTTTTTTTTTTTCTTTTTTCCCCTTTGCCTCTGCCTTCTTTGAGTGCAAATTGACAGAGACGAGTTTTCACTCCAAACAGCTGTCTGTTATTTGAATGGAGTCAGTTCCTAATCCCGCACATGACTGCCATCAGAGGCTGCTGTAGTGGAAATGTTTCTAGTATCAAAACAAAGCCTCTGGCACAAAGATCTGTTTGAGAGGGCTCTGCACGTAACCTCTGCTTTCAAATACTATCTTTTCTCCGAAGGCACTGCTCTGCTGGCTACCAAACTAGTCATTACCCATTTAATTAAGAAAATATGCACTCTATTTTGCATAATTATAAAAGAGGAAAATCAGTATCAGAAGCCCAAATGAAAATAAGTTGTTGGAATCCTTCTATTTATTTTTTCTTCTAATGTGTGTTTTCCCTCCCTCAATTTTCATTTGGAAATGGGAGCTTCAAGTGAAGTGGGCTGAAATAATGAATGGGATTGTTCTGAGAAATGTAATTCCCAATGATCAGTTGCTGGAAATGCTCATATCAATCATTAATACAAAAAAATCTAGAAGTTTATGTAAAATAAGCATTCTAGGTATTTCTCTAGTTACTTGCCAATCCACACTTGTTTTTCAGAATCTCTAAAGGTCATAAACTTCTGATGTATGTAATATTTAATTCTAAATATTGTCACCTTTACTTGTCTCAAATTAGAGAGAGATATCTCAGCAGGTGCAATAATGCCACCCAGTTTGAGATGTCATGGAAGAGCTGAGTTCTCTTACCACTCCCATTGACAATTTCCTTCCTGAATTTTGGCAAAGGACTTTCTCTGTCTGCCTCGTGTCCTCTGTAAGACCATGACAGCAACAGTTCAGTTGTTAAAACAGTCTGTCCACTCACTCTGTCAGGAGCTGCTTCTCACTATGTGTTCATACAGCAGCAAGGGTGCTGCACATCATCTTGGTCACACAGCAAGAAGATCTGTCATTGAGCTAAAAACACACATGAGATTGACCTTTCATTAGTGCTGCAGAAGACCAGCGTGACATGTTTCTGCATAGATGCTGAAACCAGGACTGAGCTCATCAAGTTTAAGTATCCAAATCTGAAAGTTTTAGGAGAGGGGATGAAAATTTTGTCTTCACATCACAGAGCAAGGTTCAAGGAACTCAAAAGACTTGCTAAGAGCTGCACAGAGACTCCAGATCAGGTGTAGGGACAGGCATGTGCTTGGGCTTAAAATATGGGTCTGTTGTTTCTGCTAAAAAGCACAGAAAAAGGGAGACGCATAGCCCACAGCCATAACAAGTTTTGTGGGCTGCAGCATCTTCACCTTCCTCAGAACATCCTTCACATCAAAACACAGCAGTGTGAATACCACCTCTCTCACTGCCAGAGTTGCTTTGATTCAGAGGGGATCAGGAAGATCTTCTCCATAGCCTCTCACTGCTCTGTTTCAGCTGTGCTCCTTGAAAGATCAAGGAGGTGCAGACCAAATAAAAATGACAAAGAATAACTTCTGTGGACAAAAATCCACGTTCTTCTTAGGGGGGGAAAAGGAGGTTATCTAGTTTTGGAGATGTTCTTTCTTCTTATGAATGGCTTCTTGTCTGAATGGCAGAATTTTAGAAATGAAAAGGATTGTGTGCCATATACTCTGGATCCTTCTGAGCACAGCCGGGCAAGGTGAAGTGAGATGCTCTACCAACTCCAAGGACAGGCACTGCTGACAGCAAAGCGCTGAGCTTTGGGAGTGCCTCAGTTCTCATGGGCAGCCAAAAATGAGCGGTGGGTTCCTCGGGACAGCTCACATAGCTGGGTGTCATCTCTGCAGCATCAGAGGCTAAGGAGAGGACACAAAAAAGCAAATTTCGTTTAGTAGCTTAGTGTTGTACTGCAGTGCTGTGAGGACAGAAGGCTGGTATCATCTTCAGGGATGGGAGGGTTTTGGGTAAGAGCAGTGTCACTGTGAGGGAGGCAGGCAACCATGCTGAAGAAAAGAACTGCATGAAAAAAAGAGAACACTGAGGGGAAACTGGTACATGGATTGGCAAAACGTGCACAGTGGGAAGGGCTGGAGCTTGATGGGCCTTGACAGTTCTAGCACAGCCCCTACAAAGGCATGTTGAGTGCTTTAGGTAATGAAAAGCTCAGTGCCAAAGCATGTCTCTCTAATTAATTACTGCATTTGGCACAGTAATTCCTCTCAAATTGACTTAACACTCAGTTCAAGAAGGCTGGAGACTCTGCAGGGTTGACTCGCCCTGCCGGTGGCTGCTATGGGGACCCTCTGAGGTGCCCAGCTGGCTCTCCCTGCCTGCTGGGGACAGACAGTGATCATGGCCAGTCCTACCACCATGGCAAAAGGGATAGTTTGTCAAAGCGAAGAGCACAAAGAGATATCTCAGAGAGGTTGGTCAGCAGAAGTGGCCTTCAGCAAAGACAGTGGCTTGCTGATGTGGAGCACCCTCAATTTAAAAGTGATGTTCCCTCCTGTCCTTCCTCCCCAGCCCATGAACGCCCTGACCTCCTGCGTATCATAACATGTCCCTGATGGGGAAGCACCGACAACTAGAAACAGTTTTCAACACAAACTGAAAAGCTACTGTCAGGAGCCCAACAACAGCTAATGAGGAGCAATTTGGATCGGCCCCTTGGGAGGCTGCTGCAGAAGGTGGCAGCTGGATCAGAACCACAGACATCTCCTGTGAGCTGTGTTTTTTGTCTGCCATAGAGATGGAAGATCAGCAGTGTGGGGACAGATGCGGATGGTGGGGTCCAGAGTATGTCCTTGGGCAAAGACAACAATTGCACCAATCCAACAATCTGTTGTGTGAGGCCAAGGGGAAAGACCCTCATGGTGGGTGAGATGTAGAGATCAGGGGGTATGGGGAGAGATGTCTTCTTCTTAGCCTACGCTGTGGTTTTGTGCAAAGGCAGAGATGCAATAAAACCAGAAATGTTTGTTTTCTTCTTAGTTCATGTTGGTGAATTGAAATTCCCCTTTTCGTGTCTGAAATAAGCAATCATCTTGGAGACAGGATCCATCCTGTTTTCAAAAATCCCTGGGTGACTTCAGTCCAACACCACTAAGACTTTGGGAGTAGGAGAATTCTACTCAGGTTTCTGTCCTGCGTGACCTGAGATGGGCCCTGAGGGTGGGCCAAGGCAGACGGAGAAGTCCTCATCACCTCCTGCACCTTGGACATTCGCCTCTGCTCCTGTCCCGACACTCACTGCTCCACCACACAGTAGGGCCACTGTTTGGCCGTGAACAGCAGCACCAGGGGTAAAACACCAAGCTGTAGCTTTTTTCTGAAAGGATGTTTTTAACCCCGTTTCAAGGACAGCATCTGCCTACAGCTATCTGTCCTGACACGTCAGGAGGAAGGGCTAATGGTATCATATGGGCGGGAATGGGTGGGATTGCTGGGAAATAGGGACATTTCAAGCCAGGCTCTCCACCAGAACTAACATTTTATGAAATTGTCCTTTTTGTTTAGCTTAGGGGACTTTCCATCTTCCTGTGTAAAGTGCAAATAAAACCCTTCTGCTTTTTGACACATTTTGCCTGGAGGGACATTTCGGTATCTATCAATGGAGGTTGTTTGGATGCCTCAGGTAGGTGACACCGTCTGAAACAGGTTATTTACATCTGCATTTTCTCACAGTTTGGAACAAGGTAATAGCAATGGGAGAGAATCCTCGGATGGCAACAGAAACTTCAGACTTAGTCTTACCATTGTTATCTCTAATAAATGCTTTTTCAACCAAGAGAAAGTTTTTCTTTCCAAGTAAGCAGAAATGTTCACTATGACAGTTTATTTTGGGCATAAATTTGGGAGGTTTTAATTTTTAACATTTTTCAGAATTTTGGGGGAACATTTTTTCAAAAACAGCTAAAAAGCTTGAGGAAATTTAAATGAAAAAGTACTTTTGGACCCTTCCCCTACTCCTCATATAGACAAGATCTACCTTAATCTACAGTGTCTCCAGGTTGGAAGTTGAATGTCTTTTTGTGTCACTTAAAAGAACAGAAATTGGCCAAAGCCTCTTTGCAGAGTGGGTAGTCAGAGAAAAACTGATCTATAGTGTTTGAAATCTAAATTTCACCATCATACGACAGTGAAGAAGCACTCCCTGTTTATCCAAGAAGTCAACTGAAAGATTGGGTTTTTTTTATATATATTTCCCAAGCAGCTTTGCTCGTCTGTAAACCTCTACAGATCATGTTCCAAGTGGCTGTAATTGATATGCAGGTCAGTTTGTGGAGTGTCCCCCAGCCTCGATCTACAGTGCCATTATTTTGGGGGTTTTTGCCTTTTCTGGGCCTCACCAGTAACAGATACATGGAGATGGAGGGGATAACATAAAATGCTTTAAACAAATGTTTTCGTCAATGCATATCCCACAAGCCACGAATGCTCCAGGGGACCTTTGCCAAGGGTTGCGTAAATGTCTTTTCCGAGAAACAGCCCCTCTTCCTCATCATCCTGGTCCCTCACAATCCAAAAGAGGGTGAGGGTGGTCTAGGATGCACCGTGCTCCTGAAGGCACCGGGAGGGAGGAAGATGAAGGACTGGAAGTTGCTGGCTGGGTCCTGGGATGGTCATGCATGACCGTGGAGGGGTAGGAGGACCTGACTCCCCTCTGGGCAATGCAGTCGTTGTGCACACACGGGGAGACACGTGTGGGGCTGTTGGGAGGAATGTGTGGTAAAGCAGATTTCTGCAGCAGGATCCTGCAGATAAGGACATCCCAGCTCTACTTTCCCCCATGACTATCAATCCACTTTTCGGCTGTGAGCCTCTCCCTTGCTTTCCCTGCTTCAAAACAAAAGGTCCGTTCAGGGAATGCCAAAGTGCAACTGGATAAAAACGTAAAAAAAGCCATCATCTTTCCCTCTGCTCCTTTTAGGGTGCCTGAAAGGGCGTGCTCAGCATGCAAAAAAAACCTGCTGACTTCACACTCTGCTGGAGAAGGCGATTTGAAACCAACAAAAATAATTGTCACTGTGTTTAGCCAGAGTCAATAAAAGCACTAAGGGCCTGGCAGTGTCAAACCCAGGAGAAAATAAATTGCCAGTTCATGAGCACTCCCTCCAATGTATCCTGAAAAGAGGTTTTCTTTCCTTTCTCCATAGAAAAAAAAAAATGATGTGGAGGAAGAGAGAGAGAGTTGAGAGGGAGGAGATCCTGGCAACGTATATTTAATGTCTAATGATATTGTTTTAGCATTAAGCAATAAACTGTGGGGTCTTGAATGATGTCATGGAGAAGAATAAATAAAAGCACTGCTCACACTGATTGCCCATTGGATCACGTAGTAAATCTGAAGTGTCTTATTTGCAGGGAGAGGCAAAAAAGTTGCAAAAGAAATGCAGTGATACAGTCTATATTTTCCAAAATGCCTATGATTTTGGATGCCAAGCATGAGACACAGTCAAGAAGTTTGATTTCAGAATGGGGAAGAGCTCAGCACAGTCTCCAAATTGCTAGCGTGTTTAAGCTCTGAAAAAGGAAGGTGCCTGGTGCTCCACCTATAGAGCATCAGCTTGGGGGGCTGTGTGTCCATAATCATGCCTGGTATTACTCCCTAGTTCTGCCAATCTACCTAATAGCATTGCCCCCCTTTTACAAATCTTGCCTCACCTAGAGCCACCAGCTGCTTTTGAAAACCAAAGCCAAAACCAGAGCTCTAATAGTTTCCAGAGAACATGAGAGCATGAGGGAAAGCCATGTCCAAGTGATCTTTTATTGAATATTTTAATAAAATTAAATAGAATATGGTAGAGTGCAGAGACAAAAAAAGTCAGAAAATAAACGGTGCTACTTGTGTTCCCTTTTCTGTGTTGTTTACCCTTACCCTGGTAACCTCCTCCTATTTTAGCGTTGTTTGTCTTAGCAGTGTTAAGTGTACAACATGAGGGACTTCATTTTCAATCCAAAGCAGTGTCCCGGATGTTGTTAGACATCCATGCAGACTTTAGACATGCATAGTATTTATGGGCCCAGATCTGAATGTCCTGCTCTGCATGAAAGGTATCTTCTCTATGAAGAAGGACACACCTCCCCAGTGATATTGATCTGTGTCGTATTTTAACTGCCTTAAGCAAAAAATATTCATTCAGTGAGTCCAGAATTATTTGGTTGACACGAAGACATCAACTAACCTAGAGAGCTGAGGAGCCCTGACGGAAAATTGCCAGGACACAAAAGGAGGGTTGAGGTTGAAATGAGGCAGCCAGTGACCACTTTTTCTTTGGAAACATCTCAATGGATGGCAACTGCTGGGAAGGGAGATGGGCTTATGTCTCACCTTGACCCATCTGCCATGGAGATCTCGGTACCCATGAGAAGGGAGGAACATCACCATCAAATAAACAGGGGTAGAAACAACATCTTGTCTCTCCCAAGGCAAAAGGCTTACATTGTTTGGACAAAGGTGGCCACCATTTGCACCATTGGAGATGGATCTGTTCAGTCTTCTGAAGAAGATTGAACAAAAAGCAGGTTGTTTTTATCTTGTTCACATCTGTCATTCCTTGTCTGCCAACTCTGGTGGGTTTCACAAAGGCAAAACGAGTTTTCATAGAGAAAGGCAAAAGGCTGAGCACACAGCTGCCCAGCTCTGGAAAATACCCACTGCTGCATGCAAAGCCTTGTACCACGTTTTTAATTAGATGTGACAGCTTAGGGTTCAAGCATGTGAGGAATTCCAAGCTAGATGAAAAGGGACTGGGCAGAGATCAATAGGGATAAAGAGGCAGCGATAAGGAGAAGGACCTGCTTAATCTTGTTTTTATCTCTGTTTATTTATCCTCTGTCAGCGGTGCTCTCATGATCAAACACACAGGCATGTAGAATCCAGTGCACTTACTCCTTATAACACGACAACAACAACAGAGAGAGTGCTCACATCCCGGTCTGCCCCATCCCTTGGCAAACAGGGTCTTCTGCTGGCTGACACGCAGCAATCGCTGTTTGCTCTCCAGCACTCATCAGCTAGTCGAGGCACTTGTCTTCTTTCCCTTCTCTTGCAGCTGACGGTTATTGTAGCACCTCTCCCACACCTTCACACTTGATAATGTGCATAGTGGTCAGGCTGGAGATGGGCAAGGTGAGTCCCTCAGATGTCAGAGAATGGAGGTGCTTGGCCCTCACCTCCTGCCATCTCAAGAAGCCCAACTCTTCTCAAGCTGTTTTTACTCCGTGTCTCATTTTATTTTTTTAAGGTGTAGAAATCACTGTTTGCATTTCTCTTCAATAAAAAGGACTCTATAGATGAGAGGATGAGGGTTCAGGGGGTCTCGTGGAGCTCAATGGTGAGCACTGTATGCAAGTCAAGACAGGACTGGGTGCTCATTCATTAGACCTCCTTGTCCAGTTTAAGTGGGGATTTCATCTCTAATTTACACCATTTCTGGTAGCTCTGCTATATGTCGACTCCAGATTTGGAACCAAAATATATTTCTCTACTCCTTGGGGTTTGACCAACCTGTTTATACAAAGCAGGGGTGCTAGGCAGCCTCTTAAATGGAAAAAAAAACCACAAAAAACAAAAAACAACAACAACAACAACAACAACAAAAACCAAACAAAAAAAACCAACCAACCAAACACACACGAAAACAACCCAACAAAAACTTTTAGGAAAATATGGCTGTGATTTTCATGAGAAGTGAGGCCCAATATTCCCATCCGTATCAGGGCCCTTTACACTGCCTGAATATGCAATCAAACTAAGCCCCAGGGCAGTTGCTTGATTTAGAGCAGCTGAGAGTATAGCTGGATTTTTGAGCAGCACACATGCTGCGAGTCCAGAGGAGAAACCGGTCTCTAAAATACAGAATATATGGCACCCCATACTTGCCCATATATTGTCTCAGCTATTTTCAACCCCCCAGGCTTGTTGATTAACCTAATTCAAGCAAGGCTATTTTAACACACCATTGCATCTATTTCCAGGATGATTTGTCTGCCAGAAGCATAACATGCCTTGCCTTCCGTACAAGGCTTTTCTACTGAAGACAGCATGAAGTAAAATATTTCCAGCATTGTCCTAATTACCAGCAATCCCTACCTGCAAATTAGTAATTTTTGTAAGGCGTCAGACTAATCATCATAACTGCTAGCACATCGTAGGTTTAACTTCCAGACTAGGTCAATGTAGAAGGAAGATGTTGATGGCATATTTAAGCACTTGCATTGGCAGTGGCACTTCTGAAGAGTGAATACAGCTCTTTCATAAACCTAGATTTATTTCTTTCTAAAACTAAATATTTCATTGAAATATACAAACTAAACTTAGTCAGTTTAGGCTGTTGCTGTAGTCTGCAGAAAATGCTCAGAGAGTGTGCTGGTTTGTCTTGCATCTTCTGGTGGTGCCCCATTCTTTCTGCTAAGGAGGAGATCATGAGTGATCATATCCCTTGCTTAAATAACTACACTTGTAACAAAGGAATCAATCCAAAGGCATTTTAATAAATGATTTGTTAACCTCCTCAGCACCTTTGAGATAAGCAGATGTGTCACAGCTGTTCTCAAGCAAGAAAGAAATGTTGTTTGCTTTACACATTTGACAGAGAACATCTCTGAGATGGGGTAACCAAGATGTTGTTGTTTATCTGCCAAAAACAGGTCAGGAAAACCTCCTGTCAGGGTCACTGGCCAACAAGCAGCGGTGTGTTTGAACCACATACAGTTCCAAAGGTTGCTTTCATAGACGAGGCTTGTAGCTGACCCATCTGTAACCGCTGCTTCACCATCCAGGATTGTCCACGTGTCTGCACTATTAGCACAACTGCTGCGCTACCAAAACTCCACTGCTAATGCTCATCCTGAAGCTGAATAGCCATGGGAATGCTGAGATCTCCCTGTGTGTCTCCTCATCCAGGCCCTGCAACAAGAAGTCTTACCTCCTCTAGCTACAACCCTTCCAGATATGCCCACTAAGCATCATGCACCGTGCAGTGGTGACATCGAGCAGGGTCTGTGGGAGGAATGGGGACAGCGGTTGGCTGTAGCCTGGCTCCTGGGTCAGCTGCAGGTAGATTGCAAATCCTCATCTGCTTTGTGGGTGTGGAGATAAACTGCTGCAGCAGTCTCCTGAGGTTACCTCAGCAAGGACCTTCGTAAGAAGAATATATGGAGAAAAGAGATGCCCATGACTCATACATCCGAAGAAGGAAATTAAAGCTTAATTTCACTAAAAATCCCCAAATTAACATGTGTTTCACCTACGTGCTCAGTTTCTTGTCAACAGGCTTTGACTTTTTTTTATGATGTGTTCACACCAGGAAGAAACTACGTGTGTCCGCTTCTAATCCTTTGCTAAACCTCACCCTTACCATGACCCTTGTCATGACCTGTTCAGTTGTCAGAGAGCTGTTGACCACTCCTTATCATATCAGTTATAGCTATCTTAATATCACCCCACTCCCCCTTGTCTAATTAGCTCTCTCTGTCTCCTGTAGGTAGGCACATGAATCAGATTTCTTAGATGTTGCCCTGACACATAATAAAAAAGGCTATTTTAAATGCGCTTGGGGCTTTCAGGGGCTGCAGCAGTGAAGAGCATGAGGACTATCATACCAACCTCATGAACTACCTGAGATATGGAACTACCTGAGATACCTCGCTTGGGAGGAGCTGTGGGATTTAGACTTGGGCTATTCCTCATCAAGCTATTCTTCCCATCACTAAAAATAAATCAGATTAAATAATTTTTAGTATTATTTAGCTCTGGTGAGAAGCGAAATACAAGTACCAGAGCTGACATTGAACCCCAGCACACAGGATGAGATCTACTCTGTAACCCCCTGAGTCTGAGGATATTCATGTCCGGAGTCACCTGTTGGAAAAACAAAGATGCAAGTTGTGAAATACAGATCTGAGTTCAAGTTCAGACCCAGAGTTCTTGATGTGTTCAGATCCAAGAGATGCAGATCAGGGAATTATATTCCTTTTGCCATTTTCAAAATTAAGAGAAACCAAGGGAAAAAAAAATAAAGAAAAAGAAAAAAAGGAGATAGAAAATGAAAGAAAGGAAAGAGTTGAAAACAGGGGTGAGGAAATCCTTACTATATCCTGAAGAAACAAAGGCAAAGGTTTTTGTTAAATGTTAATGATACATTAATTCTTGGCTTAGTGTTTCTTCTTAATTTCTCTTCTGTATTATGCCTTTATTCAATCTAGCTATCAATCTGCTAAAAGGATATTGCTCCCCACTATTCTTTAAGTGTAAGGTGCAGCAAGCAATGCCTGCTAACTATTTTTGTTCTAACCAGAGACTGCAGAATGAGCCCCTGTGAGCATTTTCTCCTCTCTGGTTCCTCATGCCTGTCTGGTACCTACAAATGTGCCAGGCAAGATAAGCACATACTTTTTCTCACCCACATACAATGGCACTTCTTGTCCCAGATGCTCCATAGCCATTTCTATTTTCTGATCTGGCATCTTTTCTGATCTCTCGGCCAGTTTGGAGCAGGCAACAACCTTTCATTACAAGCAAGTGGCGGTACAACGCGTTCAGCACAGAGCAGAGCAAGAGTGTACATGAACATCTCTCCTGTGGAACTGGAGCCAAACTGGGGCTTAAGGAGGTCTTTTAAGAAATGTGTTTGTATTACTGATGGCCTTTTAGAAGAAATGACAAAACAAATTTGGCCTGCCTTGCAATGCACAAGCTTGATGAGCGTGCAGCTGGGGTGATTGCTTTTCTTTGAGCGGCAGGAGTGCACCCATCAGCAGGAGGAGCCTGACAGTCCGCAGTTGCATGTGGTTTTTGGAGAACTCAGTTCCTTGTTTTCCTGAAAGGTCGTACTCTTTCCACTGCTCACTTGCGTAAATGGAGTAAGGGTTTTCTTTCTTTGTTTTTTTTGTTTGTTTGCTTGTTTTTTTAAAGACTGCCCTACTCACCTGATGCCCTTGACGAACCCGAAGTTTTATCAGGTGGTTTCTGAAACTCAGACCTACTGGTCCCCCATCAAGACTGAATTCACCTGCAGCAATCAAAATGCCTCCAAGCACAGCCATGATTTCCATACTAGAAAGTCTTTTTCACACTTATGTGGATGGTCCACAGATGGTTCTCTATGGAAAAAGTGAGGAGCTTGTGTGTAAACCTGGTATCTTCACTTTGACACCCACCAGAATAAGCATCCTAAAGCAAGGGTGCTTACATTAATATGTTGAAGTTTCTCCTGGATAAAGCAGAGCTGAAAACAGGAACTTTCATCCCTAGGCTTATGTGCGTGCTCTGAAGATTGACCAAGTTGCAAAGCACCTCAAACTAAACTGGTTTGGGGTTTAGGAGACCTGGTTCTTTATTTGCCAGTGCCTTCCCACCGTGTACATCTAGGACAGTTCCTCCAAGACAGGTCCCTCCAAGTCCAGGTCCTAGACTTGGCGGTATACTGTCTGGTGCTTCTTGGACAGGGATAGTGACCCTACAGCAGAAATCTTTAATGAGGAAGAAAATTACTGTAATTTAAAAATGTGGCATACCTTAGTGAGCGTAGTTCACTTATTGTCATTTGTGAATTCTTGTAAGATGCACAAGAGGTGTCCATGAACCATAAATCAAGCCAAGGATGAGTAAGTAGCTCATTAGGCATCGGTATTTCTAATGCAGACATCTAAGGGAAAATGAAATTATTCCCAGCTCCTGAGCCCATGACTGTTACTGTCATGGAATACCTGATGATATTCAAAATTTTTAATTCTCAAGGTAGAGATTGCAGATGTGTTCTGTATCTACTTAGCATCAGCACCTGACAGGGATCAGATGTCTATGGGAAGATGCTAGACACAAATTACACAGCATAAGGAATAAATGAAATTACTGCTCAAGCTGGTTCATTCTAAGTTTTTTTCAGTTGCTTACTTTATTTTGAAATAGATGTCTTATAAACAGAGTACCTTTGCCTTCTCTTCTCCTGTCTTTGAAACCAACGGCAATATTTGAAAATGCTGAAATTGAGGCACCAGGCTACCCAGATGTGTAATTTGGGCAGTGAAAGCAGTGATGCCTCTGCAGGCAGGATGATCTTGAAAAAGTGAACTGATACAGAATGAGTTTAAGAACTTTACATCTGAGATGAGGAAGGATCTGCACATTAGTCAATAAATCTCAAACTCCTGGTGATCCAGATGGTCCCTTTGCTCTTTTACTGATGTGTGATCATTAGCAGAGATGTGTAGCCCATCAGTAAATCAACCTAAATACTTTGTTATAATAGTCTTCATTACAGAACATTGATAGATTAACTGTGCTCCATTTCAGTTTATAAGCAAAGCTCTTTCCTCTCCCTGGCAGTGTGATTAATGTGAGGTCCACATACTTAACATTAGAGACCAGTATTTATGGTCTTAAAAACATCAAGAAAAAAGCAAAATGTCTCTTGTGACAGCATATATAGTACAAGTGTCAAATCTTATCAAGGATCCTCTCATCCATTATAGCTTCAAGAGGTGCTATCATTTACCAGGCTGACCTGGCAGACCTCAAAGCCTTATTGTAACATTCTTTGTATGGTAATCCAGTTAAGAGCAAAACGCGGGCTAAGTGAGACATAGCTTAACACTTTCATACACTCAATAAAACCATTACTGGGAAAGAAATCATCACCAAGCCAGCCAAAGTCATTCTTCTTCAAGAGGGGAGGATGAAGTCAAACTTCTCCTTAGCCAAATGAAGTTATTTTCTCCCTCTCTTGCTGCACAAATTGTGAGCAGTAGTGCTGCTGCTGCTGATGGTTTCGTAGTCCAAATATGGGGGGGAACTATGGGGTAAGGTTGAGGCATGGTCCAAGTCAAGCCACCACACTAAACTTTGCAATGATTTGAGTTGGTTTTGGTGATTCTGCTCTTCAGTCAATGTGGCTGACACTTAGCAAGGGCTTGCAAGAGAGTTATAATGGATTTGTCTGCAATGCAGCTGAGAAGCTTCAGGGACCACAATCCCTATCTACGTTGAACTCCTTTCTCTCGTGGGCCTCAGAATCTCAAATCTTGAGTGAAGGAAACAGATCTAATAATCTCCCATTTGGACATTCTGTTGCAAAGTCAAACTTCTCAAAAAGATCTGGATTGCCCTCCGCCTCCCGCTTATCAGGGGCATGCCTAATAGGCACCGTCTGCTGAAGGAGCTGCTCTGCTCAATGGTTTCCATCACAACATGTTTCATAAATGAGCTCAGGGACAGCTTGACTGGGCTGGTTTATGAATATGCTCCTATAATAGGACAGGTGTTACTGAATGACTAATACTGACCCTATTCAAGATATCAGTTAAGCACTCAAAAGCACTTAAACATGCACATAATCACAGATACGCCTCAGCATCATTGACTTCAAGGAGACACCAACACGCGTTAGAGTCAAGCACATGCTTAAGTACTTTGATGAATCAGGGCCACTATTTGATTAAACTGCTTGTGGTATTTGTGAAAATACTGACAGATTGCAAAAGTTTCATTGACATAAGGTTGAGTAATTATTTGTCCAGAAACATGAAGGACTATCATCCAGCTTTCTCTCCTTGTCTGAACTGGTTCAAAAGACACATGTCTCATGTGCTGAAGGTGAGTAACTGCAAAGATCTCCAGTGTGCTT
Organism: Pampusana beccarii; assembly: GCA_013399365.1. Taxonomy (NCBI): domain Eukaryota; kingdom Metazoa; phylum Chordata; class Aves; order Columbiformes; family Columbidae; genus Pampusana; species Pampusana beccarii. The sequence goes on along the minus strand of VWYH01007335.1, from coordinate 701,992 downwards.
TCGTTTCAGTGTACATTTCAGTGGGTTTAAGGTACACAATGACAAGGAGATCCAGGGATTGTCATTTCTGGACATGTTTTGCCATGTCTAAATGCGAAGAAACTATGTGCAGGATCAGATTGTGAACCCATAAAGTACAAACAACAGGTAAGACTAAGTTTGGAAGGAAACCGCACCGCGTTTAAAGATTCAACCACGTTTATCCACAGGCCTGAGCACCAAATGAACAGGCTGTTTCTCAAAGTGGAGACTTTAACCATCATCATAATATACTACCCAACTTCCATCCAGCAGCAGATCCCGTGCAAGAGCCTGCAGGCAGTGTCGTTTCACATCACACCCATCAGTTGGGGGTTAAAACGCTATCCACCACTTGATTGGAAAAGAGTTGGGATGATTTCTGGTTTGGAAAAGTTTCTTTTTCATGATAAAGAGCTCTCATGTTCAGCTAGTTAAAGGCAGCTAAATCACTGCCTCTAAATGCCTGGAGTCAGTGGCAGCTTTCCTGAGCTGTGCCGAGATGGGAGCTTGCAAATGTCTCCATTTGATGTCAGGGGGAGGGTTCAGAGTTACCCAGAGATTTATTGGGAGAGAGGGCAGGCTTGTGCCAGACTTGAAAGAGAACATGCTTCTGCGAGATAAATTCATTTTCATGTTTATTTATCTAGAGTAGAAAAACGGTCTTGCCTAGTAGAGCATATGCTGGGCGTAATGAAAGACAAACGTCAGCTTTTGAAGGAAAACACCCATTCATCAAAGGACATGGAAGAACAAACAACTTGTTCATTAAAACACAATTGAAAGGTGGCTTCTCTCCACTCCACCTGCTTTCCCAAGTTGGGGGTTGCATGGGAAACTGCTGCTCTCCTCACTTTCTACTTACTGTGTGTCTTGGGGCAGATGCAAGGCTTTTCCCATTTCAGAGAGGGGCAAAAAAGTCACCCCAAAACCTAGGTCCAGAGTACTTCACCAGCTTTTTCTTCACTGTTTTGGAGAAGGCTACGTCTGCCTTCAGTCCAAGTCTGTCGTGACAGATCCCGGCTGAAGGATAGACTCCGTACCTGGGCCAGATTCTGGAAGGGACTCTGTGATCTCAGTGCGAGTCCTTTTGGTAGGCACTGGAAGCTGGTAATGTGATACATCCCAAATATCCCTCTGGACAGGAGGAAGTAATCAAAATCTTCTAAATTTTCCCAGGATGGGAAAGCAATTTCCTCCCCCAGCTGTAAGAATGGAGCAGATTGAAAGGTCTCAGGGAAAGTAATTATTGCCCTTTGATGAGTCTATCAGGAAGCTGAGATGGGCTCACTGGTGTGAATAAACATTTTAGTCTTTTACCTAATTGTCTGTTGAAATCTAACAAAAAGAAATCGTCAACTTAGTGCGCTTAGTGTCTATATCCTATGATGATTTGTTTTATGAAGTGTCATGCAGATATACAGACATAAGTAAGAAAATAAGAACAAAAGGTAAGTATCCCAGGCAAATCCACCAAGGTCTGGGCTCTGACTGGTTTATACACTTTCCCACTGCTCTGTTCATTCTCTGTGATTTTTCTGGCCAGTTCTTAGTGAGACTTTTGATTATGTCTGTCACAATATCAGCCAACTGCATCTCTGGAAGCCATAATTAATTAATTTCAGTAAAATCATGAAATATGACACAGAAGTACAACTGTTGCTACGACTGTCCCTCAGACCATCTTTTATTATAGCATCACACATGAAAGCTCGAGATTAGAAAATGACTGAATCACTGGTTGATTTTAGTACACCTTTAATACGAAGTCACAGTTCAGTTCAGTCCTTTAAAAAGGGTTCAGCTGAGTCCAAAAGTTCATGTATACAGTTCCCAGTTGTCAGCAATCACTTGCTGCATAGAAAAAATAAGGGAGACTTCGAGGCTCCTCTTTAAGTGTAGATTAGATATAAAAATAAATGAGTGGAAGAGAGAAATTCTGCTTTATGCTTGAAATCTGCAGACTGGACCTGAGAAGGAACAATACAGCTTCAATCTGGGAACACCTTGTAAAACCAAAGCCTAGAAAAATGTGGGTAGGTAAAATTACTCACCATCCTGATCGCAAAACATCAGTGTTGACATTTCTTTGGATGTAACTGGAAACTTCTTAACGGTGATCCACTTTAACTGGGGATTTGCTTAACCTATAAAGTTCAAGTAGCTGTTTCTTCTTCCCAGACCACTGATCTGGCTTTGCTGACTCTGATACTAAATAGATGCCTTGTGCAAGTGACCTTATTGACAACGCTTAGTACATAGGCTTTTATTTTCAAAATGTTAGCAAGCAGACACCCAGGTTTAACTTGTGACCTATTAATATATCTAGTTGGGACACAGCAAGGCCACAGGCATCTCAAATTGTACACTCGTTTGTTTGAATAGCATACTACTCTGCCCACGCACAACCCAAGCCTGGGAGTTTTGCAGCCAGAAGGGAGGGGTGGCGTATGCCAAACTGCCTGGGGAAGAGCTGGGACATGAAGACTTGATGTTCTTTCTTATTTTTTTTCTCTCTTTTTTTTTTTTTTTCTTTTCTGGTTCTGAATCCAGGGAAAAATAATCCCAATGAACTCTCCAGTTCTACTGGCTCATCTGTACTGGCCATTGTGTATGGGGTCACAAGCTCATCCCTTTACACCTGTATAGAAAAGAGTAACAGCACCTTCCACAGCTCTCCTTCCACCTTTCTTCAGCCCATCTGCTGATCACCCAGGTTGTTGCTAAGGAGAGGAGAGAAATAACAACTATTACTTAGTTGATAGTGTGTCTATGCATGAAAAAGCTACTTCACTCACCTGTTCCTTCCATGTCCCATAGCAACTATACAGAGGATCCATACTGGGGGGTATACCAGTCTACTTTTGTGCTACTTACAAGCACACTGCCTGGCATATCTGAGGTCTCATAATGCCAGTTCAGATAGCGACAGAGTGAACAGGAAACATCTCACCCAGTTTTAGCCACCAGAATCTTGATATTATGTCTAACAGAGTCCCTATAATCAATGGAGAGACACTTTCCAGTAAGTAGTAATTTCCACTTATGTCAGCGTGGGATGATGGTGCTCATCTCTCTCTACTGAACAGAAAATACCAGAGATCAATACCTTTCTAAGACTAGGAGGGGGGTTTGTTTTGCTTTTCATTGGTGAGCACACCAGACTGATCCATGCTGCTAGGAAATGTCCTCTCTCATAGCAAATTCTACCAGCCCACTGCCAAGGTAGCCACCAAGCCCCATTTGCAGAGCAGTTCATGTGAAAGCTCTGCTGATGACCTCCAAGAAAATTAGCCAAGGTAGCTGATCCAGCCTTTTCAATTAGTGGGCTCAGCTAACACAGCTGATCTTGCTGAAGTTACATGGGTCATACTTGCGTGCTCCAGTTTGCTGGAAGAAGCCAGGGCATGGCAATGGTGCAGAAACAGAGAGATGATCAGCTGGCAATGGGAACCACTTCCAGAGGCACGGCTGGGGCCAGAAGGGTGTGTAATGGGTAACAAGACAGGCTAAAAGACTTCCAAGTTTTTCTTCAGTTGATCAGAACCTAAAAGCTATTGTAAGATTTGAGGACTAAAGCTTGTCTGCTTTAGTAACTCTGTTCTGCTTTTCTTGTGCCAAGCAAAATGAGATGTCAATCCTAGAGATAACCATGCAGCCAAATTATTAAGACTTAAAGATTTAGGCATATAGACACATATCTGGTTTTCAAAGCAAGCCAGGAAGTTCCACTCCTTGGAAAAAAGATTAGGGATATGTCAGACAGAGCAGAGACAGTCACGGAGACAGCCACTTAAAGGTAAATAAATGAATGAGAATGGTCCCAGGTAGCAGATAACACACTAAAAAAATAATTTAATTTCAAAGGAAAGGATATCAGAGGTCGCTGTGTTTCTGCTAGCTGTCAAGAGTCCTGCACATGGAGACACACAGTGCTGAGATAGCTGAGTGGTCCTTGCACTGCAGTGGATTTGGATCCAGCTCTAGAGCAAACCCGTGTGCCTGCTTAATTCCTTGGGGATGAAGCTGCATGTACTGAATTCTCCAGCAGCAGAATCAATACAAGAAGTGCCCTTTTACTCCCATCCACAGCCACCCATCCCCTTTCTCTCCTCTTTCTGCAAGTAAGTTATCATCACCTCTGTCATGCCCATGTGCTTTTGTTTAGTTGTTTGGTTGGGTTTTTTTTTTGTTCTGGAGATGTCCTACAACCTATGTGACACTGCTAAAGCACTTCAGAGAATCTTATCAAAATCCCCTGGGCGTGAATGTAAATTCTAGGAACAACAAAAAGAGCAAAAAGTGCTATGAAAAGTGTCTGCCCTTGAGAAGAGATAAACTCCAGCCTCAATGGGTGTGTGGGGAGGGTAAGGGATGGCTCAGGATCACATGCAATCAATGGGTAGTTTGGAGCAGCTTTCTACCCGTCTGACGCGGCTTTCTTTCTCTTTCTGAGTCTGCAGGCCCAAATATGTCAATATTCAGTATTTTCTCTGTTGTTCAAAATAATTAATTTAAAGGAAACAAACAAGAAAAAAACCCTGATAGTGGAGAGGAACCTTGGAAAGAGCTTTAATAGATGCAACCGCACAGTTATACTGACTGTATGTGTCTGTTTTCTGTTTCTTTCTGAGGTTTTAGCTCTTGGTCTCACAAGGGGGAATTGTGTGGTAAAGGGCTGTCAAATTGTATGTTTCTACATGGGACTGAAGAATGGTATCTGTAACAGCTATGGGGAACTGGCATCTTTTTGTATTATGGTTATTCATATTATCAGTACCAGAACATATCAGGATTTGGGCCATAGGAACTCTTTCAATAGAGCCTCTAATTTTGGCACAGGTCTGTCTATTCCAAATTTCTCCAGTTGCTCTTATAAAATAAAATGCAAAATGCTTTCTTCATTGCTTCTGAAAAGATGTGACTCTGGCAAACTACCACACACTTCACATGACACAGGATTTCTCCCTTATCATCTGTGTAGCACTTTGAGGTTTCACAGACAGAAAGATCCATTACTATTTTGATGTAAAACCATGTTATCACATTTGAGTTTCTTCCTCCAGTTGGAAAAAAAACAGTGCCACAGCCAGCACGAAAATACGAGATGACAGCAGCAAGGGTGGCATTTTTCAACCATTTCCCGTGTGGGTACCTCAGGCCACTTCACGGTTCTCCAAAATAGCAGTCCTTGCTTATCACTGAGAGCACTGCAGTAATGAGAGGTTGAGGATTTGTCTGCGGTAAATGGAGGACGAAGCAAGGCTAAAGACTAGGTTTTCTCAACATCCTTTCTGGTCCTTAGCCTTTGGCTTTCCTCCCTTCTTTGTATCACATTATTCACAAACACAGAGAGAAAGACACCCTCTCTGAACCCTTTGGCCACAGATAAGGAATTTTACCTGTTTCCCATCATGGTAACCTGAGGCCTTCCTGGGGTGGTAAGAAATAAACCCATTTCCTCCCACTCGCAATGCTGGGGTTTGTTTTGTGAGCCCAAAGAAAGGTTCAACTCAGTATTTTCAGTGTAAAATTTAATATACACAATTGGCCTGAGTTCATAAAGTAAAAAATGCATGGAATGAAACTAGAACCATTTCAAAAACGTGAAAAATATACATTTAATTAGAAGTGGATCAAGATGATTTATTTGTGCAGTAGATTTGAGAGTATATGTTGTGGAATATTGCAGTACAGTTCATCTTACTGCTAGAGGTGAATCTGAGTCATCAAGCTTGGATCTCAGAGTGAACTTTCCCAGAATTTAGGAGGAAGCCTTTAGATTTCATAAGGGAGCATTAACTTCAGTTTGTGAAGTTGTTCTGGTCTTTTTTTTTTTAGTGAATCTACTACCCAGAAAGGCCAGAGACTCCATGAAGTCTCCTGCAGGAGTTTCCAGCTGGTGCAGTAATACTTCTCATCCCTCTTCATCCTGTTCCACCAGACGAGGATGGAAGAAGATGGTGGCAGTGATCCTCCAAGCTGTGGAGCAAGAGGGAAATTTTCTGCAACAGACAGCCCAGGTATTCACACCCTCTCATCAGACTCCTCCAGCTGGGGCAAACACATCCCTTTCTGCAAATATAGGCTTGGCTGTTGGGTGCATTCTCCAACCAACCCTATCTGCTCTGACTGAAGCCATTTCCCCATCTCCCATTTTTCCAGGTTGGAGTGTGTAACCTATTAATTTCAAAGACACCTTCAAAGGGTAAAGCAAGCTGCTTTTCTCATTTCCAGCTTTCAGACATCTCATCTGTCAGTCACAGGTGTCACTAGATAGCTACCAAGAGAACTTAGACATCAGGTAACATTTCTTTTGGCTTAGCATGTGTTTGCTTAAATGTTAAAATATCAATCTGTACTTTATTTTGACCTGTTTTGTCATTTGCCCCTAACTACTTCTACCATGTTTTATAGCAGGCTTTTTAGGGCTCTAGGAAAAAAGCAAACTGACACTGTTCAGTGTCAACTCTGTACATTTGCATGGAATGTGAGCAGGAGGACCAGGACCCGGTTTCTGAAGGAAGGTTTGGGCTGTGTGGGTTCTGCTGGGCTGATTCAGCGGAGAATACACTAAATAACGTGTGAACACACCAGACACAGGCTACAGTTTCTTCTGAGTCCATGCCAATGTGGTGCCAAGAACAACCTGGTATTTGAAGACAATCCCGTATGTCTGTTGAATCAGGGAGTTGAACTCTATGATCTTTATGGGTCCTTCCAAATCAAGAGTTTCTATGATTCTATGACTTGCAGAAAGTCATTGACCAAGGAAGATTTTGATATCTTAGTAAGATTTCGGCATTTAGTAGAAGATGTTCCACATCATTGTGAACAAGACCAGAGCAGCAACAAGCAATAATTTATCCATAGAATAAGCCTTAGCCTAACATAAGACTACTGTATGGGATGTGGGATCCCAGTACACAAACTCTGCCTGATTTGACCAAAGGTGTATAAACTAATCCCACATTTCCTGTCTTTGACTACCTGGTCACTGAAAGCCTATAACAGATGAGATATTCTGCTTGTCATGTAAGTGACCAAATATTCACTGGGCAAAGTAAAAATGAGTAAAAAGAGTAAAAATGCTTCCAAATCCCAGAAGCAGAGTGCTCAACATAGGATGGGAGGTCAAGATTAAGAGCCTGGTCTAAACTAAGCAAAGCAAACTTGAATCTAGGTTGCTACATCTCACATGGATTCTTAATCGCTAGGCTACTGTGTGGAGGGTAAATATGTGTCTCATAGTATTTGAGGACAGGCGAGAGTCCCACTCTTTTCTCTCTGACTCAAAATTCCATCTTTGTAGGAACATGTTCCCATGAAAAGCTTCAACAATCTGATGTTTTCATAAGAAAATGGTGTGAACCTGTCCAGCAAGCACTATTACAAACCTTTAAATGTAAGTACATAGTTTCTGTCAGTGCTCAGAATTTGAATATTTCACTTTCTGGCTGCAAATATTTTTGTTTAAACTGTACTTTTACAAGATATGGAATATAGTTGCTGAATTCTTATTTGTTGTGCTTTCTTCCTCTTTTAAGTTTAGAGTGCTGTTTCAAAGCCAGAGGGCAGTCAAAAGGAAAAAGAAAATAAAAAGAAAAGAAACAAAGACAAAATCTTTTCAATCTCCTGACCATATAGGCATGGCGATCATTGCAGGATGAACAAAAAGTTGACATCATTGTCATAACTGTTGCTATTACCAGAAAATCACAAAGTAGATTAAGAAGGCTGTTTGCACAATTACCCATGCTTATAGAATCATAGAATGTCCTGAGTTGGAAGAGACCCACAAAGATCATTCAGTCCAGCTCCTGTCCCTGCACATGACAACCCCACAGTTCACACCATGTGTCTGAGGACGTTGTCCATTCTCTTCTTGAACACTGTCAGGTTGGGGCTGTGACACCTCCCTGGGGAGCCTGTTCCAGTGTCCAGCACCCTCTGGGGGAAGAACTTTTATCTAATGTCCAACCTAAACCTCCCTGGCACATCTTTCTCCCTATAAGGCAGAGAAGCTGAGGCAAAGGAAGGAGATGCGACTTGTCCCAGATTTCCCAACAGTAATAGCTGCCAGTAGTGCCCGTGTCTTTTAAGTCTTGTGTTAACAATTGCCTTGCCTGAAAAAGGAGTACGCTTGACCGTTTGCTGTCAGGAACTCAACACCCACACTTTCTGTTTGAGGAGGTTTCGCTCTGCCGTAGCTCCAGTCCATGCCTGAGGACTGAACTCTGGAGCTGGAGCACATGAAGTGCATTCCTGACCCACAACCTGCCAAGACATGCCCAGCATTTATGTGGGGCACGGCTCATCGCCAGGACTATATTACAGCTGCTATGATATACGAAGGCTGAGGCAGCATTTTGTGTTGTCTCCAATGTGGTATTTGCCTTTTATTTTTTTCCTTTTGTCGCATTGCTGTCGCTTTTTGCTTCTTGCGCTTCTTGAAAGCCCTGCCAACGATGGGCTGTGGCAACTGCCACGATAATTTGTAATTTAGAGGCAGATGGAGCTCCTGGGAAACCATGACCTGTGTCGTGGGTGCCAGGGAATGTCCTCCAGGTCACCCATCTCAGGAATACTCTTGTGCTGTGGCAAGGGGACGGCAGGAGTTTTCTTCACAAAACCAAAAGGAGACTGATCTGGCTGTGAAAAAAAAATATGTTTTTGTTAGATGCTGGTGAATATTGTATAGAAAAGGACTGTTGAGTCTGGGATGTGCGTTTTTCACTCTTTTTTTCAATAACTGCAACCTCAGCTGCCTAAGCATAAATTAACAGTGTCAAAGTTTGCCTACCCCATAAATAAATAATCAACTAAACTAAAACCATCCTTGATGTACACAACAAAGACCAACCATCGGAGGTTTCTCTGTGAAATTACATGCTGCCATAACTTCAGGCTAAACAAGTCTGAACCAAGAAGTGTTTTGTCCCAAGTCTGTGTATTTTATGGGAAGCTGATGCTTATTTTCCATGGGAAACTAATTTTTCCAAAGGACAGCTTCAGCTTGGCAGCCCAGCACAGTGCTGCTGTGACAAGCTACTCTTTTAGCAGCGCTGACAGATTTTTTTGAGAAATATTTATTTTTTCAGCTAAGTCATGAGGCCAGTGACAGGTACATAGTGGAATGCAGCAGAATGCAGGGAAGCACACAGAAAACATGGAAGTTGGAGTACAGCCTTCTTCACCAGCATAGCCGGACAGGACACAGGTTGAAGCCACATTTGTGTAGCTCTCAGTAGAAAAGCATTAATTATGGGGTAGTCCAAGTTTGTTGACCAAATTAAAGGACCTGAATGGAAGATTTTGTGTCAGGTAGACTCAAAGTTATTTTGAGATTTTCCTGCAAATACGCAAGACATAAATAATTTTGCTTGATCCAGACCTGCATTTTTTAGGCTAAAAAAATTACAAAAGAAGAGAAAAATACCTTCCAGCTCAAATCCTAACCTTGATGGGAAAGAAAAGTTTGATGCAGTGAAAAAAGGTTTCTGTTAGCTCTTAACCAGATTGACACTTCTGAAGTCTTAGTGTATTTAAAAAAGAAATTATTAAGTATAAAACAACCCAAAAGGCACAAAGGCATGGTTCCCCCGAATTGAATATCTTCTGGAACCAGTGTCTTTCAAAGTGTCCTTCTTATTTCAAATAAGAAATTAGGCATCTGAGCTTGCACATTTACCCAAAGGATTGCCTAATAAAACGGATTTCTCAGATGAACCAGGCCATGAATATCTTGTAATGTTTAGACTGGTGTTTTGATTCCTGCTCTTTCAGTCTTCCCATGTATTGTGGTGTCATCTGCAGCGATGGTCTCTGGGAAACAATGTCTAGAAATAATCTTGTGACTGCACAGTCCCAGGGGGACTTTTTTGCACCTTCCAAGCAAATGGCTATCAGTCACTGAGAGCTGCCCAGAATAAACAGAAAAGGGGCAGAAATTGTGCCTGATCACAAAGATCAGCTTCAGAGTATCAGCTCATCCCAAATGCCTTCCCATAAACTGTCAGGGACCTGAATCACTATTCTTCTCCAAAATTCTTCCTTGTGGATGGAAACTGTCATATACTTTTTGCTTTTGTTACTGAATACAGCCCATCCACCCATAAAACTCTTTGTGGGCATAATAAACCAATTGTTATACTTTCTTCATGCACTGAGGATTATCCCAGCACTGTAAAGAGTTCATCCATAACCCCAAATCCTCAGGGAACAGAAGTCAAGAGATACCAAATGACCATGAATCTCTAGAAACAGAGCTGGATTTTGAATTACTGGATTGTAAGCAGATGGTATGTTTTAAAAAAAAAAAAGGAAACTTTTAGAAACTTTTCATGTGAATGAATATTTGTAAAAATGTCTTCTCTCTAGTCTTTTCTAGTCAGAAATTTCCTTAAATTTCTAGAAGTTATGCAAAAGCAGTTGCTTGCCAAAATAGGGAAGCATCTGAATTTAGGACTACATAATCTGTGAGAGCTGACAATTTTAACAGATAAAGCGGTGTTCATGTCAAGTGGTAATTGGTAAATTGGTTCACACCACACTTTATTGACTTCATGCCATTGTTATTTGGAAGGTCAGTCACGTACATTGAGAAAGCAGTGGTTGGACATGATGCAAGGTTTACATGACATATTGATTTTGAGCAGACAATTCTCCTGCTTGTTCAGTCAATGAGGTGCCTGAAAGCAACTGAGTTCACTGACAGGTGGGTACAGCCCTCATCACTCAAGAAGCCTAATGTGCCCAGCATGATCAAACTCTCTATTGGTACAAGGGCAGAAATGGTGGCAAGAAGACTCCCATGTCCCTCTGTTCAAACCATCCTGCAGGTAGGACACTTTGCTCTGACCTGTGGTTGTGCCCATACCCGTTATTTAAATGAAACACAATCACCCACTCCGTAAAATCAACAAAATGTCCTTTGCAACTTTTCACAATGTGCCCACTAAAACTCTCCTGGGTGATGCCCCATCAAGGCTGAGGAGATAGAACACTGCAGGAGCAGTTCCTGGCAGGCAGCTGGTCCTGGGGCCAGGGACATTCCCAGGACCATTTCCTTTACTGGTACAGGCAGACCTTCAGCATACAAATTTCCGAGCGGTGTAGAAATGTCGTGCTGGGTCTTGCAGGGTCCTGGAACTGTAAAATGATACATTTTCTCCAGAATGACTTCCACTCATTCTCCAAGCTCATCAGAATGTACCAGGGAAGATGGCAGGTTGTCCCAAATTAACCAAAAAATATTACTGTTGCAGTGAGCCCTTGAGAGCCCTGAGGTGCACAGCACTCTGCAAACATATTACCAAAAGAATGTCCCCACTGTCAAAACGTATAATATAAGCAGGACGAGACACAACAGGGGTACAGATGGACGGGAAAAAATGAGATGATCTTGGAAGACACTGCAGGAAACCACTCAGCTGTCAGCACTGTCACATTTTTTGTAGTCATGGCTGGGTGTTTTTGAAAGCACAGAGAAACTTTTTCACATCTGGACAAGACTATCAGGATGCTGCAGATCAGTCTTCATGCGTTTTTTTGAGTAAAGCAAAGCCTGCTGAGATGCGTTCAGTGAAGATCTGCTGATGCAAAATGCATCTCTCCTCCAAACGGCAACTACCAGGACACCTCTCCTGGGACTCCATATTCATAATCTTTCCTTACATTTTGTAGAAAATGTTCTACATTGACACATTTTTTCCCTCTTCTGGCAGCCCTGCCAGCTCCCTGCTGGATTCTTTCCCTCTTTTGCCTCAACACCACCAGTGATGGAGGCCAAATGCTCTTCATTATGTGCAACCTCATGATGTCCAGATTCAGTTCTTGCTGGCATTTTTGCAGCTCCATTACTTCAGATAGGCTTAGACAAGTCCAGCAAAATGTAACTGTCTCTGAGGATGTAATCATGGCTCACAATATTTGAGAAGACAGGAGGACTCAGAGCCACAGCTCTCAGGAACTTCTAATGAGATCAGTTATTTGAAGTATAACCCTAACTCTCACATTTGCAGAATAAGGCAAACTCTCCAGTTTCAAGAAGTTATTTCTTCTAAGACAACTTCATAATCTTCGATGCCCAACATTGAGATTTTTATAGTTTAATAGAAACTTATCATAGAATGGTTTGAGTTGGAAGGGACCTTAAAAATCACCCAGTTCCAACCCCCCTGCCAGTTCCAACCCCCCTGCCATAGGCATGGACACCTTCCACTAGACCAGGTTCCTCAAAGCCCCATCCAACCTGGCCTTGAACATTTCCAGGGATGGGGCATCCTCAACTTCTCTGGGAAGCCTGTTCCAATGCCTCACCATCCTCACACTAAAGAATTTCTTCCTTATATTTAATTTTAATCTACCCTCTCTCAGTTTAAAGCCATTATCCCTTGTCCTTTTACTACCTGCCCTTGTAAAAAGTCGCTCACCAGCTTTCCTGTAGATCCACTTTAGGTACTGGAAGGCTGCTATAAGGTCTCCCTGTTCAGCTTTCTCCAGGCTGAACAACCTCAACACAGCCTGTGTTCACAGGAAAGGTGCTCCAACCCTCTGGTCATCTTCATGGTCCTCCTCTGGACTCACTCCAACAGGTCCATGTCCTTCTTATGTTGTGAGCCTCCAAGCTGAACACAGGTGGAGGTCTAACCAGAGAAAAGTAGAGGGGCAGAATTGCCTTCTTTGACCTACTGGCCATGTTCCTTCTGATGTAGCCCAAGATACAGCTGGCTTGCTGGGCTGCAAGTGGACATTTCTGGGTCTTGTTGAACATTTCATCAGCCAACACCCCCAAAACCTTGTCCTCAGGGCTGCTTTGAATTTATTCTCTGCCCAGCCTGTATTTACCTATTTGCAGGTATGCCTATCCCAGGAACCATCTCAGAGATCCTGATTCAAACAAATCCCTCTGACTTAACTCCAGTATAGTCTCCCTCAGTTCATTTTATGCTCCATGGAGAAAAACAGAAACTTCTACAGTTCAGGTCACTTAACTTCATCTGGTTCTTTCCAGCAAAATGCATCTTGCCGTGTAGTCTACACATAAAGTTAGGTGAAATCATGCTTATTCAAGAAGTAGAGCAACTTATTTTTGTGATTAAGTTTCAGGCTTACTCCTTCAAAGAGCATCCCATTTTTGTTGACTAGAGATGTGACCATACTGGTAGACACACTTGTGAGCACAGATGAAATCTTGCCATCTGACTATGTCAGCTGAGCTTCTGCACACACTTGACCACAGTTTTCCAGACTTGTAGTTCCATTTACCTCAGTCTGAGAAAAGGCTTGGGAGTGGATATCCTCCATAGGAAGAAGTCTCCTTACCTGGGAATGTATCAGAATTCAACAGCATTTTAGATTAGCTGTCTGGTCAGTCCTCTAGAGAATTCATCTGCATCTAACTTCTTCTCCTGGGTTTTGGTTGCTGTTTAGGTGCAAAGAGTTTCAGTCCTGCCATTTCATGGGCAGTAGTTACAGCTGTGAGGCACTGCTGTAATCATTATCAACTTTGCTCACATGGACTCCTCACTGCCTTCCACAGGTCTCTGGTTCTTGTATGAAAAAGCCAATAAACATTGCAGACACAGAACATTCCAGAGCCTCAAGTCAACCAGGACCATCTCCTCCACAGCAAGAACAGATCACCCTGCTGGTTTCAAGTTTTGAACAAGATACTGTCCAGCAGGTATTTCTTCTGTTATCAGAAAAGTTACACCCACACCATGTAGCTTCTCCTGTCAACGTTTATGACATGGCTGGTCTCCATCATCGCTAGTCAAAGAGTGGTTTGATTATCTTGTGCCCCTTCTCCCTTTTTGCAGTTGTATTCTTCACCCTAAAATATTTGCTCCTTTCTTCCATTCCTTTCTCCTTCTTCTGCTCAAAAACAAGAGTTTGTGATGTTGCTTATCCTGGTTAAACCAGGAACAACCTCATATGCATCTTTACAAAAGATTTGCACCGGTTTTCTCCACTTCTTATCTGAATCCCTAATGAATTCAGCAAACTGTCTCACAACATCTAAGGGAGTGAAATACCTCTGGACAAGAAGAAGCTGTGAGGGCAGGTAAAATATGTCAAAGAAATGTGGTTAGTGTTCTTCATAGAAAGCATTGGCTCCTCCTGCATGTGCATAGTTTCTCCCTCCTTCAGGGGACAACCTGGACCAAACACTATAGCTCAATTTATTATTGAACCAGGAGGAAAGAGAAACAATGAAGGCTGTCAATGACATGATGGAAGGTCTGAAGGTCTGCCTTTGAGATATTTCTTGAAACCTTCTTACACTCTTCCTAAACAGTCATCCACAAGTTCAGTGAGGGCACCTGGGGAAAATGAATGAAAACCAGATGAACCACAACAGGGGCCAGGGATGCATAAGCCAGACAAGAGGGAATTACTCTCCCCCTGAGCATGCTGGATTTCTGGCTTCTGCGGTGGCTGACCTCGCGCTAGACACTTGCACAGCGGGGAACCATCGCACCATCATGGCAGCTATGGCATCGTGCTAGGGCCATGGTGATCGGCAGTGCTGTGTTCACCCCAAACTACAGGGTAAATCAACATTTTTCCACTGAAATACAATATAGGAACACAAACTACCTCCTGCTGAGACGCTCCTTGATTTAAAGATCATCTCCTGTTTACTTGAGGTTAGATAAAAAGCTCACCTGAACAATTTGACACACAACTTTAAATAGAGATTGGTTTCATAATACAAATGGATGCGATCAGAAGACACTGAAACCTCTCCACACTTAGATACATGCTGTATGCTGCAATTTATACATAAGAGCACAGTTTGTTATAAACATTTTTTCCAAGTTTCCATCCCATTTTTATTCCAAAATAAATTTTCTAAGTGACATCTTTAATGTGTAATAAAACATATTGACTTTCTTCTGAATCTAATCCACGACGCAGGATGCCTTCATCTGGTTTCCCCTTCAAACTCCCTTAAAGCCCAATAAATCTGTGACTATTTCCTCTCTGAAGCCTTGGAGGATATAGAATTACTTCACAACTCCTCGAGCCCAGAGCCCTCAGCATGGCTAACGGAGAGCCAAGATCAGAACGGAGTTGCTGAAATCGGGAAATGAAACAAAAATAGTCCCCTGGAAAGGAGCAAAACACAATGACAAAAGCAAGATCCTTTGGAATTACAGCATGATGGCTATCAGACATCACGGTGAAATGTGTGTTTGCCTTTACAAACTGCTATAACAGTAGCAACTGTCATATGGTTCCAGTCATAGCCTATCATTAACAAAAACTCTGTAACAGCACTTGATGCAGTCACGGGCTGATGCAATTTAGTTTTGTCACTGTACAGTCAGCAGTTCCTTACTTTTCCTGTAAAGAGATAAACTATGTTTCAGCTTTAATTTTATATAGTGTCATTTAGAAAAAAAAAAAAGAGCCACTTACTCCACCCACATTGCCATTTTGCTGTATGATCCACGTCATATTAAGCTTCATCTTTGGCATGAACTTTATCGAGTATTACATTACTGCTGGCTTTGAAGTACAATTTCATATACACTTACAGGCTTAGGCAATGGGAAGCAACAAACTGCCCACATTTGTGTGACTCTCTGACCGCAATACATAGTGCAGTGTGAAGAGTTTCTGTTTCAAACTCTGAAATAACAGGTTTTTGCTTCTTTCCACTTCACCTTTCTAATGAGAGAGAAAAAAAGAACCAGTGTTTTCGGCCACTCGTTCGTTTGTATTCACATGAGGATCGAAGTGTTTCTGCATAGATCCAATGTCTGTGCAAAACCACCTGCTCCAGTTCTCCCATGCAGGGAATTTCCAAGGTGAGAGGTTTTTACTTTCACATTTTTCTGGGCAAAGTAAAGGAGATGGAGCTCAGGTAAAGTGTGTGGCAAAAGTCCCCATGTGTGTGCCCTAATGGTCCATGGTTTTTGTAGCTTATTGCCCTGTGACTGTTGGCAGACAGACTACCAACAGGATTTTGAGGACAGAAGGTTTTTGTGGTATGCTAATCAGGCTGATACTTCTGACTCATGTCAGAAAGAAATGAAGGTGGTCTTTCTTCATCAAGATTGTATAATAAAATGTGATGGAGTGGGGAGGGACATCTTTTGTGTTGCAAGAATACAGGTACTGGCTCCACCAATATCAGAATTTACCCCAGGACTCCATCATCCCTGATAATCCTGATCTGCCATCCAGATCTATGGTTAGATCTGTGGGTATGTCACATTAAGGTATTTTCAGACATTTCAAAGTGTCACTGCATACCCAGACAGTGCTGCACGGATACCCTGCATCCCATGGTCCTTGCTCACCAAGTCTGGCTCTGCAGCTCTTCTTAGAATGAAGGAAAACTTCTCAGTTTGAAACTGTCCTTATCCAAATGACTTTCTTTATTGTCCTTGTAGATTCAAAGCAGGATTTGTAGGCATATCATTGTAGTTTAATGATCCCTCTCTTTTCTGCTGTGTGCTCCTAGCTTTGCAGAAGTTAAACCATTAAAATACATGTTTCTCTCACAGCACGGACACTTGGCTCTAAGTATTACTTAAAGGACATGGGTAAACACAGGAAAAGATGTCCCAGCAGGAGGGAAGTGATTGTGAGGACGGTATGTTCTGACAGCAATTCGAAATTACCAGTAGGTTACAGAGTGGGAAGTCACAGAGAACAAGTTGTTTTATTTAAATAGCCGGCGGGTCTCAGCCCAGAGAACAATAGAGTCTGCTCCTACAGGCGATGCTGTACACATGCAGGGAACTTCATTTGGTCAAACCAATAAAGGCAAGAAAAAGGCAGATAACATCTCTGAGGGATGCACCAGGCTGAGAGATTGGCCGTGATTCTCCTCTTGCCCATAGCAGAGGAAGTCACTTAAGGCGAGCAGCAGTACTCCACGGCAAAGCTGGAAAGCAGCAAGGCATGTCTGGGCTTTTCTAGCCTCAAAGTGATTTTTATTTTTAATTTAAACACCTGTGAAGTTCTCAGGCCAAGACCCACAGCCATGCTGGGTTCGGAAGGGGACTTGGCACAGTAATTAGAAAGGGCAGTGAAGCACCCAAACCCCAGTGGTGACCCAGCCCTTGACTGTACAGGGGTACAAAACAGGGCATAGCAGCAAATGGACAAGAAGAAGCATTCCTATGGAAGAGGGGGATTATTTTGCTTTAAATGGACCTTTTTCTTGCTGCATTGTCATTTCACTGTTGATCCCACTGTTCCTTGTTCCCCATCTCTGTCTCCCCCTCCACTCTTATACCTCCCTGCACTCTCTGTTGGCAGCCCACAACCTCTACACTCACCCTTCTCCACCCTCCTGAAGTAACTCCCAGCATCACTGACTCTGCCTAAACCGTAGGCAAGTGTGCCTTGCAGTGCCTCTCAGCTTGGGTTTTGATGCCCAGCGCTCCTTTGGCATCAACACATCCCACCATGTGTTTCATGGACTCTAGGTCTCCTCTATAAGGGATGACAGCTTGGAAGAGGATCGATTTACCAATTGACTACTCTTTAAAAGGGGATTAGGTTATTATGGGACATGGCAACCTCTATGAGACCTCACCAAAAGCAAATACGCTGGTGAACACACAAGTACTTCTTCAGGTCTTCGGGAGAATAAGCTGCACATTCCAAATTAAGGAGGGGCTGGGAGCAGGTTCTGTCTTCCTCCATCAAGTTTAGCCTAATTATACTGAACAGGGAAACAATTTGAGAGGAAAGGATGGTTAGGAGCTGCAGCCGTTAGCCAGTGAGGCAGCAAGTTCACAAGCCACTGTGGGATAGACAAAATCACCTGTGAAACCAAGAGGATAAACTGGAGAAGCATTTTAGGGAAAAGTGAAGTATGTCGAAGAGTCTCCACCTCTGTGATTTTCAGTATCCAGTGGCGTATTTAATGTAGTTTAAAAAAATAAGCTCCCGTATTGATTACATTTGCTAATAGCAGTAGCATGACCGTGCCTGTCGTCTAGGAAGACATTACTCAGACAGCAAGAGTGTGGCCAGTCATTTCCCGTCATTGAGTTGACCTCACACTGAAAAAACACTACTTGAGGAAAGCAATAAACCATTCTTCATGTCTCCCTAGGGCCAAAAAGAAGAGGGCTGGCCCTGGGAGAAGAAAAATTTCAGTTAGGCACTAGGAAAAAGGCCGGTGACTGAGTTTGGGCAAGTCATGCAGGAGATTTTTAATAAGAGACTAGACAAATGCCCTTAACAAGTTGACCAGGTGTAACTGATCCTACTTTGGGGCAGGGAAAGGATGAAATGCCTTGTAAAGCTCTCTTCCCGCCTCATTTTCCATTTTTCCACCTGTGTAATATTTTCAGAAAACTGTGATGCCTTTGTTTCCTGTTTTCCCAGAAGAAGCAGTTGGGAAGCTGTCTGTCCACTCAGCAGAAAGCCTGCCATCCAAACCCCTAGAACGTATGAGCTGGCTGCCATCCATTTTGACTAAGACCCTTAAGAAGCAGCTGGGTAAGTTGAAGTTTGATGAGATTACCAGTCAGCAATGGCATTCTTGGATGTGGGGAGCATGCTCCTCCACTTGAAGTATGAGAATCTTTCATATATTTCACATATACCACTAAAAAAGCCAGCCGAGGGGGACAAATATGATGTTTATGATTGGGCGATGCTTATGATCAATGATGATTGGGGTGGTTCTCAGAGCAGCAAACCTGAGATGAAATATTTCATATCATATTACCAACCACGCAACCGAAGTGCGCCAACAAAATTAACATAAACCTTTTGGAAACACATAGAATTCAATTATTTTGGCTAAATTACCACATCCACAGCAAATTACAGGTTGTCTATTGGAAAATATCTCCTCTCAGTCCTGCCATTTTTTGTTCTTCAGTTCTGTTTATGTTCCCAGCATTTTCCCCTCCTGGCAAAGGCCCACTGTTTTTTGGGAAGGACTAAAGATAGGCTTCTGCTCCACGGAACACTGTTTAGTGGTTGTATGAGGTTCCAATTAGACAGCATGGTCTTCGATTCCTCTGCAGACTCGTGATACCAAGCTTGCAGTGTAACCTAAAATATTATACTCAGATTTGAGCCTTGCCAGAGGCAAAGGTGTGCAGAAAATCTGACCAGTGTTTAGCGGGGAGTGATAAAGGCTTTGCAGTCCCATGCTATCAAAAGCTGCTTCAAGGGATTTGGAGAGGGATGGAGGAATTCACTGACTTTAAAGTCATAATGGTTGGGAGAGCTCATTTCTGCCCATTGGTGTACAAGAAGCCCCAGGGAATGAAGACTGCAAGTGCTCAAACTTAAGTGAGGATTTTACTTTGCCAAAAGCAGGGAGGCGCTGCTCAGAGGCACCAAAAGGCTGGACCTGGGCCTCAAAAGCTGTACAGTTGTGTTAACGCAGCAGCTGGCAATGTTCGTCACGCAGAAATCAGGAGGGCTCAAAACACCCCAACCTCCCCGAGGAATGTAGGGAGGCTGGAGTTTGAGCCAGGATTTTAAGCAGAGATGTAACTATCTGCTCCTTTTCTTATTTATCTTGTATATTCAAGATTTGGTTTTCATGCTTCAATCTGCAACCACACGCTGGACATCTCGATGGGCTGGGGAGCTCACTTATAACCAGTGCTCAGCATGATATCCATCCCATGGTAAATAATTCACAGCCCGGAGAAGCGAGCGAGGAGCTCACGTCCATGGTTAGAAATCATCAGCCTTCTTGGGCAAAACAGGGAATTCTCAAAGTAAATGCTGCACCACTAACTGCGTGGCTGCTGTGAGTTATCTTGTGACTTGCAGGAAGGGGGCAAACACATCTCTCCTATCACTGTACTGTCTAATCATTTCCCAGATTTAATGTGTTTATCATCACATCAGCTCTTCAAGATCTGGGATTAGAGGTGATAAATTGAAGCACAAAGTCTCAGGCCAGGTTTTGAAAAGATTGTGATAGGCATCTGATTAGCATTTTTAAAATCTAGTCCCACAAAAATATCTAAGACACCCAAACCCCTCTTATTATAAAAGCACGGAACTATTCCTGCCTTTTAAAAGCTTTTTTGTAATTTTAGTTTAGCTCCCTTAGGGTTCTGAAGTGAAATTACAGTCCTAGATTTACAAACAAAAATTTTCATAACAGCTATAAAATCACATAAATATTTTTTAATCCAGTGACGTCTATAATCAAATTAAATGGAGTTTTCTAATAATGTAGCTAAAGTTTCCTTAGCATGTATGTCTCTATGGTATCTGTCTCTCTCTGAATGTGGAAAGGTCTGGGGAGAGAGAAACAGAAGACAGTGAAAATCAGACAAATTAAATGAGAGCCACAGAATTATTTTGGTAGTATTTAAACTCAATTACATTGCATAATGAGAGAGTTTTATTTCTTTTTTTCTTCACAAGTAACTGAGTTTTCTAACATCCTAACATGGATTCCCTATAAATCGTCATAGTGCCCAGTGTAAAACAAGAAAACAAAACAAAACAAAACAAAGTTATTAAGGAAAATAAACTCAGTAAACTTCTTAATCCATAATCTGTGCAGGCTATATTACTTCTCGATGGCCATGGGTTTATCTGGAGGCACACAGAAGGGAGGAATGAACCCCATAGAAAAGTTTCAGTTCAACCAGTTCAGCTTTCAAAGTCAGATGAAATCTGAAAAAAGTTTAATTTACCCGAGGGAATTTGTGAAGAGAGAGATTCTCACCAAAGACGCCAATTTTACATTAACCTTCAGGTCAGACCAATGCTGCATTATTAGCATTATTTAATTAACAAAATTCATGCTTTGAATCTTTAAATATTTGCAAATTCATCCCCTATAATGACTTTCATTCATTATTATTTATCTGGGGCTGGAGTCAGCCTGTAGCAGCTCTCATTTCCCGCCGTGGTAACAGCTGGAGGAGATGATCCAGTCCCTCTCTTTAGGTGTTTAAATGGGAGCAGGGCTCCTCCAGAAATCTGGCTCCAATTATGAGCACTACGTGCTTTGAAAATCTGACCCCCGCCTTCAGTGTCGGCTAGACATTTTACAAACAAGTCTGATGATAATGGTACAGGCAAAGCGCTCAGAGCATAGACACAGCACAGGCTTGGGGCTTTGCCAGGGCAGCGATTCTGGGGTAGGATCACACCTTTTCATACCACCAGCTCGTGTGCGCTAGCAGCCAGCCAAGGATCCCCAGCTGGCCATCAGATCTACGTAAATTTGCTACCAAAAATACTTCTCTGTGAAAACCTCAGGATTGTGTTGGGAGAAAATCAGGCATTCACATTTGGTGCTAAATTTAAAAAAAATCAAAATGCTTTTTAAAGAAATGATGATTCTTTTTTTTTTTAGAATTCTTCTCCCATCATTTTTTTTTTTTTTTAATTTGACTCAAAATATATCATTTAACCTAAAGGATTTTTGTTTCACAGTTGCCAAGGACTGTTCCACCTTTGTCATCAGCTCTCTGGATGGCCTGAAGGAAAACACTTTACCTCTTTCCAGCTCTGTTCTGTTGCTGTTTAAATGGGAAAGTGATTCTGACACTGTAAGTGCCTGGAGATTGAAATGCTCACACCCCTGAAAGATGGAGATAGTCTACGGGTATGTACTCAGGAGCTAATAAAGCTTTCAATACTGCACCCTGTCACCCTTTACCTGCACTATTTGTGAAAATGTCCACTGATGTTTTTTAAAGCACTGTTTCTCATATATATCCATCTACCTGCCAAGTCTGCATGGACATGAGAAAGCAGTTGAAATGTGCATGACTGGCATCTGTAAGTACAGCAGCATCAGGGAATTAATCTGAATAATGACATCTCTTAAATAGTGTTCAAGGCATCAGGCTCAAAAATCACCATTTTGCTGCCTAATTGGCTCTTCCTCACGTACTGGAACCCCATGGCAAATCTGGAGAGGGGTCTCATCCTACTTCATGGCATGAGTGTGGCCAGGTATTAAAGAGAACCAGAGAAGGGGAGCAGAAGGCTTGGCTCATCGCTGGGCCACAAGACAGGGGCAAAAGCAATGCCAGGAACGGGGTGATGAGTTTTGCATGGGCTCAGTGCGAGAAATGACCACTACCTGTGGTGGCAAATGTAGCTGCTGTCTGGGTACACGCCGCTTTCTCTGGGAAAGCCACACTTCTCCTGTGGGTTTTAGTAAAGGACTTCTAGACTTGGCACCCCTGACATGGGACTGCACTTACTCCTGCCAATGGCAGAGCTCACAGAGAAGGCACCTGCGTGCAGTCCTATCTCGGGATACCAGTATGGGCAACAGGCTCTGGTGGTCCTTGGTGTGGGGGCTGTCCCTGCATCTCTCCGTGCCCATCCTGCCTCTGGGGTCCCCAAACCCTGTCTCTAAGAGCTGGCCATGCCAGGCATTTCAGAGGAAAGTACAAGAAACCCTCTAGTGGACAATTAGAGGGAGAGAGTTTGGGCTCCAAAGTGTGAATATTTTTATTACTTACTAGATTTAACACCAGCTTGACCTTGCAAAGACTGTTCTTCTATAGGGGTTTTTGTTTGCATTTTTTTTTTTCTCCTGGTTTTGGTCACACCTCAAGCTAGTGCCCTGAGCTGGGCACAGACTCTTTTCTCACTAGGGTTGGAGACGGTGCCATGGGCAGTGATGGCCAAGAGGTCACCCGGTGGCCAATATCCAGATGCCAGTGCTGTGTGTGGGGAGGCCTGGGCAGCTTTATTCTAACTGCAGAATAAGTGGTGGATTTTTAGAGGTAGTCAGGCATGTAACTATGTAAGCATCTAAGATTTCCCCTCTGCATCCCTGCAAATCCAAATAACTTGGAGGCTTTCCTGAAAATCTTTTGGTAGTTTAAGCCCCTTTAGAACCCATTAGTTACAAGGTAAGAGCCTTGCCAGGGTCCCAGGGTGGAGCACTATCTCTCTGAGGCCAATGGTAAGAGCTGAATAGGATAGAGATTTCCCCACATTAAGTTTTTAGGGTTGCAAAGTCCAGCCTTTTCTGGTCCTTGGCATTCCTGCAGATTTTATTTCTGGCTGAGCACAACAACCTTTATTGTAAGGCACATTTATCTCAGCTACTTCTTCCTCAACCTTAAATCCTCCTTGAAAAGCTGTGGCTATCAGGTGGCCTGCACATTGCGAGAAAATACAAAGGCTCTGTGACTCTATCCTTCTCTAGCATGTCCCCAGAGAGCTGGCAATGAATGTCACTGCAGGGGCTGAGGCATGCACAGAGATGCTTACATCAGTTTTAGCTTAGGCTACCTTGGTCTCTCAGACAGTTGCATACCCTCCTCATGATGGCTACCCTCTTTACAGCACCAGATGAAACAGCTGGAAGTTTCTTTGGCTCTATTTGTGCATATACAACAGACGCAACCAGAGGCGTCCCGACATACGGGGCACAGAGTAGGGCACAGAGACATTTGTAACAGTGATTTGGGGGTGCTGCTGGAGGCAGAAGAGATTGAAGGAGAAGACACACTGTATGATCAGATTGCAACTTTAAGATTTGCTGCTTTTTGGTAACCTTCAATATCCTTCCCTCTGCTTTGTACCCACTCTAGAGCTGGTCAAGGGTGCCATACTACCTCAGCGAAGGGTCCCTGGCCTGAGGCAAAAATGTAAGTGTTCTCCAAGGAGATGGAGCTGTGCCTCCCAATATGCAGAGCGTCATCCTCCTCATGCCCGTCAAAACACAGCCAGGAACCCTTCCTTTGGATGCCTGTCCTTCCCCCTTTGTACATTAATGAACTCTTTCTCAGGAGTCAGGACACCCACTGTCCATTGTCTTAGAAAGTGCAGACACCCCATTTTCCATCTCAGGAGGCAACACCTGCCTCCCCCAGGCGTTGTGGGTGGACAAGGGCCTATTTCATCTCTTCTGAATACAACTGCTCCAGTGTGGCCAGTGTTTAAACTACATTACACTAGTGAGTCAGACATGGTACAGGAACACATCTCTGTGCTCTGATGGTTGGGGCTCCTCTAGAGGAAGCAAAGCATGTTTTTTCCTCTTTGAGTTTGTTCCCAAATTTTATCATATTCCTATTTTAAGCAAATACATACGCTAATTCAAGTAGGTACAGCAGTCTGTATGCCGGAGCAGGCTTCAACAAGGGTCTTTTAGTTTCTCAACAGTATTAAGGTGGTGAGTGAGCTGCCATGGCTCAGTGAGCACCTTAGAAAGGATGCTTGTCAAGCATAAAATAATGTTAACAAATTAAAGCAATTAAATTTAGGATGTGGTACGTCAGAAGTCGCAGAAAAATGCAGCTGCTGGCATAGCATTGGGGTGTATTTGTCACATAATGTCAAGGGGAATCCCAACAGATAGAGGGATCTTTCACTGTGCACAGAAAATGAAACTCTCATGGTCATCATACTATATAAATAGGACCATTGTTGACTTTCTTCATGCGAAGGCTGCTTACTCCCCAGCAAAACATCAACGGTCCCAGAAAAAAATTTCACCCAAGCAGCTTTTCTCGCCCTTGAGATTCCCCTTTCAGGCCATGTTCACTCCCAGCCCGCACCTCAGTTCAACCATCAAAGTGCCTTTTGTATGTCCCTCCAAAATAGTTTGTTCTTCTCTGGCAAACAACATCATTTAGCACTAGCTGGAGGAGCTGAACGGGCTCGAGTTAGGAAAACCAGATGTATTTGAATCATCTGTCAAAATCAGAGGCCAGCACTTGATCTATGGCAAGGTAATGAAAAGAGTCACTCACACATTAATAGTGCCGAGCCATAGGAGCACT
Organism: Pampusana beccarii; assembly: GCA_013399365.1. Taxonomy (NCBI): domain Eukaryota; kingdom Metazoa; phylum Chordata; class Aves; order Columbiformes; family Columbidae; genus Pampusana; species Pampusana beccarii. Next base: position 677,249 of record VWYH01007335.1, on the reverse strand, counting down.
GCAAATCACGGAGTGGGATATTGTATGAATGTGTCAATGTTACTGATATCTAGGGGCCCGTTACTGAAACATGCACTGATGAAAGGCTTCATGTGTGCACTCAGAAACAAGCCAATAAAGTCCTGCTCCTTGCAGGAAAACAAAAACAAGATCTGAAAAGGCGGCACAGTGTTAAAACAACAGTCTCCTATTACCCTTTTTGCTATCACTGGGGCAAGACACTGGCCTTGAGAGACTTTTTTTAATTATTTTTCTAAACGTTTTTTACAGACTTAACAGCCTACCTCCAAGGTCATGCCATCGAGAGGCTGAAGTGATGACTCAGATGCCATCAGTGAGTTTAACACCCTGTCCTGTGCTGCCGTTATTTATAGCTGGTTTTATAGCCGTGTTTTTGAGGCCCCAGCTGAGGCAGAGCCTTGGTGCATAAAGTCTTGTACAAACACACTATGAGGACAGCTCTGGCCAAGGGCTCCCAGTCTGTAAAAGGGGGCTGCAAATTGCATCTCATGTATGGCTAGTGGCTTTTTGTTTGCATCCAGGAGGAGATGCAGTCTGGAGGAGACACTTCCTTGTGCAACCAAGAAATCATAGAATCATAAAATCATAGAATACTTTGCATTGGAAGGGACCTTCAAAGCTCATCTAGTCCAACCCCCTGCAATGAGCGGGGACATCTTCACCCAGATCAGGTTGCCCAGAGCCCTGTCCAGGGACGGAGCATCCACCACCTCTCTGGGAAACCTGGGCCAGTGTTTCACCACCCTCATTGTAAAAAATTTCTTCCTCACGTCCAGCATGAATCTCCCCTCTTCTAGTTTAAAACCATTATCCCTTTTCCTGTTGCAACAAGCCCTTCTAAAAAGTCTATCTCTGTCTTTCTTATTGGCCCCTTTTAAGCACTGAAAGGCCACAATAGGGCCTATGTGGGCCCTTCTCTTCTCCAGGCTGAACAGCTCCAACTCTCTCAGCCTGTCCTCGTAGGAGAATCCCCACCACAATGACAAATGAGGGTGCCAATGAGATGGAATGCAACGGGGGGCATGCTTGGAGGCGTCAGACACGAGTTTCCATTTGGAGTCTCTGATATATGTGGCAGGGACAAATGGGATTTGGCACAGTCTTGTATTTGTGCCATGGTTTGTCTTGATCTAGGGCATTTTCTGCTCTGTCTGGTGGTCTGAACTTTGATGTCTCTGGTCTGAATGTTATGACCAATGGTGACAAAGGTGATGAAGGCCACACTCAGGATCACACCAAACATTAGAGGATCAGTCAGGAATAAAATCCAGACCTGCTCAGCCCCACCTAGATGCCAAGGCAAACGCGTGCTGGGTTACCCAGGTGGCCCCTAGTAAACATCACACTCATGATATTCTCATAGCGTTTGAACGGTTTCCTGATGAATAGATTAAAAAATATTCAGAAAGAGATGTGTAGCTAGCACCCATCTGAAAAGCTGTCTTCTTTTGACTTGATTTAGCTGTCAAAATTTGACACCAGCCTACACCAACTGAGGATTTGGCCCTCTATTCTTGGCAAGTGGTTTACAATGAAAGAATGCGCATACACTTAGGCAGTTTGCTCTTTTTTTTTTTTTTAATTTTAAGATCGTGATTCATTCCAGATTGGTAATTAAGTTTAGTTCTTTCAGTGACAGGAACTGCTCTGACAGCTGCAAATCATAATAGTACGCATTTGTGTACATTTGTGCCTGTACGTTTGTGCATTTTTGCTGTTGTAGAATACAGTCAATGACTTCGGTACATTACGTTGTATCTTGAAATTATTCTTGCAAACAGATGTGCTTGCATGGTCAGGAGACCTGTGCTCCACTAACAACACCTTTGCCTGTCTCCCAGGCAAGACCTATCTCTAGATAGGAACATCTCCACCTAGGATGTTGTTCAGATCAGTCCTGGAGATACAAACCCAGAATTAAATGATTATTTCTTCCGACACACTGCCTTCATGCTGCAGTGCATGCCCTGTGCAGCTCTGTTGGACTGGCCCCAGTGAACTCGGACTGTTCTCCTGGGTACAGGATGGAGGCTGGGGAGAGGATGGGATAGTTCTTAGCAGCTGAGTAATGTAATCCAAATCTTCCCAGGAGTGGTGGCAGATTGCTAAGTGAAAGCAAAAGAAACGCTCTAGGCAATGCATCCTGCTGGGGCAGCTTGTCCCAGCTGGGAGCAACAGCTAACCGGGATGGTGTTCTCAGTGGGGCCAAGGAAAAGTTTTGGAGCAGCTCCTGAGCAAGGGCTTGTGCTAACCCTGCTGTGAAGACATGTCTGAAAGAGCCTACCCCTCTTCTCAAATACATGCTGCAAGGCTTACATTTGCATTTGGATGGTAATCACAAGTAAAAACGCCATCAAAATGTTTCTTTAATTCTGGAAATTCAGCATAATTCAAAGCCGGTTTTATGATGCTGCCAGCCCCATTTCCATCGATGGAAATTAAGGTTTCCCGAAAACCAAATGGAGGAGTGACAGCTTGCCAGTTTTAGCTCTCCTAGGTGGTAACGCTGGTTGCTGAGTCTCATATCTGGGCATGCAGCGGAGATTCTCCACAGCTTCAGTTTTGGCTCTGGTGGCTGATGGCCACGTCCTTGAACCCCACATAACCCAGTCTGCAAGTCTCTGATAGATCCGCATGATAAAATCCAGCTTCAGTGGGATTTATTTTCATCCCTCTAATGAAAGTGTTTTGATTCAGCTTGCAGCATGGTTTAGAGAGCAGGAAATTTAAAACTAGTTCAATGTGTCATAGGCTTGAACATGGTGTTTTGCTGTCAGCCCACCCAACTGCGTGTCAGGTTGGTGAGTGGTGGAAAAGGCAATTTGGGGGCTTCAGAACTGCTTTCCTCGCTATACTGGAGATTTGCTCCTCAAAGAGCAGAGAGTGATCTACAATGCCTCTCCCTGCCTGTGGGTGAAAGCCTCTCAAACAACTCAGTAATTCCCAAAACTTGACTGAGATACTGTAATCCCCAAAACTTGACTGAGATAGTACTACAGGCCCAGGAAGTACAATTAAAATGCAGCTTTATGGTGAGAGATAAATTATCAGCTATGCTTGCTTGAATAGGAAAACTGCAGAATTTATGACACATATCAAACAAATAGGTATTCGTAAAAACTTGTGTTATCTAATATAGTCATCATACCTCCCTATTAAGGCTCTACATGTTACTTTTAAAGGATTAGCCTTAAAGAATCACAGAGCTGGGGGCACAGAGCTGAGTCAGAGAGCTGAGCTGTAATAGATGAAGGAGGATGTATAGGAGCTGGGTCTTCAGAGAGACATCTATCCATGCATTAGACATGAACATGGGTGTTGGTGCTGGGCTATTGGAGAGCTAAGCCCAGCCTGCTTGACATACAAGGGACTTCTCTAACCTGGGAACGATTTTCTGAACATATTCTGCCTGAACTGATGGTGCATAGTGAAGTGCTAGCAAAGAGAGGCAAGCATGACCCTGACGTGTTTGGTCACAGATGCAAAAGGCAAGAGAGCACAGCACAAACCCTGCTCTGCATCTGCAAAAAGAAGGATTGGGATCAGAATCCTGAACTGTGGGAACCAGTAAGCTGACAAATGTAAACCAAGGGGCAAGATCACTGGGCGAGGAACACATCACCCTGCTCCTGCGGGCGTGAGAAAGGTTGTATTCAGGCACCCACAATAGGATCTGCTGTTGTGGATTTCAGGTGCTGTCAGGTATCTCCATTCAGCCCACAATTAAGCACTTTGGCTCCCTGAGGAGGACAGCGGTGACAACACATCATGGCCAACAACACATCCCATGTGTGGTCCAGACAGGTCCCTGCCCATCACAGTTGCACCATAGCTCTTCTTCTAAGGTTCCCAGGGCTCTCAGTGTTTTATGCCTTTTCCGGGGCCAAACACAACCCTTAGGTTATCATGGGCAGGGGGAAAAGGTGATGTGAGCATATCTTACCATGCCTTCAACCTCATCTCCCAGCCAGCTATCACCACTGGTAAATGTGAAATAGCTTTTAAAATCATGTTTTTCCCTGTCAGAGCATCATCTGAATTTGGATGGCGTTTAGAAAGCTAGCAGGAGGTTTTAATTTTAGGGGGAAAAAAACAACCCTCCTAAGCTTGAATTTGTTTTCCAACTTCCAAGACAGCAACCACATCCTCCCTGTTTTACTGCTTCTCCTATCTGAACGACGGGGTCATGCTGCAGAGATAAAACAATATACTTTCAACACAAAGGTCTCACATGTTTATTGGGAACAGCTACATCCCTAACCTACTCAATGTGTTTTTGAAAACATCTCTTTTTTTAGAGTTTCTTTGATGACTGGTGTTGGGGTTGGGTCCCTTACTTCTTCAGAGAAAAGTGACCTTTAAGTCTCCAATTTTGAAAGCCATTCCAAACCAGGGAGCTCCGAGTGCCAAAACCTTTTCACATTCAAATCTCTTTCAAGCAGAACAGGGAGAGGAAGACCAGAGTTAGTGCACTCAAATGACCTCATTTGCCACATCAGAGCACAGAGCATTTATTCTATAAAGAGCATCAGTATGTGTGCAGTATCCAGGATGTCTTGCTAGCCAGCTTTTTCAATATTACTACTAATAAGCCAGCTTTTATATGGTATGGTTTGACTGGGAACAAATGTATAAATTCTACAACATGCAAAATTTTGAGGTCCCAATCAGCAAAGCCACTTGAGCACATCTGTAGTTTTAAGTACACAAATATGGAGATCATCAAAACTTTCCACAAAAGATATTTTCCAGTAGAAAATTAGCTGTTAGGTATTTGGGGGGCAAAGGGTCATTTTTTGTTCAGAACTAATTTCTTTGTGAAAGTTCTGCTTTTTGAGGAAAATGCCAAGTATTCCTTCACAATTCGAATACTTACTTTGAAAATTTTTAGATATAGCTTGCTTTCCACAGCAAAGGGTGGACGTTTCAGATCCCTTTGTATCCCCATTTTCTTTTATGGACTTGGCCAAGTTTTATCTCCCAGAACACAACTGTTTCTTCACATAATGAGAGAAGACCGCGGTGTATCGCTGTAGAGAGAATCTGAAAGAGTCTGGTGGATTTGAGTACAAGGCACTTAAATGGCAGCTCCTGCACATTAGCATTTCCCACAAAAAAAAAAAAAAAAAAAAAAAAAAAAAAAAAAAAAAAAAAAAAAAAAATCCAGCTTTCAGCTGCAGGAAAAATTGACCTTTATTCAGAAAAGTTTAAACTTTTCTGTGGAAAATACTGTAAACTTTTCTGTGGAAAACTGTGCTGCTTTTATTTTTGTTAAAACTCCTAAGAGAAAAAAGAAAACATTTCTGAAAAAATCCTGAAAAGCCAACTTCTGAAGAACGTCAAATTGGGTCGAAGAAAATAAGTTACTTCTCAGTAAGAAATAATCAGTTTTCGAAATATGCCTCAAGCAGTGACTTTGCCTCACAAAGTCACTCTAGCAGAGGGACCTCACGAGAAACAGACACTTTTCTAATCTTGAGCTGTGCAAGTTCATCGTCAGGAGTGTCAGTCTATTGGAGGAAGGCTTAATTATACGTGAGAGCAGCAATTCCTCATAAAATAATGTATCACGTACTTCAGGACCACTGATGCTCGCATCTCTGAGACTGCAGAACTATTAAATATAGCCACACGTTAGCCTACTGATTGCAGAGAATAGGGCGTACTATGAATAAATCGATATCTGTGTGGGATGGGGCTGTACTACGGGAGCTATTTCGGAGAGAGATGTCTCATGTTTAGTTCAACACTAGCAGGCTGCTCAGTGCTGACCAGGATGCTGTAACAGAGATGCTGCTGTCTCTCAGGACTTGCACTCTACGTGTCAGGGCTCAGAGAGGCAGGATGTGGCTGAGAAACCTGGAGGAGGGATTTGTTTGGAATTTTTCTAATTATTTAAGGCTTAACTCAGCCCTTATGCACGTGCACTGCTCTGCAAAGCATTTCACTCACCAGCAGGGCTCATTTCGGTGCAGAGCTCTGAAAAGCTTTGACTCACCTCACACTGCCCTGAAACCTATAACTAAGGGTCGATAATGCCCTCACCTTTTACCTGCAGCGGTCCGGAGGTTTCTGTGGGATTCTTAACCCTGTAATTAGTGAACAGTGCACAGCAGTGACATCAGAATGTAGGAGATCTCATGGACCACCTGGGAACGAAAGTATAAGAGCAGAAATAATGCAGTGCCTTATATGGGTGCTTGAAAGCCAAAGTCTGTATCTGACTATAAATCACTGCTTTGCTTGGTCAAGAGAAACCCTAGGACAATGCACTATGAAAAGCAAGCAGAAGTATCAGCACCCTCTAGTATTTCAGGAAAGAGAGAGGAAAGAGATATGGATGGAGAAACTTTTCCTGGAGAGCTGTGTTAGTGGGTCTGTGCTGGACCGACCACAGGCAGGATAACTCCTATTTTGGCAGCCCATGTTCCCCAGTTGTCTCTGAGGAAGGGGCAGTTCAGGTGCAAAATGTTTCTCTCTGGGGACTATGAAAGCCTGATCCTCCTCACTGTTAATACAGGATTTCCACTGCATTTGAGACTTTACGATGGTTTGTCCTGGTTTCTACCAAACCTGTGACTCAGGACTTAGCAAATAAGGACTGTATAAGATTATGACACTGAAGTCTGGGCTTGTACAGCTGGCATGTTAGGTGCAGACGGTTTTAAGGGAATAAAGTACTGCTGGAAGAAGTTTTCCTTTAATGTAGGAACATCTAATTCCCAGGACACATTTGCAATACACTCATCAATGCCCACTGAGTTACCCCAGGCTGGCTGGTAGCCAGGGTGGCTGATATGAGGTCAAAAGGATGTGGTTTGGCACCATCCAAGTGGATAACACAGCATTTTGCTTTCTCTGTATTTTGTGTTTCAGGCTGGGGGGGGGGGAAAAAAAAAAGAAAAAAAAAGCTTTTTGAGTAGCTATCAATATTTGTAACCTGCTGCCCTGCAAATAAATGCACTGTACAGTTTTCCAGCTCTTCTGACACGGAGTAGGTTTACAGCAAGAGAATGAGTTTTGTAGAATTGCTGATATTTATCCCTCTCCTCTAAAGTCCAGGACACCTTATCTAATCCAAACTCCCACTCCATGGGGACACAGGAGACAATGTTGTCCTTTACTGGTTGCATCTTTCTTTGCTGTAAGCTCTCTCTGATTACATGGTGTGCTAATCTTCACACCTCTTTCTGTTGAAACTATTGTACTGGCACAAAGCACTTGATTTAATCACATCGTGAAACACAGATGTGCGTAAGAAAAGTTCTTCATCCCTTCAGCAACACAGGTGTGATGGAAACAGTAGACAGAGCCTATAAGATGAATCCAGAGCACTCACTGCCTCATTTACCACTGGGAGACCGCTGGGATATGCAAAAAAAACCAACCCAGAATGTGGGGACCAAAAATACCCCACACCTCATTCCCATGGTGTACAATGTACCTAACAACTAGCTCTTTCAGAGCACAACCATTAAAATAAAAAACCCTCATCAGCTTTGCTGGCACCGAACACAGTGTTTTCCAGGTATCACTGATAGCCGGCTGACGTTTTAGCTCTCTGTGCTTCTGAGAGAGGAAACACTGCACCCTTTTTTCTTTTAATTGGAACTGCTGAAAGTTTATTCTGTTGTTGTTATCGCTTTCTGCTAAGTGTCGAGCAAAAGGACACGGGGCCAAACAGGGGGGCTCCTGAAGAGAAGTGAGGACCCTGAATTCCTCCCTCCTCTTCTGCTTTGAACCAAACTGAGCAGGGGGCAAGTGGAGTTGGGGGGGGGTTGAGGCTGGGGAGGTCACTAAACCCCAGGGAGCAGACAGACAGTCATCTCCCAGTGGTTCCATGCTCCCTTCTGCATCCGTTTCACAGGGACCACAGGGCCCATGGACTACACGCCTCCCGCTCCCCTTTCCAATGATGGATGGGAGAGACAGCAACCTTAGGGATGGAGTTGGTGACCTCTCTTCCTCGCTGTTACCCCTTCCCCATCCATAGCCGCCTTGCTGCATGGGTGGCTTGTTCCCATGGGTGAGGGACGGGGGATGCTGGGGCAGGAAGGGGTACAGTGGTGGGAAGGTGACAATCCCCTTGCAGGTTGTCATTATCCTGCCCTCAGTAGTAGGACAGTCCTGTCCCACACCTTTACTTCAGGCTAAAGTACCTATGGCTAAGTATTTTTAGGTATTTATCCTCAGCACCATCCGACTAGCCAACAATCTCCAAAACAGGAGCAGGTGTAAAAAAATCAGGCTTCTCTGCAATACATCTAATTCAGGTGACAGACTGGATTATCCCCTACAAGCTTTTGGAGAAGCACTTTCTTCCCTTCTTTGACTATATATACAGACCTATTTTCAGTTCCCAAGTGCGTGAGGTTGGATGCAGGCCTTGGACTCCAGTTCAGCCGAGCACTTTGGCATGTGCCGTGTTTTAAGTAGAGACCCTGCAAAGTTCATAGCACTTCATCATGTATCCAGAGGTAAGTGGATACTTATGGGTTTTGCTAGATCAAAGCCCCCGTGTTGGGAGCAGACAGCTACAAATCTGAGATGCTCCCACGAAAGAAGTGTCCTCTCTTGCTCTCTCCCAGGGAAGGCACTATCAGAAGAAAAAGTGGTGTTTTACTCATTTCATCTACCAGTCTTCCATCTCAGCCTCATTTGGGAGCATCCTCAGGGATGTGCGACCATTTCTGAGAGATACACAGACATCATGAGCGATAAGCAAGCCTGACTGAGTAACAGGAGTGAGGAGAATAAAAGCAGATAATGAATTATTATCATTTGGACACATAAACATAGTATCTAAGAAATAGTTAGTTTCCACAGAGGGAAGATTCATTTTTGCTTCTGTAATTAATTTTAATGTAATATGTGTTCACTGATCTATTTAGCACTACAGTGGTAAGTAATCTGGTGATAAAGGTCTGTCGTGTTATCCAGAGTTTTGATTTGCACAAGTTTCTTTATCAATATTTTTCTCAGAATCAGTATCATATAGTAAACAATACTGTTATCTTTTTTTAATTTAAAAAGCAGGCATCTCTTAGGCCAAAATTATTTAGAGAAGAAGGAGATAAAAGAGAGCTTTAGAGATTTCTTTATTCTATCAATGACAAAACAAAGTCAGAATAGGATAGATGCAAACAACACTGCAAAGAAGTGTATCATCTGTGTACTCTGGAAGCACCCAATTCAGCAAGGTAGCAGAGTGTGTGCTGGATTTGCAAGAAGAATTTCAGGGTTTGAGGTCTGGCATAAACCTCAGTGCCATGACAAAGGAGTCTTCCGTGGAGATCGGATGGTCTTTGCAAAGATCTTTTAGTTCAGATTTTCATGGTGTTCACTTCTGTGGTCCGAAAGACCATACACAAACATGCACACACAAAGACACAAGGAGTCCTCAGGTTAAATTCTCAGACCTATTTTATACGAGGGATCAGTTCACCACTTTCTGGAGGTGCCTTCCTCTCTCCATGCACTCCAATGGGAGCTCAGTAACACTTCTATTTATGGTTTTTTAAGTAGTAAACAATTAATACAAAACATACCACCATGACCTATTGGAAATCTTGCAATATATCCCATTCCCCCAGCCCCTAGATGGGAGCTCCCATTAGAACTGGACTAGGCTAAATCAAATTGTGCACCATGGACAACAGTGTCTTCAAGCTGTGGACAAATGTTGTCAGGGCAAATACCTCCTCAGACCCACTAATATTACACTTCAGCAAGATGGTGAAATGAGTCCCCTAAATCAATGTTCCCCTTGTGGACAGGCAGTAATGTAACAGATCAGAGCCACACTGTGCATATTTAGCGTTAATTGAAATAAACCTTTGCCAACACATCTACATCCATCTTAGGTGAAAATGAAGAGCAAGTGCTGGTTGTATCAATTATCATCTTTCCATGAATATTTTCTTTTATTCCTTTATTTCATTTATTCTACATTCTGTTGTCAGCCATGGAGCAAAGCTGCAGGACAAATGCATATTTTGGGCAAAACATAAATTTGGCCAGACCCCACCAAGAGTCTCCCCAGCCTTTCAAGTTTCATCAGACTGGTGCTGGCATTGTAATGTCTGAACGTGCAGTCACAGACCAGCAGCAGCAATACGGGAGGAACATTTCAAGCCCACTTCTGTGAGGGCTCTGTGGGATTTGGTGATGTTACAGCTGTTTGAAACACCCATTACTGGAGATTTTCCATGTGTGTGCATGTATAAGAGTGTGTGTGTGTGCTGTGCGCATAAAATCTTTCTGAAGCTCCTCAGATAACTGCAGAAACTATGAAGCTTAACAGGCCTTCTTGAATTAAAGCTTCTTTTTTTTTTCCCCCCACTTAAAGCATAGCTGTGGGTTTAGTAATTTATAGTTTCATGTTAAGATGCTCATGAACTATCTGAGCTGTTTTTTATGACTGAAGCCATTTATAAACGTTTCTCCAGTTTAAATCTTCCTTCCCTTAACAAATGACACTCTGGAGCAGGCATGGGCAACTAGATTAAGAAGCTGAAAACCGTGGTCTTTAGCCGTGCCTTGAATAGAAAATCCCACTTGATTTAAATGCTTACAGTTGCCTAGTCATAACTGTTAGCATAAGAGTAGTTACTTCAGACTAACTCTCTCTTTCAAACAAGATGCCCTTATTAAGGCATTTGAAAGACAGTACAGTCTTTGCCGTCCTCTCTTAGGTTTTGCACAGCTGAATCCTGACCTACATTACATCACCCAACCTTGAATTTGATGTAGACCAGGGTGAAATCTGGCTTATCGTCTGTCTTATAAACACAGAAGGCCTGAGAGCATTTTCCCCTCTCAAACCTGGGCTGATGTCACTGTATTGTGTGTGCATTACTCATGTTAGAGACTTTTGCAAAGTAACTTGGTGCCCAAGAAAACTACAGGTCAAAATCTACCAGCTGCGGAATCCACCCTTTGCTGGGCAGCGCTAACAAAGTTCGTGAGTAAAGTGGAGAGACCACTAGCACTAGCACTAGCACTACCACAGTGCAATCAGTACTCAGTGGAAAATTTGTCCTCCTGCTTGGATTCTTGTGTTATCTAAAAAAATATAATCAACACGATCTTTTGCAGTAGAGCAGTTTTATATACTCCAGACCGAACGGAATTCATGCACAATATATTTTTATTGACAGATACCAGATTTTAGTTACCTCTGGAATAATGATGAGATATTTCTAACCCTTCAGTGACAAAACAACTGTGAACAAAAATGGCTGAAGTAACTTGTCAAAGTTTCTTTCACTCCTCTTTCTGAGACGGGAGGCGGTAAATTCACCATAGAGGAGACAAGGACATGGTCCTGCAAACCCAGAGGGTGTGTTCCTGGACATGCCCACATTCAAAAGCCCAGTGGACGACAGGTCTACAGAGGTGGCTGAGAAAGTATTTTTCACAGTTACCACTCACAAGTTTGGCTCAAAGGTGTTTACTTAGCAATGTATGGAACACAGGCTGGCTGAGCCTCTTCTGCTCCCTGTGTTCAGACACTGTTCTAGCAATTGATTTTGGACATCACCGAGAGGACATCGTGGCGATGTCCGTGCAGAGGAATCATCTCACCTGCAGGCTTCTCGCCCTGTACACTCTGTGTGATCTGTGCCCTGCCACCACTGTAGCATGGGGCAGAGGCAAAGGGACCCCATCGAGAAGAAAAACGGGCTGCTGCCAGCTCAGTGCCTCCTCTCTCCAGGCTGGTGTTGGACCTTTTGAGCTTCTTTAAACAGCCCCATCACCTATTGCCCCTGGCCCAGGAGGTCCTCCCAGTTTGGACATTCTCACCGCAGGAGTCCTCTGTGCATTAATGCAAAATACTGCACTTTGGCAAACAAAACACCACATTTTTTTGATCATTATTTACTCTGAGACATGTGCTTTGGCAAGGACAAACTCTTTATTTCTGTGAAATCCAACTGAAGAAACAGAAGATAAATGAGTATGTCTAATACAGCAGCACAATTTAGAAATATGGTCCAGTCTACTCTCTGATGCAAGACTGCACCATTTTTAAACCTTGGCTAGAGATATTATATTGTCAAATATGGACACATAAAGGTCATTAGAGTTCAGTCTGATTTTTTTTCTCTTTTTTAGCAGTTATTTAGGTTGGTGCTTGAAAATATTTACTGCTTTATGCTTCAATTATATTTACATTTGAGAGTAGAATTTCAGCATGGACAGGGGAGGAGAGTGTATTTTCTTCATTGCCAGCCATCAATGGTTTTTCAAAATGTTTGGCATTTTGGTTTGGGTTTTGTTTTTCGTTTTTTTTTTTTTTTTTTTTTTCTCAGAAGATTTCTGCAAACTTTCCATTGTGATTAATGGACACTTATCTTAAACCACTTAGGAGCTGACATGACTACACAGTAGGTCACTCTGACCACGTAAGAATATTTAGCCAGGAAGAATAAGGGGGAGGATTATGACTTCATCTTCAGTACTCCTGACATGCCAGCCCTGAGATCTGTGACTGTATAATCTGTCCTTCAGTGTATTTACATTCCTGAAAACACAGACAGTTTAAGATGTGTTTTAAGCAATTTGTTGGAATCTAGTGAAAGGAAAATCTTCTAACGGATCTGCTGCGGTAATTGCTATTTATTTTATCTTCCATTTTCTTTTTTTTGAAGAATTGTGGATGTTAACGTTGAGACAGAAACAGGACTTTATTGGGACTGCCAGTGGTTCAAAGATGAAAAGGCCTCAAGAGGCTTTTTGTTATCAAATTCCACTTACCCGCCCTGTTGTAACTTTCATCACATCTGAAGGGACGGTGCCAAAATCTGACTTCACTTCGGAAAGTGCCAGGATAAGGCACTGGAGTTGCAACAGAAGAAAGAAAGTGGGAAGCAGACAAAATTCAATGTAGGCTGTGGCTGGGGAGAAGGGGGAAAGGCTGACTGAGAAAGAAAATGGTTTAGTGTTGCTTCCCAAACCTTCCCTGAAGTTGCCAGGCAGGTGGGGGAGATGAGGCCAACCCCGCTCTTTCCAACAAGTGCTTTTCAGACCATTTTTCCTGCTAAATGGGGAAAAAATGAAAGTTCCCACCAAATCACTGCAAAGTTTGCCCTCTGTTTCCTCCCAGCTCCCTCCTCTTCTTTAAAGCATATGAGAGTTTTCAGCCCAACAGCAGCAGAGCAGGTAACACGCTGCTATTTCCCCGAGCATCTTGCAGCTGAACAAATCTTATTTTTCTCTGCTTCACTTTAAGTCCAGTGTCCCTCCCACTAATTATGTGTTGCCATTTGAAGACAAAGTTTTCAGGGCCAGGGACCACTATTTGCCATGTGTTTGACAAGTCTGTAGAGCAATGAGAACCCCCAAATCTTTATATGTGTGTAATCACAATAATGATAATAATAATAATAATAATAATAGTATCTGCATGACCATTTTATAAGCCAGCACCTTCAGAACTGACAAGAAAGTTTTGTTGCCTCCAGTCTTGGGTACCAATAGGGGACCTTTAGAAGTGTAGATGCTCACCCTTATCTTAAGTTCAGACTCTTCTTGCTCTCCTCTTAAGTTTTGCCCAAGACGGAACTTCTCAGGTTACTGATCGTTTTAGAAAATTATGTCTTTTTGTGTTTGTTCCTCAATTTTTTCCTGATTGTGCAATGGAAATAAGACTGCTTACTCCACCATGATTTCTCAAAGTGCTTTCAGAGACTCCAGCAAAGGCCATTTGCGAACAAAACATTATTAATATTGTGAAACAATGGATAATCAACATGTGCCAGCTGTTACCACATAAACCGTTGTCCTTGGGCCCCTTTATACTTGATAGGTCTCCCAAGTTAAGGGTAAGAAGAATTCAAGGAGTAACTACTATTGAATACCACATGGGTGAAGATTCTTGGTAAAAAGAAAGATATTTTAGATTAGTCCACCAGCAGAATATTGTGATAACCAGGAATAACAGTGTCCACACATGGAGTTACTCAAGGATAGTTATTCTGGGAACAACTACTCCTTCAGGGCTATTCTGGAATAACTTCATGTCTACAGCAGGGGGAAGCCCCTGATTAATGTAAGACACTACAGTGCAGAGCATCCTGAAAACAACTATCTCGCAGGCAACCAGCCAGTAGTGAACATTATGCTCCGTTTCACTGAAAACAAAGCTATTCTTCGTTTCTATTGAAAAATCATGGGCAATTTTGCAAGAGATTTTCTGCTTCTATTTTGGGTTCTGTAAGAACGGAGATAGAATAAATATGCATCTCTCCTGGTGTCCTTCTTTAGAGGTGGCCAGAAGCATACGCCAAAAGAAGCATCCTCAAGCAAAGGAACATGACATCTCTTCTGGCACTTGCCTGAAGCTCTTGCTGGCCATAGCTCAGGGGTTTCCTGCTCTCTTGAAGACAACTTTTTTACATCTTTATGTTTACTAGCACTTGAAGGAATTTTCCTTCACAGCTTTGTCTAAACATTTTTGAATAAATTCATACTATTGCCATAACAACCCGTGGTGGTGAGAGCTACAACATTTGTGTTACCATTTCATTTGGTGTCCTCTGGTTTGAAGGTGGTGGAGACTGAATAAAAATGCCCAGTTGTCTCCTCAAACCACTCAGGTAAACCAGACCTTTCTCTTTACCTTCACTGGGAATTGGATCATGCTCTAAAGCTGATCACAGATACCTTGCATTCTCATGCCTGCAAATTTCAGGACCCAGGTGGGAACAAAACCAAATTTCCTTTGACCCAGACTTACTTGTAATCACTAGGAATCTTTTACCACACTTCAAAGCTATCTCTTACCTGCTAACAATATTTTTCTCACTAAGTGCATGGAATTAGCCATACAATTTGTCAAGGAACATAAATAATAGTAAGACATAGTTGATGTCTAAAATGGGTTTATATCCCATGCTTTCTTCCTGCTCCCTGCTGCAAAATTTACGTCCTACTTCGTATTTCAGTACCTGACAGACCGGGCTTGTTTAAGGCAGCACCCAGAGAGAGACAAACATCTTTTGTTTGGTGCTTATCTTCTCTCTTGCTCTCTCTCCACCCCTCTCTCTTGCTTGAGATAAGTTCACAGCTAATCATGAGAGATGTCAGATAAACTTACTGTGAATTGAAATCCTGCAAGGCTGAAAGGAGCACTGTTGTTCCTTCCTCAAGCAGGTATTGTATTTATACAGTCAAGCGAACAGGCGATGCGAAAGAGATAATTCCCTCAAAACTTGGCCCATAAACTTCCCAGAGAAAGATAAATGATATTTAATTTTTTTTTTCTCTTGATGTAGAGCCAGCAACGTGCCCCTGGTGCAAAGCAGCTATTATAATCTGCTTCCCTGGCCTTGCAAATGCCTCAGGTTTTGATCTAAAGCATCCAGGCATCCCTTGTATCCCGACTGGCTACTAAACTCCACCTGAGAGCAGCCTTGTGCCTTTTTCACTAGGGCAGATCACAAAGTTACCCAACACCTGCTTGTCTGTGATTTATCTCAAATAAATGGGCACTCAACTTTAACCTCAACAAGTAACCCACTTCTATACCACTCTAGGAACGAAATCTATCTCTGTGTTTTATATAACAACTAGATTTCTGCCTGGGACACAAACAGTTAAAGGGATGTTGCTAATGTTTCACTCTACCGATGCCTCTATAAACAGCCCCACTCCATTGGAATTGATGAGTTTTGATATTATTGTTTGGTGCGCAACAATGACCCCTGGTTAATTAGTAATATGTGCGTTTTTCATCGACCTATTTGCTCAGTTTGACTGAATAGTGAGGAATTATTTAAATAAAAGACAACAGGATGAAAGACAGCCCTGCTTTCATGGGAACCCGTGGGTATTCCTGCAGTGATTTTGTGTTTGTAATGAATAATGACGTGGTGTTATTACACTTAAGCCCTCCCTGTACAGCCACTGTACACAGAAACACAGCAAAGAGACCATGGCTCAGATCTGTCTGGCCAATGAGCAGAACTATATGGGAAAACCAGAAATGCCAGGAGAAAGGTAAAACTCAAAACAGATTTGCACTTGCTCCAGCTTTGCTGCACTAAATCGTACTGCCGCAGTTTCCAGCTCCATGGCTTTACGTGTTGTTGTGCCATTTCTTCTGGTCCTATCTGCCTTTAAGCAGACACTTTATTTTGCAATACCAAATCCATGTAAGCCTTACCAAAACTGAAGCAGGTTCTTCCAGCATAAAATGATGCCAAGTCTCTACTCAGCTGCAGACAAGCATTCAGACCCTTATTGATTATAAACTGCTCTTATCTCAGTACTTCTCCAAGTGTTGGAGAAAGCTGCGGACTGTTGTTCTCTGATAGTAGATGGAGATACTGCCTGGCCAAATACCATACCCAGCCTATATTACAAAGCTTCCCTGAGATCAAAGCAAACAGCAGGACTGAAAATATAAATATGTTCATACTAAGCAATGTGAGGAAAGACTGCTGAGATCAAATCTAGCCCTGCACCAAGCACGAAACCCTCCCTGTTCACCAGCAGATGAGATTTAGTGCAGGTACTCCACTGGCTGCTGACTCCTGCTCCATGTGTTGCAACACAGCTGCAGCTGGAGCTGCTCTGCGAGCAGAGGCCGCACGGGCCGAGCATGGCATCTTCCTTCAGAGCTGCCCTGCGATGCTTTGAAAGCAGCAACTTCAATTTAGAGTCATAGAATCACAGAATAGTTTGGGTTGGAAGGGACCTTCAAAGCTCACCCAGTGCCACCCCTGCCATGAGCAGGGACATCTTCACCAGCTCAGGTTGCTCAGAGCCCCGTCCAGCCTGGCCTGGGATGTCTCCAGGGATGGGGCATCCACCACCTCTCTGGGCAACCTGGGACAGGGTTTCACCACCCTCAGTGTCAAAAATTTCTTCCTCATGTCCATCCTGAATCTCCCTTCTTTTAGTTTAAAACCATGACCTCTTGCCCTGTCGTAACGGGCCCTGCTAAAACGTCTTTCTTATTGACCCCTTTAAGTACTGAAAGGCCTCGATAAGGTGTCCCCATAGCCTTCTCTTCTCCAGGCTGAACACCCCAACCCTCCCAGCCTGTTCTCATAGTAGAGGTGTCCCAGTTCTCTGATCATTTTTGTGTACCAGCCATCCTTAATAACCACAGCCTGGGTACAGCCTGAAGTTACTATGTTTCATCACTCTATTTGGATGTTGTCTTGTAGTCATGCAAGAGATCAGGATATAAATGTGACATCTATTTTTGATTCAGGTGGAAAATCCCCACTCACTGCACAGACTTACTGTTCCTAGCTGACACTGTGACGGCGTGAGGCTCCTGGGATAAAAGGCTCGAATTGGGTTGGAATATGGCCAGTTAGTAATTACTTGAAAATTATCTTTAGAAGACAGTTCCTGTGAGGTGTAGAGTACCCGTTCATCCCATCAAAGCCAGTGTGCATGGAGGCTCTTGGCACCTCCAGAAGAGCATATCCTCCTTATCCCTGGCTGTAAACCGCACCCCCTGCAACTGATGCCAGCCCAAATCTGCCCTGATATTTGCAATGCCAACAAGTTTCCAGTCAAGCATTACTCATTGAGGGCTCACCCCTTCTCTTTCTGACCGCACAAGACATGGAGCTAATGCACAGAGAGGGATCCTATTTATAAGACGTTGTGTCATATGGCTAATTTAAAAATGACATTTGTCAGCGAAAGCAGTAATTTTTTCAAGATGTTCACACAGGGCTCCCAAGCAAATAGCCCCGAAAATTACAGGCCTATAAACCTCTACTTTGACTCAAGTAACTTGACAATGTTCACTGCAGAACTATTTGGGGATGGCTATTTAAACACAGCGAGCAGTTCATTATCATTTGTGTTTTCCTGCTAAGCTTTCACTCTTTTGTTAAACCCACTTCAGTCCCAGATTGAGACATTCACAAACCTGCCAGGTCACTCCTGCTTATCTTTCCCATGACACCCCCTGTCTCCCAATGAGCCCAGGGCCATGTCAGTGCATTTCCACATAAAGAAATTCTTCTGGCTGAGCGGAGGCATTTCCCCCGCGCCTCTTTTCGGGGCTGGTCACCCGGTTTCAGTGCAGACAGTATGACAGATGCAGGGTGCATTTCCCAAGCAGAAAAGAAATAGAGGCTATGGGCTGAATGTTAAATGTACCATACACCCCACATAAAAACAGACCAAACATGCTTACGAGATTTATACTAACGCTTACTTTCTCCGGCTGGTCAAAGGTTCAAGGCGCTTATAATAGTTTCCCAAGGCACGTTGACTGTGACAGATTTTAAAGAAGAGACTCCTGAAGGAGTTCAAGGCATAAATTGAATTACAGTATGCTTGGCCTGCGGTTGCTAGGGAGATCCCAGAGCCGAGGAGAAAGTTCCTGGTGATTTTTCACTGTTGTTTGAAGGCTGTGAAATTAAGGCTTTGTGCAGCACTCACCGAGACAAGGCTGTGGTTGGCGTTCGCCATTGACATCAAGCCGGATTGGCCCAGAGGGGGCAAATTTTTATGAAACAGATATGACAAAGCAGCATTTTGATCAAGTCATCGCTCTCTTTTAAAAGGGCTGCTTTCGCTTTTATTCACACCAAGTGATGGACGTTCCTATTTAAGCACTTTCAGCTGCAGGAGCCTGAACCTCAAACCGGGAGCCCAGGCTGCCCTGAGCTTTGGGAAGAGTGTGGAGTGGGATCAGGGCTTCACGGCTAATCCCTTTACCTCTGGCGTGGGTGGAAGCAAATTCCCAGCATTGAACCCACTGAACTTCAAGAGAATTCAAGACTGGGGCTGAGTTTTTGCAGCCAGAACCTAATTTCAGCTCATTGCACGGGCTCAAGCTTTTGCACGATTCAGGAGGGATGAATTTTTGCTCTTTGGGGTTACACGAGCAGAAGGGAGCTCTCAAAGATGGATTTTTTTTTTTTCTAAGGGAGCCAGTAGCCAAGCAATGTTAGATGTTTCTTTTAAGCGAAGATCGTGCAGAGCTACCTGCAATCCCCTGAACACTCCCTTCTGCTTGCACCCAGCCACATGCGACCATCACTTGGACTTAGATAAGTTTTCCATGGGCTGTGCTTTCCATGGGCTGTGCTGCCAACAGCATTATCAAAGACCTAACTTTGGCAAGTGGCAACCTAGGCAGTGGCCAAAGATGGCCCAGGGCAGCCTGACCTCCACTTTCCTCTTACCAGGGGTACGCTGCTGATATGGTCCTAAGTTGTCAGGGGATATTGGGTCAATACTATGTTTTCGGTAGCTCCTCCCAGCAGCAGGGCAATTACTATTTCCAGCCCAGGGCCACAGAAATGTATCTCCATGCTACAAAAACCTGGGGACTGAACAAAGAGATGTTATTTGGGAGGAGTGGCTGTCCCACAGATGTCAGGCTTGCCCTTTCCCTTCTCTTCCCAGTCAGCTTTGTGTCTCCTCACAGATCCTGACTGTTCCTTGTGCCATCAGACCCTTTCTCAGCTGTGGGACACCAAGAGCCTTTTTCCTGGACAGACGTCACCTTAACCAGGAAAGAATACCTCTCTTAGGGTACCATAATGCCCACACAGAACCATACCTGGAGTGGCCTGGTTAAGGCTGTTTCCGGGACAACGAACTCATGGGCATCAAACCAGTTATAACATCAGATGACCCTGGCCAGCTAACACTGAAGTTTAGGCAGCACCAGTCAGCATGGTAGTTAGCAGCTACAAATACTGGAAAGAGAGCTGGGATGAAAATTACAAAATGGGATTAAAATAAAAGAGGAATAAGTTTAATAAATCCTAGCTGGAAACTTTTTTTGCTTCAGTTTCTCCTAAACCAACTTTTCTCGGTCCTCTGACCCCATCCCAGAGGGATTGACGCTGCCTCTTAGCTAACAAGCCCTTTGGCACATTGCTTGGCATTTGAGGCCCAGCTGGACTTGTCTTCATTTCATAAAATAGTAGGAGAACTTCACAAACACAAAAAGTCTCCCCGAATGAACCCCTCAAATTCTTGTGTTGGCCTATTGTGCACAAAAATGTCATTTCTGTTTGTTGAGAGGAGCGAAGTGAGTAAAATACAGATGGGGAGAGCTTGCTTTCACTCCAGCACTGTTTGCTCTGAAACATTATGCAATACAGATTAATGTCTTAGCACAGGAGAGTTCAGACGAGGTCCTGAGATTATGCCTTCTCAAAAAAACCAAACCAAAACAAAACCAAAAAAAAAAAACCCTCTTAAAAAAAAAAAGAAAAACAGTCCACATTTTGAGAGGTTGAACCTACAGCAAAAGGAAGGAGGCTTAGTGGAAATAAAGGAAGCAGACAGAGAGCTCTCTTAGGGTTAAATCCACACAATATCAGAGGCACATGGGGAAGCTGCCTGATGTACGTACTGCGGGAAGAAAGCTCAGGATTAACTGGGGTCTTGGTTTGCCAGTACCCACAGCCCTGCCCTGTTCCTTGGTGCAAATCATTAGTAATGTCAACAGGATTAAATAGACATGATAAAGCAGGCTTTGTTTTTGACTGTATATCCAGACTCTCCTGCAGAGCTCAGCGCTCAAAGCCTGCTGAGGATGCGGACAAAAGCAGGTGAACCTCTTCAAATGCTGCTTTAATAAAAAGCGTCGGTAGGTGTACCACAGTAGTCACCATTTCTGCCTCTCAAGATCCTTCGTATACAGAGATTTCTTATCGGGATAGGTTGATGTTGGTAACGCGAATTTCACCAGCAACCCCATAATCACCCTTTGATTTTTCATCTTTTCATGGTCATATATGTGCCACTGGCTGCAATGTCTCTGTCAGCACTAAACCGTGTCAAACTATCCTGCATTTCTTCTGAGTTCACTCCCGAGCCAAATCCCCCCAGTGTGGGTTATCAGTTATCAGCCACAGATCTCAAAATCAAGTGTACCTTACACCTCTGAGTGGTTAAAAATTTCCTGTGGAAGCATTTGTCTTGTTTGAAGGTGAAGAATAGTTATAGAAAATATTCACTTCATTTTAAGTAGTGATGTTTTGCTAGGAAAATGTATTTATATGCACATGTATACATGTATACTTACATACATGTGTGTGCATGTTCAAAGTTTTTAAACATTGTCAGTGTTCTGCTTCTTGTTTGATTCTAATCTATATCCCAGAAAAAAGGCAGTGAACCTTTCTGGGGGCAAGTCCTTCCCCAGAATAACCTCTCTATTGATAAGCAATTCCCAGCCATAGCAGATTCCTCACCTCCCAGCAGAGGAAGCCAAGGCAGGGAGAGAATGAGCAAAGGGCCAAAAGCAGGAGCTGCAGCTGGTGGCCAACACTGCCTTGGTACCTCAGTCCCCAAGCCATGCCTTCTGCCTGGCAAGACCTTGCCCATGAGGGCCATGCACTGGTCTGGACGTAGTGACCTCCACTGGTTGCTCCACCAACCTGTAATTCAATGTGAACCGCTGCCCATCTCGTTGCTGTAAACCTCAAAAAAATCTCTGCTTTTAGCCTTCCCATTACACAGGTGGAGAGACAGCCCATTATATGCTGCTGGGAACAGCTCCTGGCTGAGTTTCTCAGTGATGGAACACCTTTATCTCCCTCTCATTAGTTTCTAATCTACCCCTTCCCCCTTTCCATGTAGCTCAGAATGTGGAAACACCTATAAATAAAGAAGGGATTTGCTCTTGTCTCTTAAAAGATAACCCTACCTGCATCTTCTTTTTTGGTTGTTGTTGTTGTTAAATGAGACAGATGCCATATATCTACGCTTTCTGATCCAAAGCGCACTGGGGACAATGGAGTGACCTGCATTCATTTCTGTGCACACTGGACAAGTAGTAATACCTACAAACTTCTTCTCCTTCTGCACTCTTTGATTTACAGAATTTCTTTTTCCAAATCGCTGAGTTGGTCCATGCAAAAAAGCGAACAATACAATGCACCAGGATGTCTATATTTTCCCTTTGGGCATATTTATCTAAAATTTAAAAACCATTAGTAACTAATGCTTTCACTTTATTTTATGTTTTAAAGTAACGAAGTCTAATAAAATTGATTTCCAAAGCCATTCAGTTTTAAATGTAATAAATCAAGCTGTAGAGAGATACTGTGTGTGCATGTCTACATATGCCAAATGCAACTAAAATTAATACCTCAATGTTTTACACTATTATAAAATGTGGGTTTAGATTTTTTTAAATGCCAGCTTGATTAATTGGTCCCCTAACTGAACATTCAGGCTGCTACTGTGATGAAATGTTTTGTGGGTTGGCTGGGGAACGGATTATTATAAAGAGCTGAGTAATTAACTCTATTGGGAGTCTTATATCAGGCATTGGGGTTCAAACTAAGCCATGATACCCTGGTGTTAGAAATGAACCAAATGCCAGGGGGTAAATTCATGCCTGGTGTAATCTGCTGCGCAGTTCACTGGAGTTACCGCAGGAAGGGGTTTTACTTGTGCCTTATGTTTTCACTTGCACAGTGCAAAGGTTAAGGCTGTCAGGCCATGCCGTTTGAAAGCTTAACGATTAAGTATTATCACTGTTTGCAGAGTCATTCTTCAAATGTTTTCAGCATAAAACAGTTTATTAAATGTCTGGCAGACTTTCACTGAGAAATGCCAAGATGCGATTTCTCCCCTTCCTCACTGTTATTTTAATACTTAGCACCTCTGCAAGCAAGGGGAGAGAAAGAGAAGAAAATCCACAAAATAAATAACGTCTGATACTCGAAACACAGCTACTCAGAACTCCAGGAGGGATCCAAGCCCCATCAGAGGTTTGCAGTGGGAAGGGCTGTGTGGACCAGGAGCCGTCACTCAGTGCCACCAGCCTGCAAAAGAGACGCACAGATCTCACACAACACATCCTCCCTCTTGGCTTTCTCATAACCACCTGTTCCTCTCTACATTTCTTGGAATTTCCCTGATTTATTTCAAACTTAAGGACAACTCTGGCCTGTGTGATGTGCCACCTGGTCCATCCCCTTGGCCTGAGGCAGTGATGGAGCCAGCCTTGTCCCCACCATGTGGTGGGATTGCTGCACCCTGTACCTGGCATTGATGAAAAGGCTTTCACAATAATTTCTAAAACTCTGAAATGGCAGCAGCCTGAACACCAGTTGATTCTGGCCCATCATTAGATAAAGAAAACACTTCTTGTTTCCCAGCAACAAATGATGATTTAAACTTTTAAGAACTCGTGGAACAGAAAGGAGGTGCCTCTGTGTCCCTAAACAATTCCCAGGAGAAGGGGCATCCGAAAGGAAGAACATCATAACGGAGAAAAGTGGAAAAAAATGAAAGAAACCCTGGAGAAACCTGAAATATTTTACAGATGTTGTTTTGTTATGTTGAAGAAGCGTTTCTCCTGAAAAAAAAGAAAAGGCGTATCATGGAGAGATTAAAAGTTTATAACTGCAACAGTGCGAAGAACCTGGGCCAGAAGCTACATCTAAGTTAAGGCATCACTCCCAGCCTTGGGAACAACAGCAGAAAAAAAAAAGAAGCTGGAAATTTTGGATGCCTTCTGGGTGCTGTGGAGCAGACAACCTGCTCACCGTGTCCTGCAGGGAGGAGAGGGGTGTTAGCGGGCAATTCCTACCATGTTGAGACAGGAGCGATGCTGAGGGCTAGCAAGGAGAGATGGGAAGCTGGGCACAGCAAAGCAGGCAGCAGAGACTCTCAGCTGAGAGTCTAGCACTGTTAAAAACAGTGACACGAGGCAGAGACCGGCTTTCTCTATCTGCAGCCCCACCGCTGTGTCCACATTCTCCCCCTGGTGCCTCTAGCTCTCATTACGAAAATCTTGACGCAGAGATGCAAACAGCTCTTCCCCTCAACGAGAGGAGGCCTTTCCCTGGATAACGGATGCAGAATGGCCTCCCTTTTTGGCTGTTTTCTGGGTTTTTTCATTTCTGATCTCTCCAATTTCACGAAGATACACTGTCGTTCTGTGACGCCCAGCTCACCAGGGGACCGCTGACATCCGACGTGTCACTGCTCGCTGCAAACCGGCACATGCAAACTGGCACCAAGTATTTATGAAGTGGTGGCTTTCTACTCATGCAGGCACTTGCTACGATCTTCCAGGAACGTGATCAGACTTTTAGCATTCAGCCAGCATATGAACAAGCATCCTTCCTTTTTTGATGTGGAGTATAACATTATAGTTTTTCAGTATATGGGTCTTCCAATGAGTCCTTCATCAGGACCCTTGAGCAACCAGTGAGAGCCCCAGGGATTCAAATATTAGGTTTTTCTTCCAGATTACTTTGAAAACTAGAAAGAAATCTTATAATAACAGGAAAGACACAGTAATGGAGAACATACACTTCCAGATTTGTCGTGTAGCTTCCCCTTCTGTATGGAATACTGTGCGGCAGCTAGAGCCACACTTTGGGGTGAGTTTTCTTTAACAACAGCTAATTCTGTAAATTAAGGCTCAAATCACGAGACTTTACGTAACAGCTTGCTGCAGGAGATAAATCAACTTTACAGTACCCAGTAAATAGACTAAAATTCTTCCAGGCTAGCCTTTCATCATTTACTATCACCAAAAGTACAAGCTTATTGAGAACACAGAGAGCTGGACCCATTTTAGTAACTTTGTTGGGTCTGTCTGAGACAAATTAAAGAAAACAATGATTTCTCATCCAAAAGCCTATGCTTGTTAAGGGAGAGATGCTTCATCTTTTCTCAGAAGCATGCATCATTAGGGAAATAACATCTTCCTCCATTAGAATAAATTACTATGCAGCAAACAGATGCTACTGCTAATTGTGCTGGAAAAGAAGAAAGCATCTACTGCCTTCCACGGTTAACAAGTTAAAATGGATAAGGAAAATGAATTAGCTTTGTAGCCACTCAGTTATGTCCTGAAAGCATAGATATCCATGTTGGGTTTACAAAAGGAAAGAGAAATTTAATTTACGGGGATTATTTAATAATTTCGAAAGTGCCTGAGCAGGAAAAAGTAATGAAGAAGGTAGGATATTTGATTACGTGTCTAGCCTGCAACATGCCAGCTAGGATATTTTTACCATGTCCAGTCCCTGGGGTCAAAATCTATTGACATACATTGATGTAAGTCAAGAGTAATTCTGAGAGGGATATGGATTTTTTTCCTAATTTACATGACTGTAAATAACAGCAGACTCTCTGCATACCTGGATAGTTTTATCTGACAGAGTTACAGCTGCAACTGCTGGAATCGTAATTTGGCAGGACAGTGTCCGTGTCCCACTCTGCTCAGGGGTGAGAGAAGTCAAATCTCATGGGAGGGCCAGAACACACAGCCCTAAAAGTTGCTGAGCATTCTGTGGTGGGGGCATCAACTGGGATGGTACAGATCACAGTGAACCCTGAGTCACCATCAGTGATGCTGGCAGCCAAGAAAAAACTGGGTTATCACCACTTAGGGAGAGGAAGAGGGAGTGCATAGTAATTCTCTTTCCTTTCAGTGGGTCCCATGGTTGTACCTTACCTTGAACAGGGAGATTTTTCATTAAAATAATACTCAAATTGTAGAAAAGAGGATAATAATGATCTATCCTTTCATCTCCTTGGTCTGTGGGCTAAACCTTGGAGAGAAAGAAGATATCTAGGAAGACTTATTTAAAAAATTAAAGGAATGATGTTCCCTTCAACTGACAGAGCCAAAACCCAGAAGCATTGCAAATGTTGCCATTTGGAAAGGCATTTCAGTGCCTAAATCCCAAGGAGTTATGCACAGGCTGCTTGTGAAAACCTGGGGTTAGTTGGCTATCAGAATCTTGTTGTCTAAGCAGCATCCAGCCATCATTTAGTAACAGCTTTACTCAGACAGACCAAGGCACGGGAAAATTTATTGCTGTGTCTCTCATTTTGCCTGCAAAATATGCAAATATACAACATGCAAATATAAAATAAGCATTCACATGTATACATACAAATTACTGTGAGTAGCAAGCACAGATGTTTGACTTACAAATTTATAGGTTGATATTATTATCTCATGTCAAATGAGTATAATTCAGAACTGGAACCGAGTCCAATCTGCATCCCAAATATGAGAGTTTACATTTGGAGTCGCTCTTGTGAAACCAAATGCTTTTTTTCTTATTTACACCAACGTAGTCAAGATCAGAATCTGACCCACCCAAAGCATGGAGGAGTAAAAAGTGAGATGCAAATCTTATCTGGTTTCACTGCTGCTTGGATGCAAATGCCATATACTGTGTTATGTGAAGTGAAAGTGCTCTGACATCGTCCTGCCTTATCAGACCCCTGTACAAACACTGGATTTATGAGCTGCACATTAAGCCACATGATTTATGCCGCTTTCTCTGCTCAGGTTTGCTGCCTTCCCCCAGGGATCGTATCTGTGTCCATAGGCACTTTCTAAGATTTCTGTGCACTACCTAAACAAAATGCCCTTTCATGAGGCCAAATACATCACATCAAGAAAGCAACTGTATTTCTTTCACAACGGTTTAAGCTCCGTCAGCTATATGAGGCTCAGTAGCTGCCTTCTGGAAAATAGTTAGCCCTGTGTGTACCACGGTGATAAATTAATACAGAAACGTTATTTTAATTTAGAACTGCCTATGTTTCTGTCACTGGCCATAGAGCACCATGACAGGCGTACAAGGCTCCTCTGTGTCACTATCCTTAATGCAAAGTAGGTAAACTCTGACGCAGGCTCTTTTCCAGCAACAAAGCAGCCTTTTCCTTTTATTTCACTCCTGAAGTGGCATTTTGGTGTGCTCAAAACATGTTCAGCGCAGGGCCAGGAGAAAAAAAATTAAGGAAATACCAACTCCCACAGCTTCTTCTGTTTTTCATGCAATAGCACGCTCTAAATGCACCTAGGAATTAATCAGCATCTGCAGGAGAACTGCACCTCACTTGAGTTTCCTTGGACAGGAACCATATAGCTGTCAGAGAAAGGAACCTTTATCATATTTTCACCCACACCTATATGTAAGCAGGATTTTATTGGCATGTGTGCTGCAGCTCAGGCTTTGTTGCAACAAGTCGTCTGGGAAGTCATCATTTTAATGTTAATATCCAGGACTCTGCTACTTTGAAATAGTATACGTGTTATTTGGGATGCACATGCCATATCCAAAGAAGGAGGAAACTAGGAAAAAAAATATGTGCAGCAGAAAACAGATAAAGAAGGTTTTTCTGTCTCTAAGCACTGACACACCTTTTTGGATGAAAGGGAGAGATATAAATATTTTTCTTTTAAAAAATAATCATCCATCTGGGCTCTTACCCAGTTTTCCAGTCTCTCATATTTATAGCTTGCCTTACAAACTATTTGTGTCTTTTTCATTACAAATACCCCAGCTTCTGGGGGCCAAAACCTTGACTAATAAAAATAACAATGATGATAAAAACTTAATGATGTGCTCATTTTATTTGTAGATTGCAGCCCTATTCCGCACCACTTGTTCATTCTGGGCAGCATCCAGAATTGCATTTGGGGACCTAAAATGTGACTTAGGAAGAGTTTAAGCTCCTATATTGAGAAGAACAATCCAAAACCGACCCTCTGAAAGGCTTTAGTCACTTTAATGGCCTTTATTTTCTGATGAAAATGCTCATTAGCTGTTTATTCAAGGTGAAGGACGGTCTAGACATTGTGTCTTTCTGTCTTCATGGCCTGAGTGCCCTGGCAGTCACAGCAAAAACATGAGCAGAGGAGAAAGAACCAGAGGTCTTTCAACAGAAAATAGGGATCCTGTCAGCTGCACTGAGGTATTCGATTTTGGTGCCTGCCTAAAGAACAATTTGAGACTCTGAACCCTTATTTCATGTAGGGGCAGAATGGTAGCTCTGAGTTACGAGCTAATTCTGGATAAGAAAGAGATTTTTTTTCCTTTCCATGGGCTTGGATGTTCCCCCATCCACTCTCAGTAAATCTCTCAGCAGTAGAAACGTGGGGCTCACTCAGTCTTCCATGTTTTATCATTTTCAGGTTTTACAGCTCTAAATATCAACAAAAGCCTACTTTTTTTTTTTTTTTTTAATTGTAAGGTGAGAAACACAAAAGAAGGAGGACCTGGGTAACTATAGACCGGTCAGCCTCACCTCAATCCCTGGGAAACTGATGGAACACCTTATCCTTGGTGCCATCTCAAGGCATATCAAGGATAAGAGG